>CM056602.1:21528488-21960988 GCA_029721355.1 Tegillarca granosa | reverse complement strand
TAAACAACATTACAACCAACGTTTGTTTCAGATACTACAGTTTTAATTGGTCATTTGAAGTAACTGTTTGCAACAGTGCCTGTTTTACAACATCAGAATGAGGGGAACACTTTCGTATCTCAATACTAAATCAAAGATTTCAAATAAGACTTTCAGGAGCTTTCTAGGTCTGTTGGCCTTCTAAAGTCTGTTTGCCGTATTCTATAGTACCTGAAGATGCCGGATCTTTACCGGCAAAACAAGAGGTTGTAATTAAAAATTCAGATTCAGTCTGCTAATTAGAGTTGTTCTTTCCTAAAAAAAATATATGTTATAAAATGATTATTTATTTCTTTACCACATAAATAGAATCTGATAACAAGGGTTCTGGAAGTAGTTTTTACGCATTTCAGACTTGAAAATTTAAAAAAAGCATAAATGCCCAATATATACTGTACACTCTTCCAGCAGTGCTTAACATCATAAGATATTTTACATTATTTATTGCATTATTGCCATAATATAGGGGATGAAAAGATTAGCAGATATAACTGTGTCTAAGTAGATTTAAAGACTAAATAAGTGCATGTACTCACAAGAAAGATAATAACCCAAGCATGTTATTGTATAATTGTACTGATAATTAATCATTTTAATTAATTAAAAATCCATTGATAAATATTTTAACAAAATTTATATTATATAAAGGTGTAATTTTTATAGTCATTTAAATATATACAAAGGTTAATATCATTAAGAACAGAGTAAAAAATAGCCTAACAATTATCATAGTTTTAGATCTGAAATAATTTTGCATTTTTGAGAAACAATATATAAATATATATATATATATTATAGTTTTTAACTGGGCAGATGTGTTAGCTGTAAACCTATATTCTATAATAATATAAGATTACTTGTATTTCAACAGTTTCTCTATTTTTTACCAAACATTTCTGTTACTTGCTATAATATATGTACATTGCAATACAAAAAGACATATCTTTACCTAAAAATAATGTTGATTTTTTTTTTTATTATTTTGTTAATTGATTTTCCTTTCTTTGTTTGACATTTTTTGGTGATTATATTTACATCAGTGAAATAGTACAAGGTATTTGGTCTAGTCCTGAAACAGCATAGTTTTAGGGAATGTTACCAACCAGTTTCTTTTTCTCAGTATTTTGTCACCTCATAACATATCCGTTTTTACACTTGAATACTGCACAGACAACTGGTTTTTGGGGATAACGTTTTTATAAATATCTCAATTACCAATTTGGTTTTCTTTTTTTTTTTCTCAAATTATGTAAATGTACATGTATGTCTATTTCACATATTTTTGAGATCATCCATGAATTTTTTTTGGTATATTCCGGTAGTTGATTTACACTGTTTTATTTTCGTCTTTATTATCTGGCATGCGATTCTGTCATAAATTTCCAAGTCCTGGTAACCAATAGCAAAATACTTAGTACTTCATTCCAAATTAGGGAATCATATATCGCCCTGGTTGTTACCAGGGGTCATAAATCAGTTTCAAAGTGGTCAACTATACCTGTACAAATTTGCCTCTTCAAGGATATTCAGTTGCTTAGTTTGAACAATAAATCATTTGTTTTTAACAAAAGGTACATACAATGTTTTAGTATATGGAAATATGATAGTATTTAACTGGGGTGGCTTGTTCACCTGGGGTTTTGTGTTTTTGGTGAATATTGTAAATATCGCCACCCCAAACACATTTGGAGGTGTGGCTATACTGTTAGTTTATATAGTTAAACATGATTAAACTACATAAAATTCATGTAGAATAAAAAATAAAAATAAATACACATTTAAAATGTCTTACTTTAAATTTGTTTGTTATGATGAAATCTATGCACATTGAAAATAAACATTACAAGTTTTAAAAGGTCTAGGTGAATTATCTTTAGATTGTATACACTTGTTGACAATGCTCAAGGCTCGAGGTCTTTGATTTGAGCCTTGGTTCTTCTCTGTTTTTTCTCCCTTCTGTAAACATTGTATCTTGAAAGAAAGAGAGAGAGAGAGTGTGTGTGTGTGTGTGTAGAAAGAGAGAGAGAGTGTGTGTGTGTGTGTGTGTGTGTGTGTGTGTGTGTGTGTGTGTGTGTGTTTTAATTATTTAAATATCAAAAATGTAGAAAAACCACACTAAATGATATTTATTCAATGGTCTTCGTCAGCATATCACTGGGGGCCTAGGTGGCCAAGTGGTCGAAAGCACGCGCTTACGAATCACAGTGCCTCTCACTGCCTGGGTTCAAATCCCACTTGGGACAGATCTTAGTGTGAGAAAGTTTGTCGGTTCACTTAGCAAAGGTCGGTGGTTTTCTCCGGGCACTCCGGTTTCCTCCACCATGCCAGAACTAACCCCCTTGAAATAAGTGAAAGATTCTTGACTGGGGCATGAAACACCATTACTACACTCCACACCACTCATCAGCACATCTGCATCATGCCAGGTTTCATTTCACATGTTGACTCCTTGCTTTTAACTCCTTGTGGTTAGACTTCCCTTTGTACCCTAAAACTATTATGTAAATTTTTAAAAACTTTTTTTTTCAAAATGGCTTCATTCCATAAGTTTGAAGTTATTTCAGTCAAAAATATAATTTTATTGTGGGTTACAAATGGTTATGGAAGTCTTTCTTTTTCTTACTGCATCTGCATAGCAGTATGTGAAGAGACCAATATGTTTCAAAGACTTTTTTAGGGTTGATAAATATTATGTTTTACTAAATAAACAGTAGTGTGTATAATTACATTGCATGGATCTACAGATTCTATGTATGCTACCTTAAAGTGAACTAAAAGGTCCTTTGTGTCCACTGTGGTCATTGAGTGGAATTCCTGAGAAGATTAACCCATAGTTAACTCAGTAAAAGATTATTATAGGACATCTTTAGTTAATCCTACAGACAAATAATCCAAGAAAAAAATCACTAATGTCCACTATATAATTATTGTTTGTTATGTACACATACTTAAAACTTCTGTTAAATTTACTAAAGGTCATGTTGATATGACCTCTAAATAGATCCTTTAAGGCCTTGAAAAACATATATTTGTTTCTGATGAAATATTTAAAAACATGAGTCTTGTATAACCCTTGCCAGGTCATACATAATACTCTAAATGTAAGATACTGCTTTCCATGGCATACTATCTCAGTAAGCTAGCACCTTGACAAAAAGACACACCGAGTGCTTGTTAGTACATAGAACACCATACTACTCACTCACTTATGTCATGCATACACAAATTTGTTCTAAGATTAATTCTTAAATATTAATAAACTGGCTATTGCTGCCATATGCTAAGAATTGCTGATGCAACCTGAATCAATATAACAACCATTCAATCAACCAACCATTCAATTCAACCAACCAATCAATCAACCAACCATTCAACCAACCATTCAGCCAACCAACCAGTCAACCAACCAAACAACCAGTCAACCAACCAACTTACCAACCAACCAACCAAATTCTGAAGGATTCACTTATTACAGGATTGAGAAAAAACGCAGATGCTGATCACAAAGGAATAAACATCTGAACTTCGATATTAAATGTTTAAACTATCAACTAAGCTACCCATACGACTTCATTATCAGTCATAGTTTTGGTAATGTTTTTCATAAATTAAAGGTGGATTTTAATTTTGAGACAAACAGTTCAAAATGTCAGCAACACAAAATTCTTTAACAATTGTCTGTGGTTAAAATGTTTGATCTCTTGAAGGAGTTGGCATTTTTTTTAAATTTGATCAGTTATATAGACTAATTATTTACATTACTTTAGGAAATCTCTGACAGTTTGTTAATTGGTACTGATCCAACATAAATACCTCACTTAATTAAATAGAATTATTAATCCTTTCACCCCTACAGAACAATGGAATAATCTGAAAATGAAAAGAAAAAATTCTACCATTGTAAATCAGAGTAGAAAAGGTTTGTCTTCAGACAATAATCTTTTATGGTTGACTTTAATTTAAAAGTGATTTTTGTTAACTGATTTGTACTAACCCAATAAAAATACTATCTCAGAATCTCAGAATCTTCAGGGGCTTTTTTTCCCTAAAACTTCAAAAATGTCAAGCTTAATTTCATATCCTGATGAAATAAAGTTCAAAATTACAAAGGTACCATTATGTGGGAAATGATTTGACATCAATTGCGGAAAAAAAAATAATTTGACAATTTTTAATTTCAATGAGCTTTTACATTGAAAAAAATTTAATTTTTTTATTTTTGAAAGAAAAGATCCCAATACATATGAGGATTATATCAATTGAATAAAGCTCTCTAACATTTTTTTATCAGATTTCAGGGTCTACGATTACATCACACAAACTGATATTTATATGTTCTATTTATCCATCAAGGCACATCTCACTACTTTGGTTTAATTCCTTTTCAGGCAGATCCTATGAGAAAATGAGCCAGTTTGCCTGCTCAAGGTCTTTTGTTTTGTCCGGATACTGATACTCTGATTTTCTCTACCATCTCAAAACCAGCTAGCATGATATAGATAAGGAATCTTGACTTATGAATACATGTAAATAACAATTTCTCCACTCCATTCTATTAGTCACTTATAGCTAGAATCTTATTAATTCATTCATTAAACAATTATTTGACTTTATTTGATTTCCTTCTTTTATTTGTGTATTTTCAGGTATCACGGGAGAGCTGTTCTATGTTCGTAATGGCATCATCAACAATTATGCTTTATCCTTTAATTACCTATATCTGCCAACATAAATGAGATTTATTTTCATTGGCAGAGTTTACGTACAAATCCACCCAGTGTAAGTTTTATACATATATTATCATTTGGAAAATCTATTTATTTTTGTACAGTCCATCACCTTTTCTGTTGACCAACATACAAATATATTACATGTATATATTATTAACCATTTGTATCTTTGTGGTCCCTCCTTGTTGTGAAGTCACAGTGCCTATTCCATACCAAAATCGGTTCTCCCAAGGAGAAGATTTCAATGTGATAAAATTTGTCAGTTTGTCTGCCATAGATTATTTTTCTTCTAAAGGAACTTCAGTTTGCCCCCACCATATTGGAGCTTGCCATCTTAGTAAAGATGGAATTAACTCGGCTAGATGCATCAGAATAAGATATGGACCTGGCCCCTGTTTCACAATGATTTACGGCACTCGTTGAGTGTACACTCAACTCAAATATTTTAATTTTCTCTCATCAATATTTTAAAAATTTTGTTTTATGAGACAATGTTTTGTTTTCTTCAACAAGTCTACACCAAACAATTTGAAAATAATATTAAATATTCAATTTTAACTGTAATGTCTGAAAAATTGACATTGAAATATTCTCAATTTTAAGTTGAATGTATACTCATTAAATGAGTGAGTGATTGTGAAACTGGGGCCATATGTGCAAGCTATACTAAAATTCCGACATTTCTGTTTGACTTAAAGCTACCTTTTATTATCACTTAGAAGAAACTCTTTAGAACTGAGATAAAATTATATTATTTTGATACATCTTATTATAATTGTGTTGCTACAACAATCTCAGTCAGTTGATTAAGAATGGACTAACTTTGTGCAAGGTAACTTTATTGATCAAAGTGTAGTTGTTAACACTGTCAAAGTTTTCTGCAGAAATCAACCTTCTAAGAGCACCTGTAAACTTACATTTAATTTACGAAATTAGAATTGTTCTCTAAAGTATATTTACAGCACTGGATAGCTGTTACATTATGATTAACATTGTTACCCCGAAACAAATCACATCAAAGTTTTTACTTGTTTGACCATGATTGTTATTGGTTTAATTTTGTCAAATTTGATCAAAAGTATAATAAAGAGGCTTCACAAACATCAAGAAGTATTAAATTCTGCAGCATCTCTAAATGCAGATGTCCCAATATGGAAACCTGTAAATATAGAGTATATATATTTACAGATGACTGATTGTTTGATTCTCTAGATAAAGTTTGGTTGTTAATTTTGATTGTTGTATTTCATTGTAGATGTTTTATAGTATGAAGTTTAACATCTCCAACAGCAGAGCTATGAATGAACCCATAGCTAACATATCTAAAGAAGGAACCGTCCCTAATACACTGTCAGGTAAGTTAATAATACATGTATATCAATATAGAATTAAAAACCTCCAGGAAATCTATGTTGGAGTTATATTAAAGCAGGCACTGTATCCTTGTTTCTGTGGCATAAAGCAGGGCAGGTGTACATATCCAACTCCCGAAAAGATAAACAGGACCTATATAAGAGCAGGTGCCGTACCTGAATTTCTGTGGCTTGAAGCTGATACAAATGTCCAAATCCCAAAGACCTGAACAATCTCATGTTTTATTGGGGATGTTCATCTAGTTTGTCATTATGGAATTTTTAACACTCATTAGCGTACATGTATTTTTTTAAGAAAACTATTTTTGCATTTCTTTCACACAAATATCTTAGAAAGTTTGTAAGTTTATTTGCAGTAGGTTTTTGGTTTTCACAAGATACATTGCTTACCTTTTTCATTTCAAAAATTGCTGTCTTAATAATTAATATAGAAAGCAAAATGACCTTAAATCACTGGTCTTAATAAACATGAGGTCTTAATATAGAGTTTCTTCTTGATTGAAATATGAAGCAAGGAGACCTTAAATAGTGACCTTAATGGATAAGTAGTTTTTATGAAGAGATGAGTGTTATGCCCGATTTTTCTCTATTTTTTGTATTTCAAATTGACACATGTTTAACTTTTGACTATACACTGATGATTAGTGATTTTTTTCTTTTTGTTTTTCTAGTTTTCAGCATTAAATTCCCATGCACAGGTCTAGTCACAACTGATGTTCAAATACAACTGCAACTTAGCATAAGTATCTTCTCAGCGTCCAATTCAACAGTGCTTAACTTCAAACGGCGGAAAACATGTTTAAGAGGTAAGGTTTGCAGAAAAGACAACTGTTATTTTTGAAAAATTAATTGTACATGTATTTAAGAGATAAGGTGGGATGAATGTACAACTGTTATTTTGCCAAAAAAATATAATAATTCATTAATTAACAGAAGAACCAGTTCTTCGTAAATCAAAACTGCCCTGTGTTTAGATTATTGTGTAAATAATTATCATTTTTATGATTTTGTGAATTATAGGTTTTTTGTTAAATGGTCCACATTATTCTTTTTTCCCCTCTGTTTTGTTTTATGACTTTTGCTGTTTTTAATTAATTTAATTAGTTATAGGTATTTTTGTTTCTGGAAAGTTTGAAAAAAGGTAAAGAAACTCTAGAATTGCTTTGTGAGAAATTATTTAAAATAAGGCTGTTCAAAATTAATTATCTGTTTCTCAGATAACTTTATTGTTTTATTTAGGGCTGATGGATCTTATTTTACTAGTTGTAGGTTAAAAGTTTCAAAAACCTAAACTATGTAACAATAATATTTTTAATGAATTTCTGCTTTTTAGAATTAAAGGTTTTAAGAATTTCTTTACAACTTTGATCGCCCTTCAAAAATCATTTTTGGCCTCAATGAAGTGCTGAGTGGTCTAAAGTTTTGGCTTTCAGATCACTGTTCCTTTCACAGCCTAAGTTCCAATCTCAAACCGGCAGACCCTAGTTTGTTTGTTCATTTGCTGAATGTCAGTGGTTTTCTCCAACTACTCCAGTTTTCTCCACCCTCCCAGAACTCACCACCTCAATCAGAAGAAGTAAAAAATCTTCCCCAAGTTGTGAGACACCATTATTCTACTTCATTCTAATTAGACTTCATTTTCTCATATTGGAGAAAATTTGAAGCCCTTAAAGACATTTTTTTCATGTTCTTGGTTTTTTGAAATTTGAAAACTCAAAAAATACTGAAAATTTAAGGCGAAAATTTTAAGTGAGTTTTCAGGTTTTACTGTATTGAAAATGCACTTGACACTTGAAATTTATACATTTTTGTTATTTTCAAAATAAGGAACCATCTATATATTGTTCTACAAATAAAATTAGAGTTTATATTTATATATTATCTGTGCCATAATAGGTTATTCTTTCTATTCTGTATAGCATATTTGGAAACCATACCATGTGAAATGTCTCGATATAAGTGAAATATTCTTGACTGGGACGTTAAACATTATTACTCAACTCAACTCATACAGTGTGAAGGCTTTGTTAGCTTCAGGTTTATAGGTTGGCTAAATATTACGAACTTCATACATCAGAAAATGTGAGCAATACAAAAAAAAAAAAAAAAAAAAATACGAAGTATTGGCATATTCCAAGTTTGGTAGATTTACATTCTTTACCAGTGGATATTGAATGTGATTTTCAAATAAGTGATTTATGTTCCAGATAAAAAAATAATCTAAGATTGTTTGCATTAACTCAAAAACTGTTGAATAATTATGCCAAATGAATTTTGTTCATCCTTTTAAATAATTAAGAAATTGACAGTCATTATTTGTGATTTATGATGACATGTTCCAATTTATTTGGATATTCAACAAATTAATTAACGGCGGAATTTTATTTCTAAATTCCTGTCAATATTGAAAAATTACTTAATCACAGAAAATTTACATGTGTCGGAATTCAAATTATAAAACTTCATCTTTTCTAAAAAGGTTACATCTAGTTGATCAAATACAATTTTACGAGATTACATTGTTGTTACGATGATATAACAGTATGTATAAATTACGACAACCTTTCTTTTAGACCCAACATGTCCCATCGGTTGCATGATGGATGAGGTTCATGGGATTGTAATCTGTTTTGATGAGATGATTCACTTGTCTTCGGAAGGGGTCGATTTGAATCATAATTGAAGATAGATTTTTTTTAGTCTTCCATCCATCTCTATTATATAAGAAAGGGTCAATTTGAATCCTAATGACTGAAAGATTTTTTAGATCTCTAGTTATCCCATGTAATATATTTAAGTGGGTTTTTAAGATAAAAAAAAAAAAAATTTCTATTGAGAGCAGTAAACTAAGTTTTTAGCTTTAGTGTTGGTATTTATTTATGTCACTAGATTCTGTTAATTGACCAACTATTCAGTCAAATTTCTGTTAAAATACATGTTTTCAGAACAGTTGTTGTGCATGAACAGAATTGGGATGAAGTCAAAATTATTAATTGCTGTTTGCTTTTCTCTATATTGTAATTTTCTTTTCTATTTTTAATTTTTTAATTTTTTAATTTAATTACAATTAATAATTCAAAGCTAAATAGAATAAAGCATGAGATTTTAAAAAATAAAAATTAAAAAATGGATGCTATAGTTATTTATATTTATAAATAAATTTTCTACAGAACTTTATTTTAAAAAAATTAAATTTAAATTTTGTTGAAATGTAATAAAAATTTAGTTAGAAATTTTCCTGTGTCATATCAGAAAATGAAAATTTGAATTGCCTACTCTGTATAGAAAGATATTTTTAAAAATTGATTATTCAAATACATGTAATTCACAGTGAATGTCCTAATGGAATTTGAAAAATAATTCGAAAAAGGATCAATTAAAACATATGTTAATTTTAAAGTCCAAAGGATTTTGCACTTAAAAAGGTTCTAAAAATCAACTTAATACATTAATTGTAAGTTACGATGACAGTTTTTGTCTCATTAACACAATTTTATTATTTGTCCACATTCAGTGTGACGAGGATTCGACTTTAACGCTGGGAATATGAGTGTAATTTTCCTATTCATTTAACAGTAACTGTACAATGATTTAAGACTTTGCACAGAAAATTGAGTAGCCGTGGCGGCCTTAATAATATGATGTTGGACAAAAAACAGGAATTTTTGGGTATTGTACACGAAAAATTTATGACCATGTTGGACAACCTTACAAATTGAAGCACAATAAGTTCTCAAAATTATTAAGTTTTCTCTAATTTTGGAATTAGATTTATCTTCTCTTTTTTTTTTGTAATTTTACAAATGTCGTCCGAGTTAATTAGGGCCATGAATATTTTCATTTTATGATAGAAATAATTTGCTGTAATGGAGTTGATGCTTTTAAAAGCTACTAAGAATGAGCATATCATTGTTATAACGGAAAATGATACACCTATTAATGATATGGTATGCCTTTATAAATAGGGACTTACTAGTTATTTATTACCAATAAATATCCAGCACATTTGCAAACACTGTATCCGCCATCATAAATTTCCCCGTCATTGAGTAGGATCAGATGTAACATGCTTAATTGGATCATAAAACTTGTAAAAATCAAAAACATCTGATTATTGACATTTTTGTTTGTTCATAATAAACTTATCATTGTTGCATTTTGACATTCTTTTTTGGCTTTTGTAAATGTCTTGCAGATCATTAAAATTGTTTTGCTAAATCAATAATAACAAATAACCTTACACAATTGGCATATAATGAACTATTTACATAGTTCATATATACCAAGATCCAAATTATACATAATCTGGAGGCCTCAATGGTGTAGTGGACCAATATAATATATTGGCTAACAAATCACGGCATTACTAAGTGTTCTTATCCTGAGTTTATTTCGTTGTCCAATTATTATTTCTCCAATTTTAGATAGATTTCTGTAAGCAAGGATGCTAGGTTTTTCCTTTACATTATAAATACAAAACTCTCTTAATCCATTACATTGATAATTCTTATTAAGGCATATATGTTAATTGGGAAGTGGGAGGGAAATTTGCAGGCCCTTAATATTTATGTATTTACATGGAGTTTTCATTTTGTGGCATAGGAGAGTGGAGTATAGTAATGAAAATTTTTTGATGGTGGAGAATTCAGTTCAGATGCCCCCCCCCCCCCCCAAAAAAAAAAAAAAAAGAAAGAAAGAAAAAAAAAAAGAACCAGACCTTTGGCAGGCAAATGATTAATTTTCACTTGATGTGTCCTAATTGGTATTCTAACACAGGCTGTTATCTGAACTGTGATTCATAAGCATGTGATTTAGACACAGGCTGTTATCTGAACTGTGATTCATAAGCATGTGATTTAGACACAGGCTGTTATCTGAACTGTGATTCATAAGCATGTGATTTAGACACAGGCTGTTATCTGAACTGTGATTCATAAGCATGTGATTTAGACACAGGCTGTTATCTGAACTGTGATTCATAAGCATGTGATTTAGACACAGGCTGTTATCTGAACTGTGATTCATAAGCATGTGATTTAGACCACTTGGCCACAGAAGCCCCTAATTTCTGTGACAGATTGTATTAATCTAGGGTTTTATTATGCTGCTTAATTTCTTTTAGATCATTTATACCCTATCATGTCTAATTAACACATGAAATGTAAATTTTTTTTTAGATCCACTGTTACAAAACAAGAATAAGTACTTTAACCCACCAGATTTCAATGATAACAAATATCCATCTACATCACCACCACATAAATTTCCAGAGGCCAAAGGTAAGATACTGGAGGAGAGAGAGAGAGAGAGAGAGAGAGAGAGAGAGAGAGAGAGAGAGGGGGGGGCATTCAAGCAAGTGTCACTATGGCATCTTGTAGTAAATTATTTATATAGAAACTGGTTTGCAATTGTTCCTTCTGTGGGTCATTCCTACCATGATAACTGACACTGGTTTGTAGGGTCATTCCTACCATAACAACCGACACTGGTTTGTAGGGTCATTTCTACCATAACAACTGACACTGGTTGGTAGGGTCATTTCTAACATGACAACAGACACTGGTTTGTAGGGTCATACCTACCATGACAACTGACACTGGTTTGTAGGGTCATTCCTACCATGACAACTGACACTGGTTTGTAGGGTCATTCCTACCATGACAACTGACACTGGTTGGTAGGGTCATTCCTACCATGACAACAGACACTGGTTTGTAGGGTCATTTCTACCATGACAACAGACACTGGTTTGTAGGGTCATATATACCATGACAACTGACACTGGTTTGTAGGGTCATTCCTACCATGACAACAGACACTGGTTTGTAGGGTCATTCCTACCATAACAACTGACACTGGTTTGTAGGGTCATTTCTAACATGACAACTGACACTGGTTTGTAGGGTCATACCTACCATGACAACTCATGATGGTTAGTATAGGTTCATTTCTATGATGACAACAGACACTGGTTTGTAGGGTCATTTCTACCATGACAACAGACACTGGTTTGTAGGGTCATATATACCATGACAACAGACACTGGTTTGTAGGGTCATTCCTACCATGACAACTGACACTGGTTTGTAGGGTCATACCTACCATGACAACTCATGATGGTTAGTATAGGTTCATTTCTATGATGACAACAGACACTGGTTTGTAGGGTCATTTCTACCATGACAACAGACACTGGTTTGTAGGGTCATATCTAACATGACAACAGACACTGGTTTGTAGGGTCATACCTACCATGACAACTGACACTGGTTTGTAGGGTCATACCTACCATGACAACTCATGATGGTTAGTATAGATTCATTTCTATGATGACAACAGACACTGGTTTGTAGGGTCATTTCTACCATGACAACAGACACTGGTTTGTAGGGTCATATATACCATGACAACAGACACTGGTTTGTAGGGTCATACCTACCATGACAACAGACACTGGTTTGTAGGGTCATTTCTACATTTAAAACTCAGTCCATCAATCCACTAATTTTTCATATGATATTATTCTCCAAGCTTAGAAACACTTTGGTTTCTATTTTATCATTAAACAAAGAAACAAAACTCCAAAATGATCATTACTTTTGCAAATCTTGTTGTGTTTGCAGTTCTCAGTTATATCAGTAAGAATAAAAACAGTATCTTACATTTTCCCCTCAATGCAGAATGCAGATTATGATTTTTTTTTTTCAATTATATTAGCATGCAATGTTCTAAATGTTTACAATTATGTTAGCGTGTAATGCGTGATATGGGAAATAAAAAATGCAGAAACATTAATTGGTTCACACTGTTTTTTTGATTGTGTGTCTTCTACAATTTTTCCAAACTTATGTACAGATGTGCCCCAGGGGAGAGATATTATGTAAATAGTGTTTGTTAGGTGATATAAACTGCTCTGTTGATAAAACAGTTTTCCTTGAAAAAAAATTAATATTCATATATTGATAATAGATGGAACCACATATTGATACACTTTAAAATTTTAAGCTCACCTGAATAAATGGCCAATTTCAATTTCAAGAAAATATGGGATCCAGATAGGTTGCATACACTGAAAAGAATATTGGTTCTAAGATTGGTTCTACTGGTATATCTGATATAATTGTAGTACATGTATTGTAGTGTAAGAGGTGGATTGGAACCAAAGACTGCTTTATTTAGGGAAAACACATTTTTTTAAGCTCAAGAGAATTAAGTTTTTCTTTCTTTACTTATTAGCTGAAGTATCATAATTTGGAACTTTGGATTTATTTAATTTCAAAGTTTGGCTTATGTTTTTTTATTTATCAAAATTTTTGTCCCCTAGTGTCACTTATGAGGAATGATTTTCCGAAATGTGCACATATGGCATATCAAAATTTAACAAACAGGTGAGCAATACGACTAAAGGACCATTTTTAATATGTACACGCAAATTGTTTTTCAGATCAACCATTGACCATGTCCACTCATATTTTTTACATCTCCGTGGGATGTGCTTGTGCGGTCATTTTGTTAATTGCTTTAGCTGTGGCCGTTTACTACCTCAATACACAAAAGAGTGGATCACATGGTTACACAGACAGAATCAAATACTAGTAAGTTCACAAAATGACTTTGACCTTTGATTTTGTGACCTTCAAACTTGGGTCACTATGAATCTTACT
Organism: Tegillarca granosa; assembly: GCA_029721355.1. NCBI lineage: Eukaryota > Metazoa > Mollusca > Bivalvia > Arcoida > Arcidae > Tegillarca > Tegillarca granosa. The sequence goes on along the minus strand of CM056602.1, from coordinate 21,947,182 downwards.
TTATTTGTGTATACATTTAGTAGTTACCAGTATGATAGGTGCGACCTTGATTTCAAGTATCTGACTCATGGTTGTCAAATGATACAGTATATTCAAGATATGCAAAATTTTTTACCCAAAGATTTGTCAGGTTCAAATTATGCAAATGTAACAATACTATAAAAATGTACTAAATGTGGATACAACTAAAACATTACATGTCAGTGCCAAAAATTTACATGTCATTGTCAAAAAGTACATGTCATTGCCAAAAAGTACATATTATTGCCAAAAATTTGCATGCCATTAAGATAATTCACATTTCAAAAGTAAAAAAATTTACATGTCATAGCCAAGTTATGAGACCATAACAAGTGGTTAATGCTGTGGGCTTATAATTCTACATTATTTGAGCAAGATCATTTTTGCTAGAAATTATTTTGACAATACAGGAGCATCCCTATTATAATTGTACAATTCGATGTAAACTTTAAATTCACTTGTCTTCCACCCTCTCTCTTAATCTGAGCTTTCGATTATTAGTAATGGATACTATTTTTTTGAAAAAAACTTGCTTTGTGCTAAAAAAGTAATAAGTGGCATTGACTATTGGATATTATTTCTAACTTCTAACACCAGGGTAGATTCAATATTTTATTGTTTGTGTGCAAGATTTAGCTGTCAAAAGATGATGAATGAATCAATTGTGTTTGATGTCCCAATCAAAAATCTTTCACCTATATTGAGGCACACATTTCAGGAATGGTGGAGTAAGCTGGAGCACCAAGGGAAAACCACCAGCTTTCCTACACTTGGATCTGTCACAAGATATTTCAATATTAATACTTTGAAATACTATATTTAGACAAATTATTTTGGATTTTGTAAATTTCAGAAATTTACAACAAGATATTTATTTTTTTTAAACAGTGACAGTAGTAGTTCCCAGGCTCTAACTTATCAGCAGAGTCAGTCATTCCTGCGATCGGAAACACCAGTAGATGGCAGCGTCAAGGGTTCAAGTATGTAGTATATTTTTTTTAACCAAAAAATATATAAATAAATAAATAACCAAGAAAAAAAATCAATTTTCTTTCTCTTTGAAGATAAAAGAATAGAAAACCATTTGCAAATTCAACCATTTATGCTTTATTTCTGATGCCCGATATCAACAATAACTTATGTTTAAAAAATTATTTTTATAAGGTGAATTATCAACACTTTGGTGCAGCTGTGCGCAGCTTTCTATTATCAGCATTCATTCTTATGTAACAGACATAACCTAAAAAATCATTGTTTTTTTTTTTCTTGCTGTATTTTAAAATAAATTTATTAGTTCTAATAGCAGCTGTCAGTTGATAAAAACAAACACTAGCTTTGTTGTATTAGGTGTATCATCATTTTTACTCCATGGTTAAGGTAAATGCAAGTGGCATTTATTTTAGAGAGACTCAAGGGAGATAATTGTAATAAAAATGTGTAATGCCTGGAAAATCATTTTCTTGCTTGATGTGTTTTTAGGAAGATTGATGACCCCATAAAAACCAGATGAAGTTGATTTTTCTTTCATCTTATTTTTTTTTTCTCTAAAACATATAAAACTAATTCTTTTAAAAAATAACAAAAAATTTTGCCAGTTGTTTGAGGTTATGTTTTCTTGCGGAAAAAAACAATTATGATATAGAATTGTGATCACTTAAGCTGTAAACATTCAAGAGTTATCTCCCTTATTTGATAATGTTTTCATTGTACATGTATATCTGATAATTTTTTTACTTAAATGTTACTATGGTTATACATTTATATATACATATAATAAAATTTTTGTAGTTGTATGGTTAATTCTTAATCATTTCTAGCTGTAAAAGTGAATTTTCACTTTATATACATGTGTATCTTTATATACATATCACAGCTACAAATACATGTAGTATGTACCATTACAATTTATGTATATCATAAACTTAATTTTATATATATATATTTATATATTAAATATTTACAAATTGCTTACCTTTTCTTTTTAACAATCCAAAGATTCTCCATTTTACAGAAGTCTTTTTCTTAATTTAAGAAATTTAAGAATTTGGATGCCTAGAAGGAGAGGATGTTGAATGAAAACTGAAACAGACAGTTTTAAAATGATTGTCAGGTTATGATTTATGATGTAAACATATATTATATATCTATATAATTTTACTTTTTTCAGTTCGGAATTTCCCATCATACAGCAGTCCATCACCAATCCCAGAACTTCAACCACCAGACCCTAAGGAAATACTGTCTGAGATAGCTATTTCAAGACAAAGGATTTCACTTGGTGAAATGTTATTAGAAGGTAAATTGGTTCAATTTCTGTTATTTTCTTTTTTTTTTAATTGTATCAAACCCCTCACTTCTGTTAAGTCAAATACGGATAATTAGGAGCATTTTTCTCCATCCAGTAAATTTTAAGATAATCAGTTTTGAATGTATGGTTTAGTTATTAACCTTTTGAGTTAAAAAAGATTTAGAGTTACAAGCTTTATTGTTGAATCAAAGAACATTTGTAATGATTTTTTATCGTTATATTACAGGTACCTTTGGTAGAATATATCACGGCACATTACTTAGTGAAGGGGATAGTCATTTTGGTGCTGATCAGGAAATCACTGTTAAAGCTGTCACAGGTATGACTAATAGATTATAGATTCAGTCAGTTCCATCATTGGTTTATTTAGTTTGTGCAGGTATTTCACAATGATTTCATTGTCTTTTGTGAATAAATTAAAGGAAGTTCTATAAATAAGGAACCACATTGGGAACTCTAGACTAGTCTGGAGGTACAGACTTTTTTTGAAAAGTGGTCTATATATATATATATATATTTACATATAAGTACGGTAGCTGAAAAGCACTGTCCTCTTGAAAGGACAAAATGTTTTATTAAACAGAGAGAGAGGGAGACTGGGCTCCAAAAAAAAAACTCAATGTGGGGTGAAAAATTGATGGAAAAGGAAGGTCAAAATTCTAACAAATATTGTGACAAAATATGAAACAAAAAAAAAAACAAACAAACAAACAAACAAAAAAATAAAGAAAAGAAAGAAACCAAAACACATGAAAACAAAACTCTATATCCTGAGGGTGGAAGTTCCATCTCAGAAACTTTTAAAGACAATCCATTACAAATCTGTAACTAGTTTTCAATATCTCTCATGATATATTTTCTCTTCTTCTTAGATCAAGCTCGTTGTGACCAGATTCATGTATTTTTGACCGAGTGTTGTATGATGAAAGGTCTAGTGCACCAGAATATACAACCTGTGATTGGGTCTTGTCTCGACGAATCACCACCTTATGTGATATATCCATACTCAACAGAAGGAAATTTAAAGAAATTTTTATTAAAATGTCGAGTCTCAGATTGTGGCTCTATTTATGTAAGTATATATAATAATTAAAAAAAAGACTTTTTAGCAAGTTTCATGTACAAAAATTTTTCATCCTCTCTTATTTTACACAAGCTTGCTGCTCTGTTAGCAAAACTTAACTGTTTTGGTAAAAAACAAAAAAAAGGAAAGAAAAGAAAAAGAAAGAAAAACTTCAAATCTTTTTGTTTTTTGTATCATGATTTTTTTGTTCTCATTGTAGACATAGAGTTTTGACTTTAATTGTTTTTGTTTGAAAATTACAATTGTATACATTTATTTTGAATAGAAATTTGAATAATATTAACTGATGCACATGGTTCAATTTTTTTAAAACCAAATTTTTTAGTTAACAGAGATTTCAGTGAATGACCTGATTATCAAACAATGAACACCGACAGTTTTCTTTGTTGATCCATCCATGCTACTATATACCTGTGTAAAGTGAGAATGTTTACACAATTTATAATTCAAAAGAAATGCCTAATGACTAGATTCATAAAGACTTACTCAGGAATGTGATTTCAATTTTCTGCTTTTAATTCAAAGGTCATAACTATATCTATCTGTATATTATTATAAACATTTGTAATTTTCAGTTTGTTTATTTTTCTTGGACACAAATCAGTATATTTTGTAGCAGAAGATCTTGTGTTTGTTGATATATTTGTAATGGAAATAGATGTATATTTATGTAAGATTTGAATTCATGATAGTACATGTATTAATTTGCCATTTTACAAGAAAACAAATTTCATGTAAAATAAGAGTGATGTACAATATGCTTTTTTTTTCAATTATGTTTTTAAATTATTATTATTATTATTATTATATTATTATTATTATTGTTATTATTATTATTATTATTATATCTGAGCAGCTAACTTTCATTGGTAATAACTTTTATTATCATGCCATTGTGTGCATTACCATCATGCTGTCATATATACTTGTATTACAGTTGTCTTTCAAGTTTTTTTTAATGAGAATACTACTATGCATCTAAAACAAATCTTGGATCTTTACAGTAATAACGAGCTTCAAAATGACCCAGTTACATTGTAATCTTATAAAAATTAAACAAATGTTTAAGATTATGAATTTGCCATTTAAGGTGTCGCAAAATCATTGTTAAGAGAAGATTGTGAAATATTGAAATATTTTGAATTACATGTACATTTATTAGTATTATAAATTATACTGGTGCAGTACAGTAGTTTGGTAATTTTGACTAATTCAAATAAATAATTTTAATTCTTATTTTTTAGTCATTATCAACACAGCAGTTAGTCTATTTAGCAATACAGATAATTAGAGGAATACAGTTTTTACACAGAAAGAAAATTATACATAAAGATATTGCAACTCGGAATTGTGTGTAAGTAACCAAAAAGCTAGGCCAATTGTTAACCAGTTTGGTTTTTAAATTTATCAAGAAATGAAAAATAGTGGGGTGGAGTAATGGTGTTTTACGCCCCAGTCAAGAATCTTTTACTTATTTCGAGGCGGTCAGTTCTGGGATGGTGGAGGAAACCGGAGTGCCCGGAGAAAACCACTGACCTTCAGCAAGCAAACTGACGAACTTTCTCACACTAGGATCTTTCCTGGAAATAAAAAAAAGGGAAAATCTGCCAAGTAAGATTTGAATCTAGACAGTGAGAGGTGCTGTGATCCTTAAATGGGTGTGTAAACCATTTGATCACCAAATGCAAGACCCCTGTTTTGATGTGAGAAAGAGTGGTATAAATTGCATGGATATATAAACTCTTATATTGCAATTCATTTATGTGATTCAGAAACAAATTCATATTGAGTTTCTGGTACATCTTTTAGCGTCAGTTTGAACTTTCTCTTTACTTATTTTTTTTTCTGTCATTTAGCATCATATTCTTGAATGAAACATATAGAATTAGAAGTACATGTGATTCATTTTTTGTCTGTTTTTTTTTTTTCAGTCTGGACAGTGATTTAGTATTAAAACTCACAGACACAGCATTATCTCGAGATTTATTTTCTGGCGATTACGATTGTCTGGGCGACAATGAAAATAGACCAGTTAAATGGCTAGCACTAGAAGCATTACTGGAAAGACGGTTTTCTGCAGCTAGTGATGTGGTAGGTATTACATGTATATATACTTTTCCTCTTAAAAAGACTAGTTTTGACATGTGACCAAGCGTGAATGTTAGATTTCTGGATACAGGTTAATCTACAATTTGTATAATTAGAAACATAAAACCAATGGTTTTTGTGTAGAATAAATACTGAAATTTATAGTCATATGTTGACTTTAAAAATGTATACATGCTAATTAAATTTAGAACTAGTTACTAAATAGTATACACTCAACTACCAACAAATACAAATAATCTTTATTTAAAGTCGCTAATAGCTAAATAACAACATCAGCTCTGATTTCACAAAGAAATGTTCCATTCAGTTAAAATATTACATAAAATATTCAAATCTTCATTCATTAAGCTAAGCATTTTATATATTCTGATTTTGAAGACTGATCACAAAACATTTCATTTTCTGCCCAAAAATATATATGATTTTCTTGGAATTTAAACTTACTAAATTGGTAATAAAACCATGTGATATACCTACCATATCATAATCTCTGTATTATGATACTACATGTATATCATAAAATCGTATGATTCTTAGTGATTGTTTTATATAAAAAATCTATTGCCGTATTGGGTTACTAAAATAAAGTCCTGGTCTTCTCACCATTTCTAAATATTCTACACAATAAAGAAAAAATAGAAGTTTGAAAAGAAAACATATTGTATGTCTTCTGTATTGACTTTTGTATTCCTTTCTTCAGTGGGCTTTTGGAGTGACATTATGGGAATTAATGACACTTGGTCAACAACCATACAGTGACATAGATCCATTTGAGATGGCAGCATACTTACAGGAAGGTTATAGAATAGCACAACCAGTCAACTGTCCAGATGAGCTGTAAGAACCAACACCTCTCTCTCTCTCTCTCTCTCTCTCTCTCTCTCTCTCTCTCTCTCTCTCTCTCTCTCTCTCTCTCTCTCTCTCTCTCTGTGTCACACACACACACACACACACACACACACACACACACACACACACACTTTTGGAATAAAATGCTCACACAATGTCTGTGGCACAGCAAACTACCACCAAATTTTACATTCTGTAGTTTACCAACACTTGAAATTGTGAATAATGATATTCCTTTGATATTTTTCAGGTTTTCTGTAATGGCTTGCTGCTGGGGAGGAAATCCAGAGGAACGACCAAAATTCTCACAGTTATTAATATGTTTACAAGACTTTTATACAGCATTAGGACGTTATGTGTAATATTAAATCTTTAAAAGGACATGTAGTTTTATTTAAGTTAATATTTCATAAGAACACTCAATAGATCATGAATAGTAAAGTGCATCATGTGTGCGACGTCAGATATCGGCGAGCGAATTATAGGTCTATAAACAATTCATTGTTATAGAAGATTGAAGGATAGTTGGTTATTTATGTTATTTTTTATTTAGTATTTGTAAAATGTGTTTCGAGAAGGTTGCTTGGCGTGTTTAAGTATTTGACAGATAATTCATTGAGCTTGATTTTGTTAAGTATGAATGCGTATGTTTATGACATATACATTACTTGCTAAATAAGGCAAGTATGTTGTTTGTTAGAACATTTATAAACAAAACAAAAATTTCACATATTGTGAATACAGTTTAATGTATAACAATTTATCAGTTTCCGTGTTACATAATTTTTATTATTAATACTGTTAATTAAAACAGGAAAACATTCTTAAATCTCATGAGGAATCTTTTTTTTTCCCCAAATTTCAAAGCATTGTTTTTATCATCAGAAAATAGAAATCTAAATATTTTTACAGATAATATTATCATTCTAAAAAACAAAATGGAGTCACAAAAATCTTATTTTAGACTACATACTTTTTTCATATTTTATTAATTATATAAAAGTTTAAAGAGGTTTTGAATGGTATGTGTAGGTTTAAGTGATAAGTTATTCTGTGTCTGATGATTTCAGTTTGTTTAACAGTGGTTATAATTTGTATTCTATGAATGCACTATAAAGCTCATAATTGACTCTTTGCATAGGGTGATTATAAAAATTTCTCAGTATTTATTAATATTTACAGGGTTGTCATGGTGATGCCATGTATTTTAATTCATTTTGTACAATAATGTAACCAGTAATGATCTAGTGTTTAAAAATATTTTAGCTGTCTTTGTATATGTATATTTCCTCTATCCTAAGGCCTAACAAAATAGATACATTGAAAAATCAAGGAAATTAATCATGCCAAGTTAATATTGGTTAAACAGTCAAATAGCTGTTAATACAGTATATCACTGTTCAACACATGTAATGTTTTTGTGGCCTATAATATGACGAGATTTAGATCCATTTCCAGAAAACTTCTTCTCTAATAAGAGACTTAAAATAAACGAGGTCCTGTGTTACGGTAGGCATGGCATGATAAAGAACCCTGCTGTATAATGCCATCAGTGCAACCCACAGGCAAAATTTCTGCACTTTCGGCCTATAGCTGGCAACATCCCGATAAAAGTGAAATTTTCTTAACTGGGACGTTAAACACCATTACTCAACTCAACTCTAATAAGAAACACATTTGATGTACAATATACTTAATGTAAGAACCTCTTCTGGAAGCCGAGATAATTTGTTTAAATAAGCAGATGGCCTTCTGTATTATTGATGCTTCATTTGAACAAAATATAAACATTTGACCTTGAACTGAATGCTGTTTGATATTTTGTAGTATTTACTCTTATTTAAATTAATGATAGGTTTTGTATTTTTAACGTAATTTTGAATCCTATTTTTGTATATACATGTATAGTGGCCATAAGGGTAATTGCAATATTTCTAATTAATTAAAATGATTACATATATTACTACCAACTCATAATCATACAGAGCAAGCTTTAAGCATAGGGGTCTTAATGACTGAGAAGGTAGGGTTAGTTGATCAAATTTTGTTTCACGTTGCATCAGCAATAACTCTCTTTTTCTGTATTATGCCTTTGCCACGTTGCTTATAACTGCACTTATTTGAAGTTTCAAATTGGTTTTTAAGATTTTTTTTGTATTAGCATCCCTTTGATGAATCATTCTAAAGTTATGCTTATGGATCAGAGTGCCTCTTGCCGTTTAGCTTTGAATCCAGCTCAGGACAGATCCTAGTGTGAGAAAGTTTGTCAGTTTGCTTGCTGAGATGAGTGAATCTCTCCAGGTCTGCCTCAGTATAAGTGAAAAAAATTTTGACTGGGGCCTTCGACTCCCGATTACTCAACTCATTTATAATACTGAACAAATGGTTACAATGAACCCATGTTTTATTGTTTAAAATAACTGAACAATATTCATGATAATATTACATTTATGTGATGACTGTTTCATATCTATAAAAAATGTGTGAAAATAATAACTGGTTCCTAATTCACTTCTTGAAATATTTTTTTTAGTTTATAATATATACTATAATGATTACACTTATGCCAAAATATTTGTGCCAGATTACACTTATACATGTATTTGATAGTGCCTGATTGACCTTGACTTATTTAGGAAAGAGATGTTGATATCATTGTACAAATAGACTTTGGTTTTTCTATATTTCTGACTACCCTGAAAAAGGATAGTAAAGCTAATGTTATCCCCCTAATTTGAACTTCATATCCAATACATGTATTACATTTGTTATTGGACAAGTTTTGTAGGGGAACGTCACAACTTTTAGAACAGCTTTAGTTTCCTTGTTCCTTATCTCTTTGTTTCTTTGAAGCTCTAAATTACATTTTTATCTTTTTCAATAAAGTGATCATTATAGCAGTTATCTCTGCCCTAATGAAAGTTCCCACTACGATAGCTCATTTGGTAGAGCGCTTGCTTTGTATGTGTGAGGTTGGGGTTCAAACCCCAGCCATGTCCGACAAAGACTTGAAAATTGGTAGTGACTGTTCTTTCATTAAGCACTCAGCACTTAGAAAATAAAGTCACAGGGTTCTTTAGATGAGACCTTAAAAACTGATGCTTTGTGTGACAACAGGCATGGCATACTAACGAACCCTCCCTGCACATTGCCCTAAGTGCTATGCAAAGGTCAAAATTTCTGCCACTTCACCTATAGCTGGCGACATCTCGATATAAGTGAAATGTTCTTGACTTGAACATCAAACCCCATTAAATCATTCCTAATGAGAGTTGCCTTTTTTATGTGTAGCTGGATTTCTGGTTGAAGATTAATTTTCCTGAGCCATAGACTCAAATGAGCTATCTGGTTAAAGGGTTTTAATTTTTCCTGAGTCATAGACTCAAATGAGCTATTCAGATAGTAACTTTTTCATTTTTACTCGGTGTCACTCCTGTGTAAGGTTTTCAATTAATTGTCTTTAAAGTAACTAGGCCAAAATTGATCATATTTTTGGATTATTTTGTCTAAACATATTTTTAATGCAAATTTATAAGTGGTCTCATATCTCATGTATCAGTAACAATATTGATTGTTGTACATGTGCAGTTTCATGTTTTTTTTCTGATGTGCCAAATTTTTAATAAATCTTTATGTAAAGCTATATCTATATATAATATATATATATGTATAATGTATGGTAGTTGCTTTGTAAAATTTTGTGATTTTTTATACATAATATTTGCATAGTGTGATAATCTATATAATATATTTTTTGCTGCAGAGACGGAAATAATTTTACTGAGCTGGCTGTATTTGTAAAATGTAAGTACATGCATACTTATAAAATAAGTATTTATGATGTACATGTATAAAACAATCCTTTTAAATTAGGGTTTTTAAACCTTGACTTAAAATTTTAAATTCTAAAATTTTAAATTTAATGTTTTGGAGTATCAAAATTTTCACTGCAGTTTTGCACCAGAGAACAAATATAATAGTTTGTTATATAAATTTATGAATTGTTACACAGTGGTTTCTATAATCACACTAACTTTTTTTTTGTTCTCAGAAATCTCAAATTACTAAGGTCACATATAACAACCCTACAGACTCGTTTTGGATTTACTTATATACCAATAAAATAGTGTGGTGCTTCATTTCATTAATTCTGAAAAAAAGTTTTTGTGGCCAGAAAAAAAACAACTTTATTTTATTACTCCAGTTAAAATCAAAATATACTCTGTAGCCATCTGCATCTGTTGTAATATTTTCTAATATCATAATATATTGGAATATTTTTGTGTAGCTTTAAGTTTTATAAATATTAAATAAAGCGAGCATAGTTTTATCCATTTTAACCCTGCAGAACAGTGGTATAATCCAAAAATTAATCAACTGGATCATACCATTGTTAATTATAGTGGTGAAATGGCTGATATCTTACCATGTTGTTTGTTACCTGTCAAGTTTACTTTAATGTCTTTTATGAAATTGTGTCATTTAATTTATAATAAAATTTGAATATTTAAAATTATATTTTGTGTTTATTTGATTTTGGATTTTTAATAATTGAGTGATTGATTTAATAGGGTTTTATGTCCCTGTCAAGAATATTTTACTTATATCAAGATGTCACCAGCTATAGGTGAATTGGCAGAAATTTTAACCCTTGCAATACATTTAGGGCAATGTACAGGGAGGGTTCTTTAATGTGCCATGCCAGCCACGACATGGGGCATTTGTTTTTAAGGAATTTTCTGAAGGACCCTTGATTTTCATTTCTAAATGCCAAATGCTTGGCAAAGAACAGTTACTAACAATTTTCAAGTATTGGTCAGACCTGGCCAGGGTTCAAACTCGTGACCTCTGACATACCATGCAAGCACTGGTTTTAATATACCTTGTCCTTTAATAATGCTATATTTTATTTGTCAAGCAAATACCATTTTTAGCTTACCTGACAGAGATCAATTGAGCTTATGGTTTGGTGCAGCATGTGTATGTGTGCATGCATGCGTGCACGTGTGTGTGTGCATCATTAACACCTATTTTCGACTTCTTCTCCAAAACTGCTGGACAGATTTCAATGATAATTGGTCAGAAGCATATATGGGCTGGTGCAATTCAGATTTGTTCATGGTGTTGCCATGGCTATGAAAACTAGGTCAAGGTGACCTAGGGGTAGAAAAATCTTAAAAAATCTTCTTCTCCAAAACCGATGATGGGAGAAAAAATCTGATGTGATATTTGGCTTCTCTAGGGTCTTAAGCCTTTAGTTTGTTCAATTCGTGAAATTTGGTCGAAAAATGGGTTACGCTTTTTTGCGTTTAATTTTAAAAATTTCGTAAATGGCTTCAAATTGTTATAACTTAACTATCTGAACAGATATTGGCATGGGGTTTTCAGTTTTGACTTTTTCTTGAAATGACCTTTAAAATAGGGTCAAGGTCACAAATCAAGGTCATGACCTAATTTGTGATTTATGCAGTTATAGGCAATTTTCTTGCAAATTTTAAGAGATTTAGGAATTCAAAACATTGTTGAACTGTTCAGCATGACAAAATTTAACAAGATACCAAGTTTTGTAACAATATGATAATCCTTGTAGAAGTTGTTGCCCCTGAAATGATATTTTTGGCTTATAAATACTAAAAAAAGTGCATTAGCTTGAAAACTAAACTTTTTGTATAGGCATGTATATGAGAATATTGTAAGTATTGATATGATAATCATTTTGATATATGTTTCAAGGTCATATGTTCAAAGGTGAAGGTCATAAGTGCATAGTAAGACTGAAAAAAAAGTTAATTATCTTGAAAGCCATCAACTTTTTGTACAAGCATGTACTTTAGAATATTGTACGTATTGATATGATGATATTTTGATATATGTTTGAAGGTCATAAGTTCAAAGATCAAGGTCAAAACTGCATAAGTGTACTGAAATTGTTAATTTTCTTAAAAACTATTATCTTTTTGTATAGACATATATATTAGAATATTGTAGGTATTGATATAACAATCATTTTGTTATATGATTCAAGGTCATATGTTCAAAGCTCAAGGTCATAGCTGCAGAGGTGTACTGAAATTGTTAATTATTTTGAAAACTGTTATCTTTTTGTATAGGTATATATATTTGAATATTGTAGGTATTGATATGACAATCATTTTGATATATGGTTCAAGGTCATATGTTGCAAGGTCAAGGTCAAAGCTGCATAAGTGTACTGAATTTGGGAATTATCTTGAAACCATTAATTTTTTGTACAAGCATGTATATTAGAATATTGTAGGTATTGATACTGCGACCATTTTGATATAAGGTTCAAGTTCATATGTTCAAAGGTCAAAATTATGGCTTCATTACCATATGGTGAATGATTTGGAAATAATTTGTTGTACTATAGTTAAAACATGTATATGAGCTTTTTATAAATGAAATGTGACTAGACATTTCTGATTAACTATTGCAGGATTTCCAAACTTGAGGAATTTTGTGAAGTTTTTGTAATTAAGTTCTTTGTAAGTTTTTGGACATTTCCTCAGGTGAGCGTTAAGGCCCATGGGCCTCTTGTTATTTTGTGAAGTTTTAAGAGTATGAAGCCAGAAAACTGCATATTTTTTATCATTTGATAAAAACATCTGGATTAATAATTATGACATATCTCAGATTTATTGTTACAAATACTTCATATCAACAATTAAATAAATCTAAAATTTAATACATAATTTATTTTCTTAGAGGATGACACAACCACAAATTATTTGCGACTTCAAAAATCAGAAAACGTTCTTGGAGCACAGTGAATTTTACCAGATCCTGCACATATTTTTTTATTAGTGTATGATATATACTGAAATTCTAAAATCTATAATTAAGTGTGGTATTTGCCTGATGCCTTCCCTGATTACTGTAATAATAAAGATAGTAGAAACTCATGTATTTCACTTACTAAAAGGCTTTTGTTGACTGTGACATTGCCAGCCAAGGAGTGGAGTGGATCAGTACTGGGGTTTTTAAACTTCAGACAAGATTCTTTACTTATATTTAGGTGGTCAGTTGTGAGACCTTGAAAGAAACCAGAGTTTCTGTAGAAAACCACCAATCTTCATCAAGCAACTTGACAAACTGTCTTTCACTAGGATCTGTCCAAGTAAGAATCAAACTTAGGCAGAAAGGGGTGATATGATCTTAAGTGTGCAATTTAGACCACCTGATCACCGAGGTACTTGCAGCATTGCCAAGAGATTAATGGTTCTATATTTATAGTATGTCCTTCAGAGAGACATTCAAGACTCACATTTCACATTTTGCATCACCTTATGTTTAATGTTAATATGAGAATATTAGATACAGTGATGTTGTTTCATGCTCCTGCGAAGATTCCATCGCATTAAATGAGACAGTTAGTTCTTGGATGTTTGAAGAACCATAGTTACATACCTAGAGAAAGCCACTGACCTTCAACAATAGAACTGAAAAAAAAATCCATCTCAAGAATATGCATGAGTGTACCAGATATTTGATGTCGGCAATGAGAAGCACTGTGATTACCATACTCATATAGCAGCCTCCCTCCCCACCTGAACAATAAGGAATTTGGCACTTTGAAGAACATATAATAAAGAGTTTCATTGCTAAGGTTAAGCCACTGAAACATGTGGCTCAGTGGTAGGGTGTTAAACACAAAATAAAAGTGCCAGGGGTTCGATTTTTGACATGGATTTTTGACCGTGACATGGGACCCTGTTCTAAAAGAACTGTGACTTTCATTTCGTAATGCCAAGTGCTTGGCAAAAGAACAGTCACTTCCACTTTCAAGTCTTGGGTCAGGCCCAGTATGGGTTTGAACCCACAACCTCCCATTTAAGGAGTGAGCACTCTACCAATTGAGCTTCTGCTAGTGGTATATCATTGGTTCTGAGACTTATTTCAAGTCGGGAAATATAATAATGACCTCTGCTGGATGCAGACATCAATTTTGAATGAATTCGTAAAATTATAAACTTGTGTTCAACATCCTGTAGATGAGGTTTAAAGATTAAGAAAAAAAAAAACAAATGAAATAGTTAAAAGGGGCATTTTAAATTTCTTAAATATAAATATTTTATTTGAAGTATATAAAGCCAAAATCTGTTTAAATTGTTCTTTAATTGTCAATTTTTTGTCTTTGCTCAGTCATAAATGTTTAGGGTTTTTTTTCTCCTTTTTTTTTTTTGCCACAGACAAACTATAATATGTCAGTTAAAATACACAATTTCAAATAAATTTCAAAACTGATAAAAGACAGAGATATGATTTTCAACCATCAAGTGACATATAGTAGCATTACAACCCCGAAACATTTTTATTTACAGAAATTATAAAGACTTTCATCTCACTTTTTGTTAACTGCTGTCAGGTGACGCCTTAATGAGATAAAACTGCATTAACTTTGATCCCCAGCTAATACAGGATAAAATTTTGAAATTGAAATCATTAGACCCCACAATATTACTTCTAGGACATATTGGTGTAAAATAAAGTAATTGAAAAACATCAAAAACTTGCATTGAACACTTTATCAAACAGAATTCAAACACTTACTGATGTTGAAGTGAAAATATAAGCTCCTTATTTCCTGAACAGGCAAGTTTAAACTTTTTTCTAAAAATTATCGTATATCATGCATACCTAAATTCTTATGTGCAAATTTGGTATTTGCTTCAATCATCACTGTATAGGCTTACTAAACTAAAATTAAAGTCCTAAACACTAGGTTTGGTCCCAGGGTAGAACCTAGGTAGTTTTGATTCAAATTGTAAACAAAAAAAGGAAGGGGGGAGGAATGTGGAAGGATAGGTGGCTGGGTAGCTCAATCTGTAGAGCGCCTCTCTGGTATTGGGAAGGGCCCAAGATAGAGTCCCTTTCTGGTTACATTTCCAATGATATCCATAGTAATGTGATCTATTACAATATGTATTACAATAAAGTCAGAAAACTGCATATTTTTTATCATTGGATAAAAACATCTGAAGTAATAATTATGACATATCTCAGATTTATTGTTACAAATACTTCATATCAACAATAAAAAAAATCTAAAATTTAATACATAATTTATTTTCTTAGAAGATGATGCAACCACAAATTATTTGTGACTTAAAAAAAATCAAAAAAACATTCTTTGGTGCACAGTGAATTTTACCAAAATCTGAACAAAATTTCTATATTTCATTTGCATGTAACAAATTCTTGTAATCAGAAAACATCATAGTTTTAAAAGGTACTGTAATTCTATAATCTGCAGGTAAGTATAGTAATTGTCTGATGTCTTCCCTGATCATTTCTGAACAATGAGTATTACAATTAAAGCTTGATTCATTGCCTCCATTTAAATCCTCAGTTAGACTCCCGCATTGTAAAAAAAATTGGCGATAAATTGAGGAAGACTTCTAATGAAAAATATAGAAGAAATAAGATTACAGAGCAAAATACTGTGTTAATAAGTGAGCTAGCAAAACTAATTAGGGGCTTTATAACAAGGTTCTACTGTACTGAGTAGTGTGTTATTACAGTACAAAAATAAGTCTAGTTTTCTGTAAACATGTATACAAATGAAGTTTCCCAATAAACCACTTACCTTGAATGTGGCATACTGACTTGGTGTACTAGCACCTTGACAAAAAATTGCCCTAGGTGTGAATAGTGCAAGGTAGACAATAAAACAAGATTCAATAATTTTTAAATGTTTGGATTATCTTTTTTATCTATCAACTGTTTCGCCCTTAGTGTCACTGATGAGGAATGAATTTCTGAAATGTGGACATATGGCACAGCAAAACTAGACTGGTATTTTTATCAAATATATAAAAATTCTTAGAGATTAGTAAAATAAACATGCTCTCATTTGTTGTAAGGATGTTTGAAGACACTACACCAATAACTGGTAGCCTGGTATCAATGGTACATGGGTTCACAACAAAAGCTGGTAGCCTGGTCTCAAATGGTACATGGGTTACACACCAGTGGCTGGTAGCCTGGTATCAAATTGTACATGAGTTACACACCAATAGCTGGTAGCCTGGTATCAAATGGTACATGGGTAATACTCTAGTAGCTGGTAGCCTGGTATCGAATGGTACATGGGTAACACTCCAATAGCTGGTAGCCTGGTATCAAATAGTACATGGGTTACACACTTTTAGCTGGTAGCCTGGTATCAAATGGTACATGGGTAGCACACCAATAGCTGGTAGCCTGGTATCAAATGGTACATGGGTTATACACCAGTAGCTGGTAGCCTGGTATCAAATGGTACATTGGTTACACACCAGTAGCTGGTAGCCAGGTATCAAATGGTACATGGGTTACACACCAATAGCCTATAGCCTGTTATCAAATGGTGCATGGGTTACACACTAGTAGCTTGTAGCCTGGTATCAAATGGTACATGGGTAACACACCAATAACTGGTAGCCTGGTATCAAATGGTACATGGGTAACACACCAAAAGCTTGTAGCCTGGTATCGAATGGTACATGGGTTACACACCAATAGCTGGTAGCCTGGTATCAAATGGTACATGGGTTACACACCAGTAGCTTGTAGCCTGGTATTAAATGGTACATGGATAACACACCAATAGCTGGTAGCCTGTTATTGAATGGTATATTTGTTACATACCAGTAGCTGGTAGCCTGGTATTAAATGGTACATGGGTAACACACCAATAGCTGGTAGCCTGTTATCAAATGGTATATTTGTTACACACCAGTAGCTGGTAGCCTGGTATTAAATGGTACATGGGTAACACACCAATAGCTGGTAGCCTGTTATCAAATGGTACATTGGTTACACACAAGAATTTGCAACTAGAAAATTACTTATGAATTGATTTTAAAGGACCATATATTACAATACTAATTCAAATCTCTTTTTGTTAGCTAAGCCTTCAAGAGTTATCCCCCTTGGTACCTATTTAAAGTCATGAAGTGATTTGAAAATTCTTATTTTAATGTTATTTTCAGGATGTCCACTTGTTAAAATCTTTTTTGATAACTGTGATAATGAAATTCAAATAATATTTTTGTAAAACTGAATCTGATAAATTACATTCTAAAAAATTGAATATGCAGCTTTTATTAAAAACATAAATGCTTCACACATTTTTGATTATCTTAAAAACTCATATAATATGACATTTTTATGAAAGTTTTTTTTTCCAATTAAGTCTAATATCTAACTTTGATATAAAGGTTAACTAACAAAAAAATTATTTACATATAATTTAAGTCAGGATGACATCATACACTAAATTAATAATAATTTTGTCTAGTAAAATTGGTAACAATTTCATATGTTGAAAATTGAAAACTTTGAAATATAAATAAATAATTGTTCACTATTTGGAACACACACACACACACACACACACACACACACACACACACACACACTTATAAAATATGAATTATTTTAAAAATTAATGATTTTATTTGCAAAATAAAATAATAAAGTAACAGACCTAGATAAGGTTTTCAATAAATGCATAATAGAAACATGTATTAGAATATATATAACAAATGTTTAAATAAATATATAAACTGAGTCTTCAGACAGATAACAAAGCTTGTGGAGATATACTTTATAAAAAAAATACTGAACTATTTTTTTAATTTAACCACTAAAAAAATTATTATTTTTACCAAAATTGAGTAAAATGAGTCGGAGTGCACATAATTATAGAATGTGGAGATATATAGTATCAAAAATAAATTTTTAAATTATTTTTAGAATTTTAATATGTAGCATAGATTATATATTTACATAAAAACAAGAAATACTTTTATTTTCTTCTTTGTGATATTAAAAAACATTTTACATTTACAAGCTGAATTATTATACATAAATGCTGATAAAACCATTACTCTTTGCTAAACTAACCAGGATAAACCATGTCTTCAATATAATGCACCTGAACTCTTTGGTTAAGAAGGCTATTAGTTAATACTGGTTCTATAGTTTGACTACACATGTCATCTTAAATGCGAGATCCAAAAAAAAACAAACAAAACAGATTTTATACAAAACATAACAAGCATGATAACAACAACAGTAAAGGGCTTTACATGAAAAAAAAAGCATTAACAAGAAACAATTGTCAAAAATCACAAATGGCAAGTACCGTAAAAACCCATGTAAATTACGCACCCATGTAATTTACGCAGGTGGTTTTCAAGCTAAAATTTGATAAAAAAAAGCTGACCTTGAATTTTGACCTACATTATAAATATAATGTAGGTCAAAATTCAAGTTCATCTTATAAAAATTATTTGGTATAAGGAAAAAGCAAAGCATTATCACATATTTACATGAACATAATAACTTTGAGGATCTTTTTGCATGCATATAAACTGGAAAAATAAACAGGCATTCAGATTACATATAACACTCTCCATCAAATATATATCCCTGATCAGTGCCCAAAATAATAATTTTTGTATTAAAAAAATGTAAAAAGGTTAACAAAAACAATTATATGATCTACATATGGTAAAATTCATAAAGCAAAAAAAAGTGAAAAACAAGAAAAAAATCGTTAAATTTTACATAAAAATAGGGAAAAAATCGTTAAATTTTACATGAAAACAGGAAAAAATTGTTAAATTTTACACGAAAACAGGAAAAAATCATAAAATTTTTCATAAAAATGGTAATATTTACGTAACTTTTTTATAAACTGACTTTCATAAAATATAAATCAGGAATAATTACAAGTCAAATTTAAATACTTTATGTTTAAATTTGAGTAGCAAAAAAAATTATTATAAAAAAAAACAGAAGAAACAAAAGTATTGCTGTAGAAAACATGCAAAAATGTCTGAAATTTTTAAAACTTTTATTTTAAGATTTCAACAATTACCAGAATTATCACTGGTCAAACACACTAATTGAAACATGTCAACTAGGATTTGGAAAATATGGTCTGATATTTGAGATAACATTATCAATTATTTTGGCAAAATATGAAAATCAGTCAGCAGAAAACTCACTGATAATTCTCTTTCCTTGTTGTCTGTAGACTGTACTACTGCTTGTGGTAAAATTCTTTAAATATTTGTATCTTCCAAGGCAAATACAAACTTGGACATAGTCAGTAAATCCGTGATTTTCAGCATATCTGTTAAGCTTTTGTAGAAAAAATCTGGAGACTGCAAGCAAAAAAAAGAAAAAGAAAATACATGTATGTTAGCATTATCAATACATTGTACCTTTATACATGTACAGCACATAGGAAATGTTTTTAAAAAAAAACTTATTTTTTTCTTAGACTATCAAAAAATGAAGTGTCAACATGAATTACTCATATATAATATAATCATAATTTCACATCATCCCTTCCCACCTGGCATTGAAAATTGGTGGTCATTTATATGTATTAAGCACTGATTTAAAGTCAGTGTCTCTCACAGCCAAAACCACTATGGTAGCTCAGTTGGTAGAGTGCTCACTTCGTATTTGGGGGGGTCAAAGGTTTAAACCCGGGTCCGGTCTGACCAAGACTGGAAAATTGGAATTGATTGCCAAGGACTAAGCATTTAGACATGAAAGTCATGAGCTTTTAGGATGAGACCTTAAAAACCAATGCCCCATGTCATGGCAGGTATGGCATGTTAAAGAACCCTCCCTGAACATTGCCCTATGTGCACTAAGGGGTAAAAATTTCTGCAACTTCACCTATAGCTGGTGATGTCTCGATATAAGAGAAATATTTTTGACCGGGACATAAAACCCCATTAAATCAATCCATCAATCAATCTCACAGCCAAGGTTTGATTACCAGTTATGAAAAGGTTTATCGGTTTCTTTTCTGAATGTTGGTGATGTTTTTCTCCCGACATTTGATTTCCTCCATCATCCCAGAACTGGTGACCTTAATTTATCTAAAAGTGCACTACCACCTACTCAATAGAATGTAAGCAGGGCACAGCATATTTTTTTCTTATTACATTTTGTTTAATTTTTTTCCCCTAAAAATACCAGACATTTAAATAAAAATCATGCTGCCCTAATCATTTTTTCTGATGTTTTAAATCAAAAAGCCAGTAACAGACAAACATAATGTAATTTGTGAATTGTTCCTTGATTATAAAAACAACAATATTACCTCTTTACGGACAATCTGTAAGAATGCTATCTCTATTCCTGTAATTTTGCTGAATTTGCTCCTACAAAAAGATCATATCAATATCAGTTGCAAAAATTTTATTTATGATTTAAGAATAAAAGCATCTTACATCACACTATGAGTGAGAAATCTTCTTTTATTGAGTATTGACAAAATCATCAAAGGCAAGGCTTGCCAAAAAAATCAGTCTTACATTAAAATTAATGTCAATAAAAATTATGCAAGTGAACAAAATTTATCAAGAACATAATATAATTTTGATTTTTCAGATTTATAATTCATAAAACTTCTGCTTTGTAAAAAAAAATTGTTTTTAACAGCCAAATTTAGTGAAACCCTGTCAATTCAACATTGACTATATCACTTTCAAAGTCACGAATTGTGTTTTAATTTAACTCTGGTTCATTACAACTTTTACCCCAGTATTTTTTACTTACACTTATGTATGGCTGTAGAAACATGAATGTCAAATTACAAAAAATTCAGCAGGTAAAGGGTTTTAACCTACAACCTTAGTAAGAAAAGGTGGCAAGGTGGTCTAATGTGCTGGCTTATACATGTAGTTCACAGCACCTCTTATTGGATTGATGCAAATCTAATTAAAGTCAGATGGCTTGCCAAAGTTCAATGGTTTTCTCTGGGTACTTTGGTTTCCTCTTTCATTCCTGAAATGTCCACCCAATGTAAGTTAAGAAAAATCTTGACTTGGGGGGGGGGGGGGGGGGGGGGGTTAAAAAATTCCACTCCACTCCTTCAAAAACATGTCTTTATCATTAACTATCTGAATTCTGTATACATGTACTAAATCTTACTTGTCCAAGGAATGTTTATCCAGCCACTGTTTGACCTGGTCATTGGTCCATTTCTTGACCACTTCTGTATTTGTAGGTACAGGGGCTAAGGAGGTTGTGGCTGTCTTTGATGACACAGGCATTGGCTGTAAATAAGAATACAATTATTTACATCATTTAAAAACAAAACCAGAAAGTAAAGATAACGTATTCAACTTTATAGTAATTGAATTTTCTGTTTAGGATTTGTATGATATTACTTAATAGTTTTGGAACTAGTACATTTGTATCTAAAATGTTTTACATTAATTGGAATATTTAACAAATAATTCATGGGGCTTCAGGCTATAATCTCAGTATATGGACTGGGCAGGCACCCCAAAAATATGATATGACCCGAAGTGAAGCTGAGGTCAATATCATATTTTTGAAGTGTCTGGCCAGTCCATAAACTGAGATATAGCCTGAAACTCCATGAAATATTTGTTAAATTATACCGAATGCTGAAGCATACCATCTTAAAACAGATACCAGCAATTTCTTTAATTAATAACTTCCTTTTAGACAATGATTGTTTACGTATTATAGTTGCCATTCCGCACTGTAACTTTGTATTTGTGTTAAACCACTGATTAAACTATTCGGGTTAAGATGTACTTTTAGGCAGTGTAACTTTATGTCATTAACAATTATCATGTGACATAAACAAATAAAATACACACCAGAGCCTCAAGTCTGCATTGCAAAATATGGCCTGGAGTAATATCAATGCATTTATTAGAAAAACAAATTTATGAGGTGTAATATATTTGTATAATATATGGTTATGTGTGATTAACCAATAAAAATGTCAAATTACAAAAAAAAATTATCCAATATCCAATTAAGGTAAAAAGCTAAGCTAATGACCTATTTTTAAACCTAATAAATGAATACAGAATTTAGATGTATACCTCAGGATGATGATCAACTGTTGCGGCGACTTTAGGTATTGTAAGGTCAAGGTGATCTGGAGTGTCTTTATCATCTCCAAGCTTTGCATGAAGTTCACGTAACAATCCCTCAATTTTAGATTCAAAACTGTATTTGCCACTGAAGTCAAAGAACAACTTTGATCCAATGATAAAACCAAGCCATCCATCAGGTTTGAAATTCTTCTCCATTTTCAATGGAACTATTTTTTTCTTTAACTGAAAGGCATATTCTGCCTCTGAAATAAAATTTAATAATTTTTTTTTCATTTTTTATTTTAAACTGTTAAGTGAATTA
Organism: Tegillarca granosa; assembly: GCA_029721355.1. Lineage (NCBI taxonomy): Eukaryota > Metazoa > Mollusca > Bivalvia > Arcoida > Arcidae > Tegillarca > Tegillarca granosa. The sequence goes on along the minus strand of CM056602.1, from coordinate 21,924,596 downwards.
TAACAGTTTGGACTTTGTGGCATAAAGTGACAACAAGTTATCAGTGGTATTTAACGAAAATGTGTTCAGGTTATTGAAGTTGCAAAGTTTGTCACAGTAACCAAATAATAACAACAAGTCTTGTTATCCACAGTATTTAAGAAAACAATGTAAGACTTATCAAAGTTGTCATAGTTACTGCTGATGTTGTCATAGTTACTAAATGATAAAAACAAATCATCCATAGTTTTCAAGAAAACAGTTTTATTAAAGTTATCCAAGTTTTATACTATTGCTAAGGTGGCCATAGCAAAGATATAGTCTGTAAGTATAACCTGACAATTGTTTTAGAGGATTTTATTCAGATAATGAGAACACTGCTACAATAGCTGAGTGGTCAAATGTACTGACATGAATAAAAATGTCTCACCACCTAGGATCAAATCTGTCCTGTTTTGGGGGTTCTAATCAGAAATGGAGAGCGCTTTCATGATAGCCAAGTGGTCTAATTAGGGCATGAATCACAAAAACTCTCGCCCCTAGGATCAAATCCAAATTTGATATATCCTAATGTAGTGAAATTTGTTCATCAGGTTGTCTTTGAAGGAGTATTCAGGTTTTCTCCTCTATTCCAAGGGCCTCGGTGGCCGAGTGGTCTAAAGCGCACATAGCAGTTACAGATAGCAGTGCCTCTCACCACCTAGGTTCGAATCCCACTAGGGACAGATCCTAGTGTGAGAAAGTTTGTCAGTTCGCTTGCCGAAGGTCGGTGGTTTTCTCTGGGCAATCCGGTTTCCTCCACCAACCCAGAACTGACCACCTTAAAATAAGTGAAAGAATCTTGACTGGGGCGTAAAACACCATTACTCCACTCCACTCCACTCCACTCCTCTATTCCAGGATTTACCTCCCCTATACAAGTGAAAGAATTTTGACTGTAACATAAAAACATCCATTACTCCACCCTCTTCTCAATGGTTTACCACTATGGTAGCTAAGTTGGTAGAGTGCTCCCTTCATATGTGGGAGATCAGGGCTCGGGGCATAAAACCCTATTAAATCAAATAAAATCAGATATTACCTGCTCTACAATTATCGCTGTCTTTGTATTTCTGCGAGTAACAGATCAGCACAACTGAGGCTTTCTCCACAGCACTAGCCATGGCATTTAACGTAGACCCTTCCATGTCGTCAATATCTATCCATACTTTAAATCCATTAGATTTTAGAATATCTTTTATCTTTATCATCATTGGCTGATTACCCCACTGGTAACTTATCATGATGTGACCTTGACTTGTGGCAGACTGGTGGCTTACTCTTGTTGGAATGTTTTTCACTTAAATAAAAAGAAAATTAAAAACTTGTAAATTTTTTATTCACTCATTAAGATATTTTTTCTATATTTTAATTTTTTCTTTTAATTTTGGAATTATTTTTTGAGTCTCAAAGACCTGAGGTAATTTATTTACCAGTAAGTATCGATGAAGATTGCTTCTCTTGAAAATTTTGATTCATAAAATCAACAGAAACTTTTTTTTGGACAATGATGATATACATAATTGACAGTGATACTACAGATGATGAACAATGATGAAATACATGATGAACAATGAAGGCATGGACCATGCAATTAAAAACACATAATGAATATTGATAAACACATGACTGTTAATAATGAAACATGTAATCTGTGGACAAAGATTGACAATGTGGCATGTGATTGACAATGATGACAACAAAGACACTGATCATGAAGTTTGTGTGTATGTGTACATGTATGTATGTGGTTACACATAAACAAAATATTTTTACAGTTACAATATTTTATCTTAACTGTAAATGAAAAATCAACATACCTGAATCTTTGTATTTCTCATGTTGACACAAGAGATCCCTTAGAGTCCATAATGCCCCCTCACATGTTTTTCTGACCTCCTTATCAGGAGAGTTCCGTAGTGTTATAAATGTCTCGATGACACCAAGGTCAGGGCTTGTTACAAACAACTGTTGGTTTGACTTATTAAAAGACAAAGTACGGAGTGCTCCCACTGCCTCTGAAAAACAAAATACATGAATGTTAGATATATATTGCTTTGTCATGGTGACAAGAGGGGATTTCCCTATTTTAATAGTTATGCATTGGTCTGTTGCAACAGATTTTTTGCATTGATTCAAAACTCTATAGACATTTATCTCTGCTAAAACATATAATTTTTTTCTAAATGTGTTACTGTAACTGATGATCTAATGAATTTATTCTGTTACAGACAATTCTATGTTTTAAGTTTATCTGTAAATCATAAGTTTTTTTTATTTTGTTTAATTAGGGATCAAATTTTTGTTACAAAACATTAATAAAACTTGGGTTACATCTTTCTCACCTGGCCAACAGAGTACCAACTGTTAAACAACAATATAACAAAACAACCATCCTCCATTATGTTGCTGAAGAATGCTCACTCCATAAGTGGGAGGTCAGGGGTTCGAACCTCAACCAGGCTGACCCATACCTCGAAAGTGGGTAGTGACTGTTCTTTTGCCTAGCACTCGGCATTACAAAATGAAATTCACCGTTCTTTTGGATGGGAACTTAAACTAAAGGAGGTACTGTGTCACTATAGGTGTGACATAATAAAGAACCTTGCTGTATAATGCCATCAGCACAGCACACAGGCAAAATTTCTGCACTTTCAGGTATAGCTGGTGATGTCTCGATATAAGTGAAATATTCTTGACTGTGACATTAAACACCATTACTCAACTTAATTCCATTATGTTGCCACTTCTTGCAGTTTAAATTTTATCTTGTAAAAGTAATTGCTTTGCAAGTAAATAAATAGGATTTAATGGTATAATGAACCAAATCTTTAAAACAAGAATTCCACGGAATTAAATGTCTCGCCTGGTTAGTTTTTGATCGATTAGAATATACTTTTTTAAGATTCAGACTGACTGTAATATTATTTATTGGTGTTAAAAAAAATGTTGGTTAAGTACAATATGCATTTCAGAAACAGAATTGTATTTTTCAAACAAATATCTTTCTTTTCACATAACACTGGATAGCTGAACTATAAATTTTATTGTACATAACACAGAAACTTAAATCACATCTTATAGAAGAAAGTATTCATGTTTGTTGGAGTAAAAAAAAAAAAAATTCTCAATTTTTTATCCAAAATCTTGGATCTGCCAACATCTTTTGCAAAAGCTTTTAATCCTATAGAGGAAAATTTAGGACCTCATCTATACAGGTAGATACAGGTGAGGTAAAAATTGTGGAGGTTTTGAGCTGGCCCTTAGAAGCTGCAGTATAGAAATGTGGCCTGAATTGTGGATGGGGCTAACTTCTTTCAAGGAAAATGAATAAAAGGGAAAAAAAATTGAATTTTTTGTGAAAATCCAATTAAATTTGTTACAAAAACCAGATGTTTGATTGGTCAAACATGATAAGATGGTGAAGATGAAGCATGTTATATGCTTTTGTTCTATAAAAATAGAGAAACATATTCACACTCATTTTGCATTTTTCCAGTTAGTAAAACCTCGGCTCATTACCACAGCTACATCAAGAAACATGATAGCAAGGTTTTACTTTACATGGAAATTTGAAAATTTTTACAAGAATGTTATGAAACTGTGGTGAAATGCAGCTCTGTATTTGATCAGTTTGTTAAGGGTATATATCAATTTAGAAAATATAATTTGTTATTTATATATTTTTTCAAAAAATCATTTTTTTTAAACGAGGAGTTTAAATACTATATACATGTAATGAAGTTTCGTCATTAAAATTTATATCCTCACCCTCCCTTGTATGTATAAATGCATGGTCCATTTTAGTTTATTTTTGGACCATGCCATGTGTATATAGGGGTGAAAGTATTAAGCAAGTGCAATTTAATATGTACGGTGATTCCCCCTCCCCAATGTGTAATATTGTAGTCATTATGTAACCCATGTCTGTGTTAGTGATTAAATGTTACTGACCATTGTGTATTACAGGATAAATATTCCTCCATATAATAAAATCTCTCTTTTTTCACAAATCTCTGACCTTTCCTTTTTACTTATTTATTTATTTATATTATTTTTATTGTTGTTATCATTTTTTAAATATTATGGATAACTGTGTACCGGTAGATTTTAAATCTGAAAAAAGTGATGTTGCACAACAAGGACCTAGGAGGAACCTGTACACAAAATTTCAGAAAGATCCCATCGGTAGTTCTTGAGAAATAATGGTAACAAACTTTAATGTTCAAAATTCAAGATGGCCATTTGGCAGCCATAACTAATTTCATATCTGGATAAAAAAGTAATTTTGCACAACAAGGGCCTATGGGGAAACCTGTAAACAAAATTTCAGAAAAATCCCTCCAGTAGTTCCTGAGAAATAGCAGTAAGAGACTTTAATGTTTAATTTTCAAGATGGCCACCTGGCAGCCATAACGGATTTCAGGTCTATAGCTAGATAAAAAAGTGATAACTAGGGCCTAGGGGAACCGGTATACAAAATTTCAAAAAAATCCCTCCAGTAGTTCCTAAGCAATAGCGGTAACAAATTTTAATGATCAAAATTCAAGATGGCTGTCTAGTGGTCATACTGGATTTCAGATCTTGATAAAAAGAGATGGTGCACAACTAGAGCCTAAGGGGAACCTATATACAAAATTTCAGAAATATCCCTCCAGTAGTTCCTGAGAAATAGCATTAACAAACTTGAATGTTCAAAATTAAATATGGCCACCTGGTGGCCAAATTGGATTCAGATATGGATAAAAAAGTGATGGCCTAAGGAGAACCTGTATACAAAATTTCAGAAAGATTCCTCCAGTAGTTCCTGAACAAATAGCAGTAACAAGAAATTGTTGGCGGACAACGGATGGAGACAGATGGACTACGGACACAGCGATTGGATCATCCCACCTTGTGATAACTAGGTGGGCTAAAAAAAAATTTCTCAAAATGTGTAATTTCTCAACAAAAATCTCAGGTTTTCCCCAAGACTGTAAAAACTGAAGAACTTCTACATTATACATAACATGGAAACTAATCAGGTTAAATTTAAAATCTAAATTAATTATAGTTTAGCACAAAATGTATTTTCTCAAAATTTGTACTTTTTCAATCAAAATCTCAGATTTGCCCCAAAATTGAAATTAATGGTCAATGGACATTGCATATAACCTGTAAACTAATTGTGCAATATTTAAAGTCCAATTCTTCAAGGTTTAGATGGACTATTGTCATTTTATAAAAATTCATACTTTTTACCCCAAAAATCAAGAAGTGTGAAATATTTTTAAAACCCCGTTGTATATGTTTAAGTTCTATCCTAGTAGATGCCATATTCAAAATTTTAAAAGAAAATATTGAAAAATGAGCCTGTAAGAGCATTTTCTCAAAATGCATAATTTTTCTCTAAAAATGCCATTTTTTACACCAAAATGTTTCTAAAATCAGCCAAATACTTAGGTTATAATAATTAAACAGCCTGATTAAACCGTGTTACAAATTTCATTCAGAAACCACTGTTAGTTTTGGAGATATGGACTTTAACACACAACTTTCACATTTTGACACTCCAACAACGCCGTCACCGCCACCACCACCGACACCGGAAAAGTAAAACCTAAGTCTCTTTATGTCGACTATGGTCGCCAGGTGAGACAAAAAATCACCTGCCCAATAAAACCGACGTTTTAAAGACTTGTTGCTTTATACCTCAACCAATCTGGCTTACCTCTTTGTTCATCCACATGACCATCAGCGGCTACTTTAACCAGTATTTCAGCAGCATTGTGGTTAACTAATGCTTTTTTATTTGCATCATTTCTAGCTATTCGTCTTATTGCTGAAATTGAGAGAAAAAAACCATGTGAGAATATGTAACCAATGGTTGAAGATAGGTTAATAATCTTACGGTATGATACCAGTAGATAATGCAAAAAGATATACCGGTAGAATCCCACTTTGAAAATGGTGGATTTTTATCAATGGATTTTATTAAATCTGAATTAGATCAAGTCTTTTTTATTTTTCTTTCAACTGTCTAGAAATAGGTAATTCATTAGAGACTTCAGACAAGATATCACCTCAATTATTGCCACAATATTTGTGGAAACCTCAGTAACTTTGCCATCTGATTTATTGCCACAATATTTGTGGTAACATCAGTTGATTTGCCATCTCATTTATTGCCACAATATTTGTGGAAACATAAGTTACTTTGCCACCTCATTTATTGCCACCATACTTCTGTGCCACAATATTTGTGGAAACATCAGGTTACTTTGCCATCTCAATTATTGCCAAAGTATTTGTGGTAACATCAGTTACTTTGCCATCTCATTTATTGCAAAAGTATTTGTGGAAAAATCAGTTACTTTGCCATCTCAATTATTGCCAAAGTATTTGTGGAAAAATCAGTTACTTTGCCATCTCAATTATTGCCAAAGTATTTATGATAACATCAGTTTCTTTGCCACCTCATTTATTGCCAAAGTATTTGTAGAAAAATCAGTTACTTTGCCATCTCAATTATTGCCAAAGTATTTGTGGAATCATCAGGTTACTTTGCCATCTTGATTATTGCCAAAGTATTTATGATAACATCAGTTTCTTTGTCACCATACTTATTGTGCCAAAGTATTTGTGTAATCATCAGGTTACTTTGCCATCTCAATTATTGCAAAAGTATTTGTGGAAAAATCAGTTACTTTGCCATCTCAATTTTTGCCAAAGTATTTGTGGAAAAATCAGTTACTTTGCCATCTCAATTACTGCCAAAGTATTTGTGGAATCATCAGGTTACTTTGCCATCTTGATTATTGCCAAAGTATTTATGATAACATCAGTTACTTTGCCATCTCAATTATTGCCAAAGTATTTGTGGAATCATCAGGTTACTTTGCCATCTTGATTATTGCCAAAGTATTTGTGATAACCTCAGTTTCTTTGCCACCATACCTATTGTGCCACAGTATTTGTGGAAACATGAGTTACTTTGCAACCTAACCTATTTCACCACTGTATTTGTGAAAACAACAGTTATTCCACAATATTTGTAACAACATTTCAACTTAATATCAACCCACTTATCCCCAAAGTATTTGAAGTCCTAACAATCATGTCCTTTAATGTTTTTTAACAACCTTCACTGGATTTTTTTTATAATTTGACTGAACAAATGGAAGCAATAAATCAAAATTTTTATGTATTCTAGATATAAGTATTTAGAGTACTTACTTCTACATAGTTCACAGACAGACCAGCCACCTTCTCTCCTTCCTTTGTTTTTCAGAGCTTTATTTAACCTGTTCATCAAAGCATTCAATATCTTTGGATTGGTTTGAATAATTCCACTTTCCTCTTCAATAATGATGTCTGCCAATGTTGCTAGGGATGACAAGCTTACATTTTTGTCAGGAGATTCTAGGTATGGCGTAAGTATCTGTACAAAGTTACGCTGGTGTAATTTATCATGATGATCATCATACATTCCAACATTGTGAAGAATTGAGAGGATTTTCTTCAAAACGGAATAATCTTTGTTCTAAAAATTGTCATAAAAGACAAAAAAAATTAAATAATAACAATAATAATAAATTCTAGTAAAATAATTCAAACAGGTGATTACACCTGGATTACAGATAACATCCATGGCAAAGTGGTTTAAGCACTAGCCTGCAGGTCCAAAAGCTTCTCAGTGACACAAATATTTGAGGTGTAAAAATTCCCTTACTCAACTCCTACAGGTTTAATTTTAGAGTGGAATGGAGTAATGGAGTCAATATATATTTGCTAAAATTAAGATGGTCAGTTCTCTGATGAAAAAAAAGAAAAAAACAATGACCTTTGGCAAGTGAACTAAAAAAATATTTTCCACAAGGATTAAAACCAAGGTGATAAGATGTACACTGATCTGCAAGTTTGTGTTTTAAACAAGTTGGCCACCCAGACTCCCTTTAAGTGTAAAATAATAAACTTCAGCAAATTTTTGTCTAAAACTCCCTTATAATTATGACTCAATCCAGTTTGTAAAAAAGCTTACTTGATGCCATTACAGGCATAAGTATTGAACCAACTAAATTTTGTCAACAGTTTATGAAACCATTAGAAGAATAATTATAAAAACATATACATATCTATAAAAACTCAATAATTCATGCCGTTATATACTAGATTCCCTCTGTGGCCAATTGATTGCACACTCATGGTGCTTCTTACTGTCTACATTCGAATCTCACCTTTGCAGATCACAGTAAGAGGAAGTTTGTTTGCTGAAGGTTTTTGGTTTTCTCTGGGCACCCCAGCTTACTTCACACCACTTTGATAACATGAAATCATTTTGACCTGGGTTTAAATACTATTGCTTCTATTATAATCACAATAACTCATGCCACCATGAATTTTAGAGGAACTTAATATTTATGGTAACCTCACCTGTCAGCCATGTTATTTCATCTCGTAAAACAATAATGTGGATATATGGTACTTAAGATTATGTGAAAATTGACTGTATATATACGGTATATTGATGGAATATCAAGCAATCTTATTATCAGCTAAAAAAATGATAAATTAATTGATAAATCAATGGTGATAATTACGTGTGTACATAAGTATGTGAAATTATACACATACATATATACATAGATATATATATATATATATATATATATCACTACTAATTGCCTGCATTCATGCATCTATGTTGAAACGGAATAAGAAAATAATTGAATTGTTAATATAATTTAATTCATCAATATTTATTTATGTTTCTTGAATAAAAGGATTTTTTCAGTATACATGCCTCCAGTGAGGAAACATAGTGCAATCATAGCCCCCGATTAAAAGTGCCCCAAATTAAAAGTGCATTCCTTAAGGTTTGACAGTAAAAGGAAATGACTATCACAGATTTTCAAACTTCATACTACTGGGTTTATTTTATAGCACATGCCTCCAGTGAAATTGCACCCCAAGATTTTCATAGTGCATGATTAATTTTTTGAGAGCACAGAGCAAGCACAACCTTAGCCTCAAAGTTAAGACCTGTAACGTCCCAAGATTTTCATAGTCCATGCCACAAGGTTTGAGAGCAAGGTTTGACAACAGTACAGATTTTCATAATGTATACCTCCAAGAACGAGGTGATTTGTCATACTGTATACAGAAAAGAGTCATTTATTTGCCAGATTTTTCAACTTTTATCCATGGTAATTTAGGATTTGTGACATTGCATACAAGTCCCAGTTACTGTAATTATTATTAGGTTCAAATACATGAATATTTTCAAGCTTTAGTTAGGTTACTGGGTTGAACTGTCAACAATTTTTCACCTATACTGAGCCAGACAGTTCTGGGGGTGATGGAGAAAACTGAAGTGCCCAGAGAAATTTATAAATCTTAATAATTAACCCAGTTACTGGTTACTGGTTTGACCTTAGTTAAGTAATTGTGTTTTATGCCTCAGTCAAGAATTTTTCACTTACATTGAGACAGACAGTTCTGAATGGTGAAAAAAATCATAGTGCCAAGAGAAATCCACCAATCTTCAGCAAGCTAGGATCTGCCCACATGGGATTCAAACCTAGACGGTCAGAGGCACTGTGATCTGATAGCTTGCATTTGCCACCAAGGTCAAATTCAAAATGAACTATATAAAGTTTAAATCTTTGCAATCTTTATTATCAAAATATTTAAATGATTGTCCTAATTATAAGTTTGAAGTGGAAAGAAATGATAATTTAATGTGGAAAAAGAGTCTTTTATGTCTTCTGACTTAATTTCAAACCCTTAAAATCATGAACAATTATTTTTCCAAATCAACATCAAAGTTTGATCACCAGTTTGTTCTATAAAACATTTTTAAACAGTCATGTTTCACTGTTACAATAATAAAGACAACTTACACTACTTTTGTGTTCACCAACAGCAAATCCTTTTTGTTCTAGCTCGATCAATTTTTCTCCAAGTGTATCTAAGTATTGAGGATAATCAACTATTACATGCGTGTCTTCGGGATTTGAATCCGAGAAATTTATCAATACAAGTAATGAATTTATTAGTGGTTTAAGCCTTGACTGAATGAGTTCTCCAGTTTCATTTCTGTATCCTAACTTCAAGATTTCCAAATTGACTTCCACAATGATACTCATAGTTCCTGTAGTGACTAAATGTTTATAAAATTCTTTTTTGAATTTTTTTTCTATTTCATATGGTGCTCCTTTTAAACTAAAATAAAGATTATAGATCCAAAATATTGTATTTCGAAACTTGACAGTGTATTCACCATTTTCACTTTTTTCTCTATTTGATTCTGCTGCCATAAAGTCAATCTGTTTCTGAAGTTTTTCAAATGTTTCTTTCCTTTTCTGATCTATTTCTTCTTCAGTTAATACTTTCTTGACTTTTTTCTTTGGTTTTCCTTTGCTTGCTTCCTCAGAAATTTCATCATCATCATTACCTTCATCATCATCATCGTCATCCCCATCACTTTCATAAAACTTTTCATTTTCAAGTTCCTTTTTACTAGAACCCTGTGTCTTCTCATCATTCTTTATAACATTTTCCTTGTTTTCTTCATCAGCTTTCTTTTCACTCTCATACTGTTTAATTTTTTCTGATTTCAGAGAATTTTCATCATCAAGATATTCTGTTTCCTTTTTTTTAATATTCTCAATGCTAAACATATTTATTTCCTTTTCGTTTTTGTTCTCACCTTCTTCGTTGCTAATTATATTTTCAATTTTGTTGTTTTTATTCTCAGTTGTTATGTTTTCTATTTTAGTGTTTTCTGGTATTCTCTGTGATTTTTCATTTTTACTCTCAGATTCTTTTACGTTATTTTTATTTTCTGTATCTTTTGAGCTGTCCAGATGAATGTTATCTGATGTTTCTGGTTGGTTTTCTAGAGGGTGAACCACAGCTACATGAGTTGATTGTTTGGATGGCAAGCAGCCCATGAGATCCTGATGGCACTTTTAAGAGTATCCAGTACTCTGATGACAGTTTGACCCTCAAAAATAATTTACCTACAAGAAAGAAAAAAAATTACAAATTTATTCCTATATAATGTCCTGTACGTCCAAAAGTTTGACTCTCTTTAAAAAAAAGCATTTAGAACACATACAATATAAAATAATTTAAAAAATCCATGACTATTTCTGACTTTTTTTTTTCTTTGAAACAATGACCAAGGCCATTTTTATGGAAAATATACCTTAAGAAATGTGCAGATGCATACTTGTATAATCTAACCTATAAATTAAAGTATTTATGCCATATATTTAAATGTGAGATTAAGTTTTTTTTATGTAAAATGAAAATTATTCAGAAAATTACCGGTAACTCCAATACTGAAAAACTATTAATGATTTTTTTTTGTTAGGACTAGGGACCAATTTATGTCTTAAATAATTGACAGAAAAAGTCCTATAAAACAATGATTTTAATTTTACAACTGTGATCACTAGGAAACAAAATGGTCATTACATCAGAATATTAATTAGGAAGAATGTGGAAAAAGTAAACATCACAAATTCACAAAATAACAAAGTTTTTTTCAGGAAAATGTCATTAATTAAACTTCATATCAATAATTAATGTTACAAACAATAACATCCATGTGGTAAAAAAACTGATGTTGCATAATATCATCATGTTCAACAGCTAGGTCAATGAAGTAAGCAGCAACAAGAATCAATTCTATCTATTGACAAAATGAATATTTTACATCAGTGATACATGTGATGTTTTATTTAAGAGAAAAAAAATTCTTTAAATGGTTTCCAATATACATGTGTAGCGGTCTTGGTAGATCAGTTGGTAGAGCACTCGCCTATAGTGCGGGAGGTCCCGAGCTCAATCCTCAGTCTGATCCTGCATTTTTTCTCCTTCCTGTTACACATGTTAAATGTCTATCTCTAGGTTTGCATTCATGCAGTTTCCAGAACAGATAATTTTTCATGTCATGATATATGCATACATCATTTGAAGAATTCAAGTCAATTCGCCCCACGGTAAATTCGCCCTGTCAAATTCGCCCCCACTTTCAACATCGCCCCCACTTTCAACAGATTCGCCCCCATGTCAAAATCGCCCCCGTTCAAAATCGCCCCCACTTCGAGCAAATTTCGCCCCCACTTTCAACAAATTTGCCCCCACGTACAAAATCGCCCCCATTTTTTTCTAAACTTCATTTTGTAGTAATGACTTATGAGTTGATTTATGACGACGTGCTAAAGTAAATTCCCCTGGTACCTGTGCTCTCCATCAGCGACAGAGGTAGTAGGTCTAAATGCGGTAGCTCAGTTGGCAGAGTAATCGCACTGTAAGAGGGAGGTCGTGATTTCGAACCCTATGGTCCAAGACCGCGAAGCACTCAGCATTATGATAGCTGGTGACGTCTCATTAAAAGTGAAATACTTTTGACTTGGGAATTAAACACCATTACTTAACTCAACTCTAAAGACTGGAGACTACAAGACGGTAGTGGACGGTATTAATATTTCACTTAAGAAAAGTTTTTATTGATTAATTAAGATATTATCCATACAAACAACAGCTGTGGACAGTTGGTGGTTAGTGGTAAATAGCAATTCTACACCTACGTATAAACAGAAGTCTCATCGCATGCATTTGATGTTACCAGACACAGAGAAAAGGTTTCGTAAGGTGCACGTGGTGTGTTAAAAAGGATGTTTTTTTTTTAATGATTTCCCTCAACGATGTAATCTATCTATACTCTGCTCTGATGTGATCTTTTACAAACACTAAATATTTTCTTTTTTCTGTACCCACTGTTGTGATTATATCATAATCGTACAAAGGACTTTTGATAATCACCATTTCAATATAAATTATTAATTACAGTAATCACAACACTGTCTTATGTGAGAATTCAGTCAATGCATTATGAATACTCGACATACCGGTAAATTGCAACACACACAATGCATATTTACAAATAATATGTTAACAGTGTTAATTTGGCATATTCGAGGTAAAATAAAATTAGTAATAATAAAAAAAAAAGAAAGTAAAATCTCAATAAAAGTCGGGGCAAATTTTCAAGAAGTGGGGGTGAATTTGAAGGAGGCGATTTTGACATGGGGGGCGATTTTGCAAGAATTGGGGCGAATTTACCGTGGGGCGAATTGACCTGATACCCATTTGAAAATATACATGGTCCGAGGTCCGGGACCTTTTGTTTTTTCTTTAGGACCCTTGGAATTTTTACTGTAAAAGTCTGATGGACCTGCCGTTTTTTATCAGGACAATTTTTAGAATACAACTCCTTTGTTTTTAGAATAAACTTTCTTTGTGTATTATATATATATAATTTTAATTAAATGTAACAAGAATAATATTCTTATGATCATGTAAAATCTTGTCTTTTATATTATGCGTATAAAAATCAAGCTTTGTAAATACACAATGAAAAAGTTCAAGTTTTTCTCGTCAATTTTGAGTTATATCTTCAAACTGAAATTTAAATGTGGTCCTAGAATATACATATTGGAATGGATTCTGGATAGATTTTTAATTTAAAATCTTTCTGGTTTATGTTCAAATGCCGGAAAAATATAACGTTTATGTTGAAGATATAAATTATCATTCATTATTGGGCTAACATGCTTTGTTTTCATTACTTAAATAAAGTAAATACAGACCTATCTTAAAAGTTTGAAAAATAACTTTCTTACCTCAATTTTCATGAGAATTGGTTGTCATTTTTCTATGATAATGGCAAAATAGTTTTCCTTGACCACGAGTAAACAACACACGGTCTTTTAGACGCTTCGATGATTTTCCTTTATTGCAAAGCAGTATGGTGATTGTGACGAAAGATAAGTAATTACGAATTGGAAAACGGAACGCGCACCTTGTTTAACATCCGTATAGTCCGATAGGAGTTGAGTAATCATTGCATTAGGAAGTGGCCTAGCATACAATGGCGGCCCGGGCACCGCTAAAAAATCTTGACTGACATTGTATATTGGTTCACCTCAGACTAAAAGGATGTCAGTGGAACCTACTGTGAAATCGCTTATAACGTGGCTAAAATCCTTCAAAACGGAGTTTTAGTAAAAAATAAATACGGTTTAGTAATTAAGTTCATTAAAAAGAAGTGTTGAGGTCCTTGATATTAGAGAAATAATTCTAATTTTGGGTTTAATAAAGTAGACAGTGCAATGAAAAATAGTTCTCATTTGGTTCCGTCTGTTCTTATTGCAGCAAGTGTTTATCCTGTTGTTATTGTCTGTATTGTTAGGTTCGACCTTTAGTTTTTATTTATTTATTTATTTATTTATTTATTTTTTTTTTGGACAAATTAACGACATTGAAAAATATTTTCAAGTATTGTGAAAAAGTTGTTTGTCAACAGTAACTATTATTTATCTATTTACAGGGCATGTGCAGTGACTATGAAAGTTTTATTATGATACATGTACTTCATCCAATTAAAATCAGAATCGGTGAAAAATAAATGAAATAATCTTGACGGGCCAATGACATGCCTTGACTCATGTATCAACGACATGTTCAATTCAAACTTATAGTTGATTGGTTGTAATATTTTTAACGTCGCATCAGTAATTTTCAGTTATTCGTTACGAGAGCAAAGTTACCAATCTCTAAGGATTCATCTAATCTTGTGTTTATGTGCAAGTGTGTATACTAAAATACCTTCTACAAGCGAACGCCTAGGATAATTTTTTGTTAAGGTGCTAGCTCACAAAGTAAGTATGCTTCAGACAATAACACCGTGTCCCCAGTCACATAATTCATGACAATTGCCAGACAAGGAAACCGTATCTCAAATTTCAAATTTTAAAGTCTTATGTATGGCCCGGCCTTGGTTCGAATCCCCGACATCCCGCTCCCATGACGGATGCTTTATCAATGAGCTACCGAGGGGGTGATCGAGATGACTTGGAGATTTTTCCTTTCAGCCACAGGTGCAATGCTTGATTTTAGTTGTTAATGCCAATTCGATATTTGATCCTGGCTATAACCATTAAGTTTATAGTTAAAGATATTATGTATTAAACATGTCCAGTGACTGATAGACCATTACTTTATTCAGTATAGGTGACACATGAAGTTAAAACTAGACGAACTGATAACTATTATAGAATTCGAAACAAAAAAAAAAACGCACTACATAAAAATGTGAAACGTTTTTATAGCCAAAATTGACCGATACAGATGGCGATTTCTTTAACATGCATTATCATAATAATCATCATCATCATCACCATCATCATCAATATTATTATTATTATTATTATTATTATTATTATTGTTGTTGTTGTTGTAATGTGTCGCATTATATTGCCTATTAGAGTGATAGCACGTTGTTGGTCGGAAATGTCACAGCCATTAAAACAGCATTCGACATTGATTTTGCGCCATTAGTCATTCACAATTATTTCTTACTACTTGCCCGAATACCAAATACCAGTGCAATAAAAATCACAAAACAATATTTTTTTTAAAAGAAACAAGGAAACCAAACAAAAAAAAACACATGTTTGTACAACTGCACATTAAACTCCCGAATTTAGACGGCCAATGCTGACAAAATGATGTCTAAAGACGTGATTATAACTAAGAACTAAAGAGTTAGACTTGGTTGGATTAATAGTCTCTTATACACCAAGTCAAGAATCTTTTGTTTATATTGAGGTAGTAAGTCGGGAATGATCAAGGAAACCGGAGTACCCCGAGAATACCATCGACCTTCGGCAAGCGAATTGACAAACTTTAACACGCTATGATCACGGTGAAGAGAGGTGTTGTTATTCGCAAGAGCGCGCTTAAGACCACTCGGCCACTGAGGCCCATCAACACTTTTATGTGCGACTTTTGAGACAGAATTACAGAAGGACCCAATCCTACCGTCGACGACTTTGCACCTGGGTAATGGCTTTTTCAGTTGGGGTAGGGATATTAAAGTGCGGTAAGTTTGTATCTTTGTATTTTAAATAATTAAGCACTTTATAATTATTTTATTAACAGATTTACAACATACAAAATTGTAGATAAACTAATTTTTTGTCCTTTAGACACACACACACACACACACACACACACACACACACACACACACACGTTCCTTCATTATTAACACTATCAATTCTAAGGGAATTGATTAGGCAATTCCTCCATTGCCTTCAGAGTCTTTTAAAGGCTCCAAGCTCCACGTTACAGTTTGGACATTCGTGATGCACATCTTTACATTGATCAACAAACAGGGGTATTAAACAACATGGCCAGCACCTGTATGAAGAAAAAGCAAAATGAATACTTTTCAATATTTTAAAAATATAGACAAACTGCATCATTGTACGTATGCTGGGGCGGATCCAGAATTTTATGAAAAGAGGTGTTGGGGCCGTTCAAGTTCGAAAATCATTCTTGAGAGAATTAATAATGTATAACATTATGCTTGGAATAAAAGGAGCCAAATTTACACAATTGAAAGACTAAAAAAGTTTTATTGTAAAACGGGAAATTTTCATGTTGGTTAATTTTCAAGAATATCGATACGTCATGATATGAGCGTTTTTTGAGTCATTACACGACGGTCAATGCAAATGAAACTGGAATATAACAAAATGAAATATTCGCGAAAGCTTTATTTAATGGTGTCTTGTTGCTCTCGCAAACTTAAGCGAAAAAAATAAAATCACGAAATAAATCCGATTTGAAGTAGTTTTAATCAATACAAATACCTGAACATCATTTTAAAAAAAAGTTGTAGCTTAAACGTGTGTGTGTGCTAGTCATAAGAAAATCTTAAACGTTTGCGTGTGCTAGTCACAAGAAAATCTTAACCGTGTGTGTGCTAGTCATAAGAAAATCTTAAACATGTGTGTGCTAGTCATAAGAAAATCTTAACCGTGTGTGTGCTAGTCATAAGAAAATCTTAACCGTGTGTGTGCTAGTCATAAGAAAATCTTAACCGTGTGTGTGCTAGTCATAAGAAAATCTTAAACATGTGTGTGCTAGTCACAAGAAAATCTTAACCGTGTGTGTGCTAGTCATATGAAAATCTTAAACATGTGTGTGCTAGTCACAAGAAAATCTTAACCGTGTGTGTGCTAGTCATAAGAAAATCTTAAACGCGTGTGTGCTTGCCATTAGAAAATCTTAAACGCGTGTGTGCTAATCATAAGAAAATTTTAAACATGTGTTTGCTAGTCATAAGAAAATCTTAAACGTTTGTGTGCTAATCATAAGAAAATCTTAAACGTTTGTGTGCTAGTCAGAAGTAGATCTTAAACGTGTCTGCTAGTCAAAAGAAAATCTTAAACGTCTGTGCTAGTCATCAGAAAATAATACAAACAATCCGAACGAAGAAAAGACAAAGAAAAGAAACATAATAGAAACTAACTGGTAAATAACAAATACCATCGATGGTTAAAACGAACGAACGATTCCTGAGCGGCATGGGTCACAATGTCCAAAAAATTGTTTAAGTTTTTTTCAAAAAAAAAAAAAAAAAAAAAAAAAAAAAAAAAAAAAAAAGAAGAAGAGAAAAGAAAGAAAGAAAAGAAATAAGAACATTTGAACAACAAAAATATTCCATTTTTTACCAATTATATGCGAAAAAGTCTGTCATATAAAATGAATAGGTATATTTACAGATAAAAGAAATATTTATTGTATTATCCAAAAAATAAATTAATGAGGACCTGCATATTAGTTGGGGCCGTTATATGTAATAATTCTTAAAAATCATAAGTACCCGATAAGACACAATACAACGGCAAGCAAAATGGCAAACAAGCCTACTTCCGGTCTTTTTCTTGTAACAATCTGAGCTCTGCAGTTTGTACACGTCATAGATACCGACTGCTCTCCATACCGAGTTGGTGATGTCGTTGTAGCTGGTTGAGTATTTGCCATCACAATAGTGGTGTTTGAGGCTAAAAACAATTTAAATGACATTTATTAGATATGATAAGAAAAGTGATTTAAAACAGTTGTTAATTCGAAAACTTGTAGGGCATTGTTGTTTTCTAAAACTTAACAATCACTTCATACCAATGTTTCTTTGTCAAAGTTCAGCAGTGTATCTGAGATTTTACTGCATTGTTTTAATTGACTTGGGACTTTTTAGTCAAAATCACGAAGGCAGATTTTGTGATTAAAGCAGTAAATTTAAGGATTCCTTTTGGAAATAAACACTTTTTAAAACAATATTTATTCTTAAAGTTTGGTTTTGTAACTTGTCTATGTTGACATTGGATTCAATTTATGTCAGTACTGTCTTGTATTATGAATATGCCTTGTAAAATATTTATATTACCATTTTAAAATTCCAATGACGAGATACCTCAACCGCTAAATTTCCACCACCCTAAAGAATGAGTCTCAAAAAGCCGAGCGATCCGCCCTTAGGAAAAATGCCAAGAAACATAGTTGAGTTTTATTCATAAAACTTTATTGTCATTAAACATTTTTTGTATGTATTTAACGGTAAAATTAAAAAAAATATGCTTTATGGCAGATTAAAACGGAATTGGTCAGAAAAGTGATTATTTTTACCTGGCGGAGGTGCAGCTTGTG
Organism: Tegillarca granosa; assembly: GCA_029721355.1. NCBI lineage: Eukaryota > Metazoa > Mollusca > Bivalvia > Arcoida > Arcidae > Tegillarca > Tegillarca granosa. The sequence continues at coordinate 21,906,026 of CM056602.1, read as the reverse complement.
AAGGTGGATATCCGGCCTGGGGCTGTTCATATCCTGTCTGGGGAGGTGGCGCTCCACCTGCCTGGGGATAGTGTGTCTGAGGTGGAGGGTAACCATGACCTTCTGCTACTACTTCTGGTGGTGGCTTTTCCATTTGGGCTTACTTCGATCAGAAAAACAGTTTTATTAAATATGGCTTCTGAAAAAAAAATGTTAGTATTTCTTGAGAGGTAGAGCTGTTAAAGATAAAAAAATGGTTTGTATAATAGCCATGTAACTATATTATTGGATACCATTTGTTCCGCATATCGTCTGACACTGCAAAATATGCGATTCATAAGCGTTATGTAGCTAGATCGGTAAAGTTAGCTACTAGTAACCTGCTACCAGTAGTTAACTTTCCTCCCAAAAGTAACTGGCTACTAGTAGCTAACTTTTCTCCCACAAGTAATTGGCTACCAGTAGCTAATTTTCCTCCCACAAGTAACTGGATACTAGTAGCTAACACTCCTCCGAAAACTAACAGGCCACTAGTAGCTCACTTTTCCGCCACAAGTAACTGGCTACTAGTAGCTTACTTTTCTCTTACAAGTAACTAGCTACTAGTAGGTAACACTCCTCCCACAAATAATTGGCTACTAGTAGCTATTTTTTCCTCTCACAAGTAATTGGCTACAAGTAGCTAACTTTCCTCTCAGAAATAACTGGCTACTAGTAGCTAACTTTCCTCCCACAAGTAATTAGCTACTAGAAACTTAATTTTCTCCCACAAATAATTGGCTACAAGCTTTTTAAGAAGCTAACTTTCCTCCCAAAAGTAACTGGCTACTAGTAACTAACTTTTCTCTAACAAGTAACTGGCTACTAGTAACTTACTTTTCTCCCACGAGTTACTAGCTACTTGTAGCTAAATGTTCTCCCACAAGTAATTGGCTACCAGTAGCTAACTTTGCTCCCAGAAGTAACTGGCTACTAGTAGCTAACTTTCCTCCCACAAGTAATTGGCTACCAGTAGCTTACTTTCCTCCCAGAAGTAACTGGCTACTAGTAGCTAACTTTTCTCTAACAAGTTATTGGCTACCAGAAGCTAAGTTTCCTCCCAGAAGTAACTGCTTACTAGTAGCTAACGTTTCTCCAACAAGTAATTGGCTACAAGTAGCTAACTTTCCTCCCACATGTAAATGGCTACTAGTAGCTAAATTTACTCCTACAAGTTATTGGCAACCAGTAGCTAACTTTCCTCCCACAAGTTACTAGCTACTTGTAGCTAACTGTTCTCCAACAATTAATTGGCTACCAGTAGCTAACTTTCTTCCCACAAGTAAGTGGCTACTAGTAGCTAACTCTTCTCCAACAAGTAAAATACTACTAGTGGCTAACTTTCCTCTCACAATTAACTGGCTACTAGTAGCTAACTGTTCTCCAACAAGTAATTGGCTACCAGTGGCTAACTTTCCTCCCACAAGTAATTGGCTACTAGTAGCTAACTTTCCTCCAATAAGTAACTGGCTACTTGGAGCTATTTTTTCTGCCACAAGTAACTGGCTACTAGTAGCTAATTTTCCTCCCACAAGTAACTGGGCTACCAGTAGCTAACTTTTTTCCCACATGTAACTGGTCACTAGTAGCTAACTTTTCTCCCACAAGTAACTGCTCAATCAATATGATTGATATTTGATTAAAAACATTTTGCAAGTTCAGAGCATTCATGTGATACTTTGAATCGATTAATTAATTTCGGAGGAACAGCTATTATTAATAATTTTAATAGTATTTGTAGTTTCATTAAGATGTTATTTTTGCAGTATTTGTTTCCTTTTTTAAATACTATTGAATAAATAGATAAAAAAAAATAAACATTAAATGCAAAGCTTTTTTCCCAAAAGTTCAGAATTAATTTCGAATCAACATTTAACGCTGCAAAAATATTTGGAATATCTATACATATTTTATATATAAAAGTGTCATGTGACACTTTTAAATTGTTATGAAATGATGAAATTCAAAATTGCCAAATGGCAATTTACTACTTTTGAATTGCATAATTTTATGAAAATTCAAAATTAGCGTATGACAAAAAGTATGAATTAAAAAAAGACATACCTGTCGCTAAAACACGGCAACAAAAATCTCAAAGTGAACACACAAGCATACGTGACATTGGATAGATAATTTTACATACAAGTTATATACAAAACCCGGAAAAAACACCAAATTTAACAAGTACAGCACATCCCTTAGTGGGATTATCTTATCCTGAAGCATTTTAGAGTACTCATATCCGTGAAAAGTGACTAAAGATTACCACTAACAATTTAATCGTATCCATAAACATATGTGCTTTTCTATCCCGGCATAAACGCAGATTACGAATCGGATTCGAACCGAATATTCCTTTTTATTTTACGGAATTATATTAAAACAGAATACATTTTTAATAAAACTATTCTTTAACATGTGAATTTATTTATTTATTTATAACATATCAGATTTTACACACAACCAGCATTGACTCATGATTAAGAAACACGTCAATTTCAGAGTGTGTGTGTGTGTGTGTGTGTTGTGTGTGTGTGTGTGTGTGTGTGTGTTGACTTAACGTATTATTTTGAATTTTTACTTGATTTTTGTTAGTACTGTTCGGGAATTGATTATTTTATATTTATCCAAAAATCGTTGTTTGTATTTATATTTTTCACGGATAACGTTCTTTTTTAACGACGATGTGCGTCTGTGTTTGATAACATTTTTTGTTGAATTATTTACAGTTTCTTACACTTGTTAGGGTACTTGTCCTGTTGGTTTTGTATAAGAACAATTCAATTTAAAACGTTGGAGACTAGAGTGAATCATATTTTGAAATGTATTCAGTGTTCAAAGTAATGACACGTAATTGTGTTGTTTAGTCCAAATTGAACAAATTAAAAGAATTATATGCTTAACCGTGTTTGTATGTTAGCACACAACTTCCATGACCTATTTGTTTTGTTTAAATGCTTATAATTCAAAAACTCCGGACACAGGAGTGATTTTAATATTGAAAAAGTGTGACAGTAATATCAAGTAATTCCGTAACTCACTTCAAATTAAACCAGTTAAAAGAGTAATGTGACTTGGAAAACATAACAATTCTTGATTGTATTTATATGTAGTAATTTGTGAACGTATGAATGTGAAACAATTATGCATCTTAAATAAAAAATTATTTTTTTTTACCTATCTTGGTAAGATCAAAAGAAAATCCAAAACCAATATTTTATCGAAGAAAATGAAAAAGTTGCTGTAAGACACCAAAGTGAAATGTTTAAAAGAATGTATTAATAACAAAATATCCTTATACGATCAAACAATTCCTTCTGGTGTTGGTTTGATTTTAATCGTGCTAGCGATTGTATCTCTCAGACTCAGCTAACACGGTCAGAAGAATATCTGATGTGATACCGGAAGGTGGCTTGAATTTTCCAAGCATCTTGATCTAGCGATCCGCTTCTATTCTTACGGGGACAAATTCTCTCAATTCTTTTCCCTTTTCCGCATATTCTTGTTTTAGTTCAATACCATTAACAGTTGAACTTAAGCCAAAAACCAGTGATCCGTTCTGTCGTAGCATAATTTCATGTGCCAGATTGTTGAAATGTTAAACACGGTGCGGCAATATCGGTACAAAAAAATGTATGAAGTAAAACAAATGTAACGGTTAACAGTGTAAAATATTATGTCTCAATAAGATATATATCACAAATACCTGCTAAATTTTATGTGTCATATATGCACATTTCGGAAAATTATGTCCATCGGTGAAATTTAATAAAAGCAAACAAAAAAATTAGGAAAATTAGACTAAGAACAAAAAGTGTAATGCATTATCATGTGTGTGTGTGTGTGTGTGTGTGAATAGTCTCACTAATAACTCTTATAAAAGTTGCTTGCAATATTTAATTTTTCAAGTTCTCCTCCATATGTTGGACTTAACAGAAAATGCATCGAGAATGATTTGACTTCCAAAAGATATGTCAATGATATCAAATCTTGTCATAAATAATTAAATGTCTCATACAATCAAGGTGTTTCGAAAGACAGAAATCAAATCTTGTGTTGTGTCTAGTTGAATCAAGATGTTTCTGATTGACATTAAAACCATGGCTTCATTTTGCGTCTCGTAAAAAAGCTGTTTCCCATGACTACGCTTACCAGAACTTAATGTCAGATCGATCGTGTTAAGGTGAGAATATAGGTTTGAACAGTATCGGCTTTAATAATGAATTATGTATAAGTACTTTGGGTTATTTTTATATTTAAATAAAACGTTTGTTAATGGGTGTGAATAACTGGAACAATTCTTAATTAATCGCGAAAAAGCACAAGGCTAAGATTTTGTCGGTACCGGGCTTACAGTAAGGCTGAAGAAATAACTATGGCAAAATTTAACGGAACCTGGAAGACAGTAGCTGGATCAAAGAAAGGATTTGATGAATATATGAAAGCGTTGGGTAACACACACACACACACACACACACACACACACACACACACACACACTCTCTCTCTCTCTCTCTCTCTCTCTCTCTCTCTCTCTCTCACTCTCTCTCTCTCTCTGTTTTAGCATATTAAATTTATTTCAAGTTCTGAAAAAAAAATGTAAGGATTAGTATTATATTCATCCCCTTTTATTTGAGATGAGCATCACCACCCACACACTTATTTATTTATTTTAATTATTCATCTTTTATTTATTTATTTATGAATAAATAAACTCATACTGTATAATTCAAGATTTCAAAACCAATAGCAGTTTCACTTTAATTTTGATGTAAAGGTATGCCTGACGAAATGATAGCAGGGTATAGAGATGCTTTACCTGTCCTTGAGTATGAAGTTAATGGTGAAGACATGAAAGTTACCAGTACATTGGAAAATATAGACAAAGACTTTGCTCAAAAATCGAATATGAAGTCAAATAAAAAGACGTACTGCTTTAAACTCGGTCAGGAATTCACCGATATTGATTTAGCGGGAAAACAATTCAAGGTACATGTATTTAAATGACAATGCTATTTTACTTTATCAATTAGATCGTACTTACAAACATTACCTGTTTTGAATAGGGCTCATGGTGGTGCACAGTGGTTTTTTTTATCGAGTTACTTCTTACCGGCATCGATGTTTAAGATCTCCCTAAAGAGTCTTACGTGCACTCTTTTTGGTTGATCGTAATATTGTTTAACGTCGCATCAGCATTTTTTTTTACCCTGACGAGAACGATATATTAATACCTGAGGATTAATCTTAGAACAAGATCGTGTATACTTGAGATGTTCGAGTGTTTAATAGCCTGTCTTCTTTTCACTAGCACGCGCACCTATTTTGTTTAGGTGCTAGCTCACCGAGTCAGTATACTGCATACAAGCATGTCACCCCCCCCCCCCAGCCACTTTATCCTGGCGCAAGAAGAATCAGTCGACACTCTGTTTTAATAGTCTTTACTGCAATCAAGAAAGGGGCCTCGGTGGCCGAGTGGTCTAAAGCGCGAGGATCACAGCGCCTCTCACCACTTGGGTTTGAATCCCATTCGGGACAGATCCTAGTGTGACAAAGTTTGTCGGTTTGCTTGCCGAAGGTCGGTGGTTTTCTCCGGGTACTCGTGTTTACAACCCAATACTCCACTCCCTGTAATCAGGAAATGTCATTTGTATTAAGTTGTTGTTAAATGTTACACATGCATTATCCTTCTTTTGAATTTGTTACACAATTAATATCACTCTGACAGAAAAATGTATTATTTCCGTTATTTCTTTTAAGTTGACGTGTACTTTAGTAGCAGACGACACACTAAGAGAAATTGGTAAATCTGAAATAATAGGATGGAAGGAGATAATTACTACACGTAAACTAATTGGTGATAAAATGAAGGAAGTAAGTGCTGTACTCAGTAAAGTTTCCAAATGTCTAAAAGTGATACCTGAAATTTTGTATTTTGCAGTGGTTAATTGGCGTAAACTTGTAACTAAACTCGTCTCATCGCTGTAGGTTCAATCCCGGTCGACCGGAAATGCTTTTCCTTGTCGTAGGTCTTTACTGGTTGGTTCAGTACCAGTATAATGGACTAAGTGATCTGAGCTGTTTATTTGCGATATTGCAGGCTAGTGTACTGGCACATTACTAACACATTAAAGGTCACCATAAGTGGACTGATTAGAAAAACTTGCACAGTCACGAAACACATTAATTTGAATGTAAATAAATCCTTGAAATTTTCAAGAAGATTTCTCGTCATGAATAGGTAAAAATGCTGATTTGACGTCAAACATCGTTCAACCAACTAACCAACCTCCGTAATATGTTAAGCAATGCCATAGTAAAATGCCTATCTTAAAAAGCGGATCATGACCAAAACAAACACGCGCAATGAAAGACACACAGAAACTTAAATCCATATACTGTAAATCACTTATTTCGCGGCACTTCTTTTTCTCGAATCCATACCAAAACCTATTTCGAGACATGAAATTTTGCGATTTCCCCAAAGGTATCCCCTTATAAAATATGTTTATATTTGTATACAATGTGTATATTATGTTACGGTCGGTTTATCTTATGATGATAAAATGAAATACATGATATACTTATAATCAAATGGAATGAAATGAAATGATATGTACATGATATACTTATATACAAATAGAATGAAATGAAACGATATGTACATGATATACTTATATACAAATAGAATGAAGTAAAATGATATGTAAAAAAGGATCATTACTCGTGTAAAAGATCATTACTCGTGTTAGCGTGCAGTTTCTTTTGTAAAAATGCATAGAAATTTTAGATTTTACTTGACAAAAAATCACTTTAATTTCACGACACTTTTTGCGAAATGTTACCGAGTCGCGAATATTGCGAAAATAAAGTGCTCGCGAAAATTAAGTGATTTACATTACTACGAAAACGACCAAATATTGTTGCTTATTTTTGCATGGATCCCAGGCAAGACACCATTGGTATTATTAAGTGACTTTTGCCACGTGGTCGGATTTATTTTATGTCAGGATTTATAACAGTAATAAAAATCGTATAACTTTCATGTATTCTCGTTGGCTGTTTTAATGTAGGTACAGGGTTTCTGTATTGTATATAGTTTGTGTTATATTTATAGACTCAAGAAGTAACTATAGACGGAAAGAAATACGAATGGACAAAAGAAATGGAAAGAGTGAAATAGATTGGCATTGAGACCAGGAACAACAAAAGAATAAGACAGAACAAGACATAGCCTATAATCTCACGACGGAGTTAATTCAAGACAAGTTTATTTTCAATCACGCCTGGAAAATCAATGTTGCTTTGGAAGTGTCATGTTTAAGCAGGCTGAGAGAACTCTTCTTCTTATTTTATAATTTTATGATAAATCAAACAATAAATTTAAATGTAACTAAAATAAGACACATTACAACCAATTTCTTTATTATTATTATTATTTTTTTAATCGTGAATGAAAAATATAGCAATAACTAACACAAGATTTCGCCAAAACATCAAGAACGATTTATAAGACCACTAATTTAGAAATCCAGTACTGGTTGGATATTTGAAATAGGCAAAATTTCTATGTATGAAAGCGTTGCTTATAGAGTTTAACCATTCCGAATGTATTACGATGATATTGTAAAGCAAGTGCTCAAAAATGCAACATACCTACACGGCTGCGATTCTGTTTGACCTCGCTGCCTAAGATAAAATCGATATCGGACAGATCCTAATGTCAGAATGTTCAGTTTACTTGTCGAAGGTCGATGATTTTTCCTGGTTAATCCGTTTTTTAATATCCAAGAAAGGATTATAAAATTTTATTCAAAACACAATAATAGAGGTAACAGGAATGCCTAGACAAAACTGACCATCGACAAGCAAACTCGGCCCCAAACTCTCAGAAAGTTGGATTGAATTTGATCCCCGCTAGGCGCCCCAGACCAGATTCAATATAATGAATATATGAATTATCTAAAAAGATTTACACCGCTGATAGTAAAGCTCTCTTTGTAACGTAACTGGTCTGGGTACAATGATAACATGTTATCGTTATCTGATTTCAAAACCTGATGGCCATTTGTTTAAAAATGTTTTTTTTTTTAAATTCGTCTGGTGTTTTTTCCAGGGCACTACAACAGGGTTCTGTTGGACCTGCTAAGGGCCTTAAGCTGCCCGAAGAATCTTAGCCGCTGGGTGATTGAGCTTTCGACGCTCGCAATATCTAATGATTAAATTCTCAACCCCCTTTCACAAAATTCTAGATCCGTTTCTGCAACTACTTTGACTTAAAACAAAGTTACTGTTGCTAAGGTGCTGTTGCTAAGGTACTGTTGCTTAGGTACTGTTGCTATCCTTAACTACAATTGTTTTATTTCAAGACACTGAAATGGACGTCCCTACACAATTATAAATAACGTTTTGAAGCATTCTAACTAATCTAATTTCGTGGGTAGTAAATGTGGGGACACGAGATTTGAACTTATTAACTTATTATGAAGGTAGTGAGTGTCCTCACATTGAAAGGGAAAATTGTAATAAATGTCCTCAAATTATGCCTGATAATTAATAACTGTTTATGTTGCAGGTTGTGTGGTAAAATATTTTTTGAGATTTGTTTGCAGTTCTTGTTTATTTATTTATTTATTTATTTTATTTAACTATCTATTTATTATTTTTTATTGATTGATTATTTTTTTATTATTTGAGGCAACTCATTTTATTCGAAAACTTTGATAATTTTATTGTTAAATACATTTTTTAAAAATGCATTACAACAACACTATATAAAGACAGCATTATGATTTGTCTCGCACTTTTTCGACGAGGCAAAAATAGATTTTGACCATAAATGGTATCCAAAATTTAGACTTCCATTTTTTCTAATTAATCATTATGACATAATCTTATAACAACACTAGTTTTACGAAAATATTTCAAAGGGTTAAAAATTAGGCTGCATTTCAGTAAAACATGTACATGTGGTAATAATAACTATGATACTCAGAAGAAGACGACATTTAACACACTTGTACTTATGTATCTTATACCTGGAGAAAAATCTAAATTTAAATCATTATTTTTTTATTTAGCGGACAAATATAGGCATTAAATTAAAAACGCATGCCTTATATGGAAGCACGTATAAGTAAGGCCTTTACTGGTTGGCTCGATACCAGTGTAATGGACTGAGTGGTCTGGTGTGTCTATCTGCGATATTGTGAGCGAGTTTATAAGCATTCTAAAAAATCGCCATTTAAGGACACTAGAACAGTATAGATCAAAACATTTGCATAATCATGCACCAAAGGGAGTTGTGTTTAAATGAACCCTCTGATTAATAAAACTTGTCTCGTCACGCATGCTGTGTCATGTAAAACTTTTGAATGCATTTTATTTCATGGAGATTCAAAGGTGGTACATGACAGCTGAAAAAATGCTATTGTGACTTATTAGCATTCAACCAACCAACCAACCAACCGACCTTATATGGAGTTAAAACAAATTACACGTACATGTATATCAATATAACTTAATCGTCAGCATGGCCTAAAAATTAACTTCAAGTGCATATACATGCTATTTTTAGTATAAGTAGTATATTTTTATGTTAATTATTTTACGCTTGAGCACTCTATTCATAATACATGTATTGTATTCACTAGCTAATTTGCAGCAAAACTGACCTAAAACAGGAAAAAAACATTAGCCTCATCAATGTTACGATTGAATAACGCATCATGCTTGTGTTTATATAGAATTTTTATGTCCACATGCAGCTTACAGATAACATACTTACAAGACTTCTGTGAACTACTAAATGTTAAATAGTCGCTAATAGCTGCATTAACGACTCTAAAATAACTCGCTCACTTGATATTCGTAAGTTACTTTTAAAAAAAAAAACAACATAGTACTCGCAGGAAACATGTGTCATAAGTTGGAACAAACTTAATTGTTACTTAAGTACTTTGAATCCTTAATTTAAAAGAATAACAATACCCTTAATAATGAGCTTGTTTATATTTTTTCCTTTAAAGCGGTCTGTTCCCTCAGATAATGGAATACTTGTCTATAACGATTCGATCCTCAGCTCTGACACGTTTCATATATGGGAGATCGGGGTTCGAACCCCGGCCAGATCTGACCAAAACTTGAAAATGGTTAGTGATGACTGTTCTTTCGCGAAGTCTTGGGTCAGACCCGGCCGGGGTTCGAACCCACGAACTCCCACTTACGGAGCGAGCACTCTACCAACTGAGCTACCGTAGTGGTTGGAAATCCTCTGAAGTGGTCCGACTTCCAATTTTCCCTTTCATGTTACATTTTTTTTAAAAACATATTAATTAGTCATTTATTATATCTTGGTCTTATTAATAGACATATTTTTACAATCGGATAAGAATTGCACTCTAACAAAATGTCGACTTTTTGACTGCTAAAAGTCTAACAAGCTGGTTGTGCATCTTTATAATATCGTTGCCTTAGTATTAATTGCAATTTCAGTTACCAAATAAAGAATATTCAAAATTTTGATTTTGCATATGGCATTTTTATTATTACTTTTGTTAAAACCTAAAAATTCTGCACAAGTCTTCTTCCTTACAAGGATCATTATTCAATAACATATTTTTCACCAGGGTCTTATAAGGTAAAAATTCCATATCATAAATTCCTTTTTCGGTGTGCGCTGGCCCTAACGACGAAGCATATTGGTGGATTCGGTTTATCTAACCAAATCGATTTGTAAAAAAGGTTATAAACTAGACCGCCTTCCTTCGAGGTTAAATATATAAGTATAAATGTCTATCTATTTTACAAAGAACGCACATATATATATATAGAAAACTGTACATTGTGTATGTTTATGTATGAACAGAACTTCTAAAAAGAATCATGTCACAATTTAATGGAACTTGGAAGACAATAATTGAAGCTAGAAAAGATTTTGATGAGTTCATGACAGCGCTAGGTATATATTTATTATGATTTTTAATATTTGGTCTTTGTAAAAAGAAAAATAAATCATAAATGTTATCAAAATTCAGAAAAGGATAATTTGTTTTACTGAAATGATGATCAAATCATACACACTTAATTCAACTAGGCAAAAATAGAAATAGGGAATTTGAATTCTTATTTTATAACAAAACCCACAACGAAAGATATTTATTTTCTATTCAGTAAACATTATGAACAATAAAGCAAAAACCGCCTTGTAGATAATGGTCATAAAATTACAAATTGTGCATCAAAACAAAACGTGAAAATTATACTCCCGTGTTTTTTTTTTTAACAACTTCATTTACGACTCTGTGGTATATTCAAGACTGTTGAAACGAAGCACCACTCTGTCAAGTTACACGTATAAGCTGGTCTTACTTCTTATTTCTCAAATGACTGATTAGAATTAAATTCTAATGTTGATAATATATATAATTTTATAACAGTTAAGTTAAATAGTTATTATTGCTTAACCTGTACAGTCAATGAACCGTGTTAAAATTGCACATGTACAGAATTTACTGTATTCACAACTGTCAGTCAGTATAATCAGGGGTGTATTGAACTGAATTTTATCGAATTATATTTTTGAGATCGGGAGGTCGGGGTTCGAACCCAAGTCAGGTCAAACATAAGTCTCCAAAATTTAGAATATTGCCGCCTGGCGTGACGTTCGGCATTCATCCGGTGCCAGAATAACTTAGTGTGACCGAGTAAATCAGCTTACTGATTCGGTGAGCTAGCACTTTATAAAAAAGTCGCCCTGAGTGTGCACTAGTTCTAGGTTGGTCATATGAAATGCTCGCGCATCTCACGGAAAACGGACTTTTGTTTGCTTGCAAAGTTTTCGCATTCATATTGACAATGAACATAATTTTTAAACAGTTCAATTGTTAAATATTATAACACCGTTTATATTATAAAGCCGTTTTTAATTATATATTATAACATCGTTTATATTAAATAAGCGTTTTATATATTATAACGCTGTTTTATAAATATATATACCATAAAGCCGTTTTTAATTGTATATTATAACATCTTGCTTTTATTATAAAGTCGTTATATATATTATAATGCTTTTATATATTATAACACCGTTTTATATATTGTTTGTGCCGTTGAAAAGCGATATGTGGAGTGAAACCTGTTTCAAAATTTAAGATAGCTTAATGATAGGCCACCATAGCTCTGTTTCATGGTTGCACAATAATGTGAACATACAGGAGTATATCTAAATACGAATTCTTTTCACATATTGACAAGATATCGATTTAGTAATCAGACAAGGGAATGATTTTAATATATCATGAATAATGTTAAACCGAGATAAAAGAAACATTCCGATTTCATAACAAAAAACTTGATTGAATAATTGGCAATATTCTCCACAAAGCGTCATTTAAAGAAAATTTTGAGTCTTTGAGAGAAGCCTATATTTTACCATTACCTACAGAATAAACATCTCAAACGAAGTATGAGATGGTCAAGTTCGGAAAAAAACGAGTTTTCTCCCGGGAAGTCGAGAGATATCAGCTAAGCGTTCTTCATCTTAAACAGTAAATTTGCATAGATTTTGGTTACAGTTCCATAGTTCCATACTTAATACTTCACTCAATAGACATTCCTATATTCAGCGAAAAATTTTACGACATTTTAAGCTTCTTCCAGTGCGTTCACACACACACACACACACACACACACAACACACACACACACACACACACACACACACACACACACACACACACCATCTTTAACCCAAATATATTCAACCTTGGTCGTTTCATTTTTCAGTTGCAAATATTCTGTAACATTCAGGGTGAACTGATTTTGGTTGTATCATCAAACTTAAGACGGTTTGCCATATTAAGTTACGTAACGATAATGAAGCTTTGGGCCTGGTCTTTTTGCCTTTTCAGGCGTGATTTTCGATTCTCAGATCTCTTTACCTTGAATGTACTTATAGGTTTACCTGCTGAAATGATAGCCAGTTTTCGTGAGGTTTTAACAGTTCTTACATATGAAGTAAACGGTGACACTTGGAAAATTACTGCCGGAATGGAAAACCCAAAAGACAAAAGCCAGACGGACGCAATTAAACCAAAAACGTATACCTTTAAGTTGGGTCAGGAACTGAATGGTACAGATTTAATGGGGAACGCGTTTAAGGTTTGTTTTTATGAAAACCTTTGCAGTGCTCAATACACAACTGTAGTCAGCTGGACCAGGTCACAGTTTCACAATCAATCACTTAATCGAGTGTACATTCAACTCAAATATTCCAATTTTTTTATTTATCAATATTTTTAAAAAAAATGTATGAGACAATGTTTTGTTTAACAAACCTTCACAAAAAAGTGTAAAAATAACATTAGATATTTAATTTTTACTGTGTAATTATCTTATAAATTTATGTTAAACTATTCCTAATTTTAGTTGAGTATTCACTTAATTAAGAAAATGATTGTGAAACTGGGATATGTGCACTTCTCGGTAATTCATTCCTCATCAGTGACACTTTTGGCCGAAAAAGTTCATATATAAAAAGCATAATCCAAACATTTGAAAATAATAAATCCAAGTTCCAAAATTATATGAATCCAACTCCAGCTAAGGATTTTTTTTGCATGAGTGAACTAGCCTTAGTTTTAAATAAATTTCAAAAATTACAGACGCCTTGAAATTTTGTCAAAAGGAACATTTTCTTCAGCACAAAGTACTGCCTACTGAGTTATGGATACACTCGGGAAGTGTTACTCCAACAGCAGCGGTACCCGCTCAAGGATAGTAAATATTTAACAAAAATAACTGTTCAGTTTTGATGTAACCGATATGTACATGATTCTTTGCGAATATTATTGTTGTATTTCATATATTTATTGTAATGTTAATGGTCCTTATAAATCAAAGAGAAAGGTTACAAGGGAAGGACTCGTAGTGATTTATTTCATGGTATAGTTTTTTTCAACAAGGCCAAAAATAGCCTGGAAAACCTTTGGTGGCACATAATTTACATCATTTTGCAATCTGCAGTTATTCACCTTAATTACTTTATATTTAAGTAACTTTGTTGTGAGATATCTCTAAGCTAATGATATACTAAACACTAAGTGATTGTTATACAAGATGTCATTCTCAGATCATTATTATATAACTGTTAAAAACCTTTTTTTCAGATGACATGTACTTTAGGTTCAGACGGTACAATGACAGAGAAAAACTCTTCAGAAATGACCAAATGGAGGGAGATAATAAGTAAGCGTTCGATAACAGGTGATAAAATGATCCAGGTAAGAGTTGTCGTTGTTTAATTATGAAGGTTGTTTCTGATAAAGATGATATATATATATATATATATATATATATATATATATATATATATATATATATATATATATAATACGAAATTATCTTAGTATTGTCATATGAACACGTTCATGTGACGCTTACCGTAGGTCAGTGGTTGTCTTCGGGAACTCCGGTTTTCTCTACCATCATAGAAAAAAAACGCCTCGATGTAAGTCAAAGAATCTTGACTTGGGCGTAAACCACCGCGTTATCCGCGAAGAAAATTGTTTCTTTGTTTTCTCTTTCAGTTTGTACAGATATATAATGATCTCAGCAAGAATTAATAATGTATTATGGCTATGCAGAAAAAAATCAATAACTGTATCATGGCTTTGCAGATAAATAAACAATAACTGTATCATGGCTATGCAGATAAATAATCAATAACTATCATGGCTGATAAATAATCATTAACTGTATCATGGCTATGCAGATAAATAATCAATAACAATATCATGGCTATGCAGATAAATAATCAATAACTATCATGGCTGATAAATAATCAATAACTGTATCATGGCTGATAAATAATCATTAACTGAATCATGGCTATGCAGATAAATAATCAATAACTATCATGGCTGATAAATAATCATTAACTGTATCATGGCTATGCAGATAAATAATCAATAACTGTATCTTGGCTATGCAGATAAATAATCAATAGCTTTCATGGCTGATAAATAAACAATAACTGCATCATGGCTATGCAGATAAATAATCAATAACGGTGTCATGGCGATGCAGAAAAATACTTAATACCTGTATCAAGGCTATGCAGATAAATGATCAAAAACTGCATCATGCCTTTTTAGATAATTATCAGTAACTATCATGGCTGATAAATAAACAATAACTGTATCATGGCTATGCAGATAAATAATCAATAACGGTGTCATGGCGATGCAGAAAAATACTTAATACCTGTATCAAGGCTATGCAGATAAATGATCAAAAACTGCATCATGCCTTTTTAGATAATTATCAGTAACTATCATGGCTGATAAATAAACAATAACTGTATCATGGCTATGCAGATAAATAATCAATAACGGTGTCATGGCGATGCAGAAAAATACTTAATACCTGTATCAAGGCTATGCAGATAAATGATCAAAAACTGCATCATGCCCTTTTAGATAATTATCAGTAACTATCATGGCTGATAAATGATCAATAACTGTATCATGGCTATGCAGAAAAGTGATCAATAACTGTATCATGGCTATGCAGATAAATGATCAATAACTATCATGGTAGATAAATAATCAATAACTGTATCATAGCTATGCAGATAAATGATCAATAACTGTATCATGGCTATGCGGATAAATAAATAAAACACAACTTGGTCGTTATTGTGTAAAACTTTTAAATTTGAAACCATAACTTGCTACAATAAGATAAAAAAAACTTCGCATCACTTTTTTTCGTCTAGGTATTCCCATCATGGTTATCGTTTTGTGCTTACAAAAAGAGATACAATTTAATATTTAATTTGTCATCTTCTTGGTTAATGTATCCGGGAGCCTCGCTAGCAAAATTATCTCAAGCGCGCGCGTTTACGGATCAAATCACATATCCAATCGAATATACTTTTAAATACTAAGTCAGCGACGGATCTGCATATAATTAGGTGCTAGGTCGTTAATTTATTCTTCCGAAGACCTTGGGTCAAATATTACATATCTGGGTTAATTTTTACGACCTCTTTTCTCATGTGTTTTTTTTTTTACTTTATTTATAGATACAAGAATTGACCTCAGATGATGGAAAGAAAGTTACCTGGACTGAAGAATTTAAAAAAGTTTAATTAGTGAAATGAATAAAGGACAATGTTATTTTTAAATAGAGCAATAACCATGAGTTGAATATATATAGTTTCAAATTGAAACAACAGAATCCTTAAAAAAAGCAAACCTTGTGTGTTTTTATTGACAATATTAACCCAAGTGTTTTATATATTGAATGAGTGAATAAATTTTTTTTTCGATTAATTGGTTTCAATTTAAGTGTCTTACAAATATTAAGAAATGTTTTTTGTTAGCAAATTGAAGCTATTTTGCCGGATTCAAAATTAACCACAAATAGCATAACTTCATGAATAGTCAGTACCGGACCCGGGATAGTTTATTTTACTTAAATACTGATAATAAAAGACTGGAATGAATTGGACCGGATAAATGGTGTTTTACGCCCTAGTCGAGATTATTTCACTTATATCGAGGCGGACAGTTCATGGGCGATGGAAGAATTCGTAGTGCCCGGAAAAAGCCACAGACCTTCGACAAGCTAACTGAAACTTCCTCGCACTAGAATCTGTCGGAGTGGGATCCAAACCTCAGCGATAAGAAGTAAGGTGAGCGCGTGATTTAGACCACTCGGTCACCGAGGTCAAATATTAAGAAGAGGTTTAACAACCTTTGTCCATTAGTAAGAAAACGTGAAAATGATATTAGTATACACAAATAAATGGGAACTCGAATCGAAGGCAAAGGATGATTCCCAATAAGCCGAGGCATCCGCCTATAGAATTCAAAATTTTAATTTTTTAAAAATAATATTTACACTTTAAACATCCAAAAGAGAGTGTCAAAACGAAACAGTTTTGAAAATTTAAAGTTTGATAAAACATTACATTTTGTGTTTAAACATACATTTAAGAATACTGCATTCCGTGTACTTCCATACAAATACGAAAATCTTGATGGAAATAATCGTGTTTTTCAATTAATACACAAATTTCAATGCCAGCGCATTACTCTCCATCAAAGATATTTTGACTATCTTCTGTTTTGCAAATTTTGGTTGATGGAGAGGGATGCGCTGGCATTGAAATTTGGGGAAAAAGATAAAACACATTATCCCTTAATCGCCCCAAACAGTACACATACTTGATATAAGTTAGCATATGATTTCAATATCAAATACGCTGGCTGTGTGGTAAGACGTAGGAAATGATAACCTCAAAGTCCTGGGTTCGTTCTTATATGTCGTTCTTTTTGTTTTTGTTTTAATATATAGTACAGTAATTTTTTTTCATTTTTGCAAAGTTTTTCTCATGTAAACGCAGTGTATATGCTTCATCAACTAATAACCCAATTAAATTACGAACTGCTCATCTGAACACATCATTGAAACCAGTTTCAATACATCTCGTATATATCTTATAACATTAAATCTATCATCAGGCCACTGGTCAATACACGTGCGTTTCCTATAAATAAGGTATACAAAGGATCATTATAAAGCATGTAAAACCCGAATCTATTACGTATCATTGCCATGTAGGTGCTGCATTAGTTCACAGGCGAAAACCATGTATTGTGAATTTCGCTCTTCACAATCACGGGTAATAATAGTGAGAAAACGACAATGACATATTTTCAAATTAAGTTTTTTTTCAGTAACAATTTTGAGATTTTATTACTACGTTAATTTATATAAGCACATTAGGCTAAAATTAATTTGCATTTGGCCTTGAGTCGATGTTGGATAGAGGTCTCCCAAAGGTGTAACCTTGTTTCTTTGGATTTCTCCTATAGGCGGATCGCTCGGCTTTTTGAGAATCATTCTTTTGTCATAATCATGGAAAAAGCTTTATTGGGCAGGTCTCTCGGCCTACATTAGTGTATCGAGGGATACACTAATGCCCTATGTAAGTAAGACAGGTTTTCGGCCTATAGCAAACTTGGAACCTTAGATTAAGCCGCCTCAGCAAATTTGCAGCTATTCGCGGCTTGATAAATGTAAAAGCTACAATTATTGTATTATCAATAAAAAAATAAATGTAAAATCCATCAGTATATTATAATAATGACAAAAAAGTAAACTGATAAAAGCAAGTAATATCACAGACAAGCTATGTTTAAAAAACACTGGAAAATAGCTAGTTATGCTAAGTTTATTTCCCGAAGGAAGTTTGAAATTGTGTGGTCCACTGATATTTGTAAAAAAGATTTTGCATGTAACGTGACAAGTGATGCCCGCTTATGAAAAACTAAACATAATTAGTATTCAGCTGATTTGAAAGTTTCGTATAGCTTTGTCATACAGCATTTTTTTTTTCAAATTCATCTTTAAATACAATTAAAACAAGAGGCCCAAGATGGCCCTAATTTGCTCACCTGAGTTTAAATGTAACTGGTATGTCTTGATAATACCTGGTTAAGTCATAACATGTTGCCTCAATGTTAGGCAAACAATAATAATAATAGGTAATAATATAATGCAACGCGTTCACATTTAACTGTTCAGTGTATGTTTAAATTACAATAACCCATACTACGAATTATTCTTTGTATTTTTCTCTTTTAATCCTTTTTATGTTTATCATTGCAAAATATACTTTTATCTTTCTTTCCTTGTACTTTTTATATATACAACATACTATTTCGGAACACCTCTTCCTGTACCGTTTCTTCAAACACATAAATACGAAACAACTTAAAGCCGGATATAACAGTCGAGATATTTGTGACATGGTTGATATACCTATAATCACTATATCATTAAACACATTCATTTCAATTTGTTTTAAAACCTTAACCACTGACAAAACAACGACTAGCGAAACACAGGTTATAAACATGATCAAAATCCCAAGTAAAAATTTCGTCTGTTTTCTCTCTAAATATAACTTAATTTTCTTTCGAATTATCTTCTTTGACTTAGCGATACTTTTTGCTATTCTTTTGTTTCTTAGAAATTGCGATTTCTTTTTAATGCCTTTTTTCATTCTTTTCCCATGTTGTCTTGTTTTTGCAATTTGTAATGCTATACTTTTTGTTTGTTTTCGAAGTTTTTCTTTTGCCATTAGTAGTTTTTCTGGCTTCCCCTTACGTTGTATAGCAATAAGATTTCTCTTAATCCTAGAATCATCATTCAAAGATAAAATGCTGCTGAAACTTGTCATACTTTTCGAAATTAAAGACATTTTGTCTTTTAGAAAGGTTACCGATGGTGACATAGCACTACTCAGAAGTTTAAACCGTGAATTTTTCTGTTCGTTTTTCATCCGCGAAATGTTTTTATATGTTGTTTTTAAAGTTTTTACCGATAGTCCAATTACAGTTATTATACTACAAAATGTCACTACAAAAACTGCTGTTGTTGTTGATAATTCTTGAACAAACACAATTGAAAATGACAATGTGAAAAATGACACGAATGATAAAAATACAGTGATAAGAAATGCACAAATAACAGCAATCAATCCCTTTTTAGGAGTCCAGACCTTTCGAAACGAGATTGGAATAAAAACTGCAAAATATTCTTTCAAAACCTATAAAAACTGTCATAGTCTGAGAAAGAAGGCTTGGTATGAATAGAAATGGCTTTAAATATTCCGATTCAAGCAAACTTTCTGCCGTTTCATAAAATGACATGTTGACGAAAATAAGCGACAAAAATGATGATATTACCTGTAAAATATTTGCTATAGTCAATCCAATCATTAACCATTCCGTAAAGGTTTTTGATTTCTGTTGAAACAAAACTAAAATAGCGACGATATTAATTAATAATGTAAAGATAATTAAAATCGGTAATAAACTGTTGTGAATGACAACTTGTATCACGAATAATACCCCGGATGTATTGTAAGAATTATCTACAGTATCAAAATATGAACTAGAAGTATTAATTCCAAACGTTGAACTTAAAAAATTGGCAACTAATCGGGTAAAATTAAGAGAAATCATATTGAATATCCTAGGTATAGTCTTTATACACTAAATATTTTTAGCTTGGTGCCACTCCTACAGGTATGTATGAACACCCACCGTCAGACCTTGCACTTATAAATCGATACGTCTTACATAAATTATGCATGTTGTACTTTCCGTGTATTTATTTTTAGTTCATATTATCCGTTTGATATCATGCAAAGTTTATGATTTCTCTGTTTATAGAAACACTTTTAAAACTAGACTGTGGTTTAGGCAATACGTGTATACAATAGGAAATTTATCATAACATTTTGCAGTTCTGTGCATAAAAAACAATATTAAATCGTTAAATTATGCATTAAAATCTGGATCCAGCAATAAAAAATACACAAGCTAACCGGTTTTTCCGAGGAGATGTGTTGGTCACGGCCAGCGGCTTCTCCTGTCGTTAGAAAGCAAATTTTTATCTGAAAAATATAAACTGTTAATCACTTTTCACTTTTCTTGCAATGTTAGAATGTTCAACATATCGAATAAAAATTGTGCAGTAAAGTACATTGTAGTTCCTTTCATCTGAATTACAATTCAACCACAAAATAAATCAGAGTTTGTGAAATTCCATACGGTAACTCCCATCTTAGTCTTTATATTTGTATAAAATTACAAATAAACATTTAGAAAAATTAAACATTCATTACAGATTAAACATTCATTACAGAAAGCTTGAGATATTTCTTTTTATAAACCTTTTCTTGTAAATTCTAAGCTTTGTACCTTTTAGATCTTTATGGCGAACCCGAGTCTTCCGAAATATGTCCGTTAAAATTAGTTGTAATTTGTAAATGCACAATCCAAATACAATGAATCTGAAAACACTGTTAAACCTGCTTTTATCAATGTACTTTAGTTACAAATATAATATAAATATTTACCTCAAAATAGTACATTTATATACAAGAATTTAAGATTTAATCCTACGATTATCATTGATACCTTTTAGCTAGGTGTATTAAAGATGACACCTACGCGTGTGTAATTTTGCATAACCAACTTTTGACATTTCAAAGTAATAAATTTTAAATTATAAAATTATACCTGGTGTAAGTAAAAGTAACTAATTGTATTTGTGCAGTATTCACACGTATACGATACATTAGGTTCACTTCACAGAGTGTAAATGGATGCGAGGTTTTAAGGTCTATATAGAGTTATTGCACTTTTGGTCCGTGAGCTATGATCGCTTCCTTATGAATGAAGTTTTATACTTAAAAGTCAAATTATGACCAGCAATTTATAAATATCAATGAAAGTTATTTTTTTACTTTAGTTTCCATATATTGTCCGCATTTTTGTATACATACGAAGGATTTTAAACTAAAGGTTTGATAGATAAGGACGATTATTTAAATAAAATTGTTCGAGTACGTTTGCACTAAAATTCCTAGATACTGATACATATTTTCATTTGCCTTGTGAAATTCCCAAAGCTGCAAGCTTGAGAGCCGTTGCAATTATTACTGACAATAAATGTCAAAAAATTTTGTCACTCCGTGTATGAATACATATAAAATTCAATACACAATCCGGAACTACATTATCATGACTGTCACGTCACTTTTGTTCACATTCGAGACAAGACTGAAAAACACATTTACGAGATATTACAAAGTAAAATCAAAGAAATTAATAAAATAAAATTTTGATAACATATATTAGCACCTGACTGATATTCACCGTAATATTGACATTGTGAGAGACAGAGTGGTGTTTTTGATGGCCTGTTGAAAGAACAGACAAACAACAGATCAGTCAAAACCATCAAACCACAAAATTTTTTTGAACAATCGGATCGTTAAAAAATTCTTCCTACCTTGACAAAGCTGCTATATACCCTATTATTTTGAGACAACGTGTAATGGTACAACTTGTCAATCAATTTTGTGTCTCGCGGGATGTAAATTTCAAGTGATGTAAATTTCAATTGGAATTGGATTCACGCATGTATGCCACATTCAGTGAAAATTGTCCGTTTCACATGCTGTGTTTGTTAATCGGAAAAGCTGAAAAATCATCTACATGCTTTTAATCAATTTACAAGGGATACAATAGGAACTCCTCAAAAGTACAATACGTGGTTTAAGTACTACACAACTCCTTGCTAACCTTAAAACGATAATTTTCTAAACTTTGAGGGATATTTGCACCACACCAGGCGTAAAGAATAAGTATACTTCTCACTGCTTTGCTGTCTACATTTGAATGATACCGAGTATGAAGCTTGGCACATTATGTTAGAGTGAATCTTATTCTAACAATGTCGACATTCCAGAAAATATCTCTCGGTAAATCCCTGTCTACTCACATATCACAGATTCGAAACCCACATGCTTGGCCATTGAAAATTATCCCTCAGCTACAGTCCCCCCCTTCCCGTTTCAGATTCACAAATTTCACTTCCGACATTTAGCCAGCAGTCTTTTACTCCAAACTTCTTTGCAAATTGAAATAGGGCCACACAGGTGCACCTGATTTTCAACTGAAATATAGTCCACAAATAACAACACATTTATCGTGGATATTTAATTTTTATATATATAATTTATATCCAATATTCTAAAAAAATCATTATGTTAATGAAAAATCGAGAAAATGTCATCAAAATACCTGATAACACTATAATTTTTCAAACCAAAACTCCCCGTTGTTACCCCACATTTAAACATATTGCGGATTAATAATGTGTCGTTCTCGGTTTTAAATTCAGCTGTTGCGTCTACTGGACTCCCCCGATGTGCATGTGTTATAGATGGGAATTTTTTTTTCTTAAAATAAATGAATAATTTTTTTTACAAAAATATTAATCGAAAATATAACAATTGAACTGTTTTAAAATGGTATTCATTGTCAGTATGAAGGCAACAACTTTGCAAGCAAACGGAATAACGCGCGTTAAATATACTGACGGGTTTTGTACTTAAAGCTCTAGAATTAAGTTGTGTGAAGTAATGGTGTTTTACACCTCAGTCAAGATTCTTTCCCATATATCGCGGCGGTGTTCTGGAATGGTGGTAAAATTCGAAAAGAGACCAAAGAAATGTGCTCATTTAGGAAACATTCATCGACTGATAAGAAAACTAATTGAACAAACAACATAGCAGTTGTTAGTTCTTCACAGTATTTGTCAAATGATGAAGTATTAAATATGTAAAATCTGCGGTTTGGTTGGTTGATAAACGTCGCACCTGCAACTTTCAGCTGCTTGTGACAAATGTATATTTATTAATCTCTATAAAAAACGAACACGATTGTGTATGCATAAGATGAGAGGATTTGTTTATAATTCGCTTTTACTAGCATAAACTCAGCGCGGGTTAATGTGCTAGCTCCAAATGTCGAAACGACGCAGAAAGTATATCACTCATCCAATCCACATCCGGGTTGATCTGTCGATACTCTGTCATCGATATCAGATAGATAAATGAAAAATTCAGTATATGATTAACAGAACAACTATTTAAAAGATTTAAGCAGAGGTAATTTTTTCTAAAGCACAAATTGAATACGGGCACTAATTAATGAGGAGTTCGGCCTAAATGGATATATGGTCATAGTGTAGAGACGACTTCACTAGACCGACGGCTATATGGTCGAGATCAGGCCCCGGATCACGAAAAATACTTAAATCTAAGTGTTTTTCTTAAAGAAAAAACTTAAAAAGTTGAAGAATCACGAAACAAACTTATTTAATAACTTAAATCGTCTCTACACCATGGTCATATATCCATTTAGGCTGAACTCCTTATAAATTAGTGCCCGTATTCAATCTGTGCTTAAGAAAGATTTATCTCTGCTTAAATCTTTTAAATATGTTACAAACTTATTGATTTGGTGTAAGCTATATGTTAATCTACATGTGGTATTGCAATTGCTAAGTTTATATACGGATTAATAAAAAAAAATAAGCTCAGAACATCTAAGGTATGCATGACACAAGTTTTTATATTCTATACCAGAAAACGTATACAAAACAAACTATAGAGGTTTTTGCATATCTTTGAAATAAAAATAAAGGAAGTAATAAACATATAATAAAATATTTTTGACCGATTTAATTTTTCCGACAGTCTTATAATTTCGGACAGTTGCCGAGAATGAACTTTGTTCCATCAGATCAAGCCAACACAGATACAGTACTTAATATAGGCATTTTTTAAAGAATTAAAGTATTAAAATACACATACTTACCACACGCATACAAATATCATAAAATTGATTGGTTATTGATATCAAAGTTCGGAAAACTATTTTTAATAAATAAATAATTAAGAATTCACGCGACGTCGAAAAATTTTTTCTTTTCAGAAAATGCCAAAAAAAACCCAAAAGATATATAATAAAGGCACGATTCTTTGGTTATTAAACAAGCTGTTGAAATGGTCAGAGGAAAACAAATAAGCTTAAGAAAAGCAGCAGAAAAGTTCAATATCGCTAAATCAACGCTAGCTGATTGTGTATCTGGTAGGTCGACCGAAGGTGCCGAACCTGGCAGAAGAACTATGTTTCTAAAAGAAGATGAAATCGCAATGTCTGAAAAAATAATGGATGCTGCAGATAAAGGTTTTGGCCTTGGACGTAGACAAGTGCTTCAAAAAGCTACAGCTGCCAGTAAAAAAGTTCCTAACAAGATATCCATTTAAACGGGGGATGCCGTCAAAGGAATGGTTCTACGGATTTAAAAACAGAAACCCGGCAGTAGTAACAAGGACCCATGAACCTCTAAGTGAATCAAGATCCAAACTTATGAACAAGACGGTCATCAGTAATTATTTCAAAGACCTTGGCAAAATTCTTGGGGATCTCAATCTAATGTACGCACCCGATCGTATCTGGAACATGAATGAAAAAAATGTAAGACTTGACACAGAACAGTGAAAGTACTTGCAAGATGAGGGACTAAATCAGTACCGGGTAGAGTCAGCAACTCTAGGGAGAGTGTAACAATTGTAGTCACAGTTAATGCAGCTGATAAACGTCTTCAACCGGCAATAATTGTTAAGGGTAAAACACCAAAACCACTCTGGGGATGGAATACAAGTGAAGGTACTGAAAATGCATATTGGACTTACCAACAAAATGCGTGGATGAAGGACTTTCTTGGCGTCCAATGGTTCAAAGAGTTATTCCTACCACATATCGGAGTTGAACGACCACAGTTTTTAATTCTCGACAGCCATTCTTCACATGAGGTCACGGAGATGTTAGAATTAGCAAGGGATGAAAATATCCATGTTATGACTTTCCCGCCACACTGTACCCACCATTTACAGCCCTTAGACAAGTCGGTGTTTAGTCCCCTAGGTTCAGCTTACAGTACTGTATGTTCCGAGTTTATGATTACCAATCCCAACAATTTAGTTTTAAAATGGACATGGCCCAGTTTATTTAAAGTGGCTTGGGAAAGTGCAGTTAATGAAGTCAATATAAAAAGTGGATTCCATGCGACAGGCATATATCCGTTTAACCCTTCAATTATCGGCGATGATAAGTTCAAGCCATCTCTTCCTTTCGATAAACCTATCGAGGAAGAACACCAAGTACCAGACCATCTTCTAGATGATCCATTATTTGCTATAGATCAAAGTATGCTAGCCTCTGATACTGAGAAAGAGAACCTGTTGCTATCGGACTCTGCAAATGTTTCAAACACAAATACTGAGCAAGACAATTTGTTAATATCGGACTCTGAAAATTACAATGGCCGATAGGAGCCAGACACTTTTAAAGCATTTATGCTTCAATTGTGTACCATGGTACATTTTTGCATGGGACACAATTGAATCATTTATACTTTAACTATGTACAGCGGTACACTTTTAATGGTACATAAATAAGTCATTTATACTTCAATTGTGTACCATGGTACATTTTTGCATGGTACACAATTGGGTCATTTATACTTCAATTGTGTAACGCGATACACTTTTGTGGTTACACAATTGAAGCGTTTATACTTCAATTTTGTCCCATTAGCCGATATCAGCCAGGCACTTTCGATGTATTTATGCTACGATCGTGTACCACGATACACTTTTGTGTGGTACAGAATAAAAGCATTTATGCTTTAATTGTGTACCACGATACACTTTTCTACGGTACACAATTTAGTCATTTATACTTCAATTGTGTATCACAAAAGTGTAACGCAGTACATAATTGAAGCATTTTTACTTCAAATGTGTACCGCGTTACACTTTTGTGGTACACAATTGAAGTATAAATGATTCAATTGTGTGACGCGTTACATTTTTGTGGTCGAAAACAGCCATAATAATTTTTTAGATAACATTTGACATATGCTGTGTTAATTTATGACCAAATGTCAATTAAAATCTTTGTAACATTACACAGCTTAACCATTATATTTTATCATTTAAATATCAAGTCACCAGTACACTCATTATTATAACATTTCGAAGTTCGATACAGCGTGTGTATAAATAATCAAGTGTTTACATAGAATTATTTCAGTTATTTCTACGGCGACTTAGTTTGAACAAAGTAAAACATGTAAGTCTTCATATATTTTGGTAGTCATAATCTATTAGCCTGTGAATAGTATAACTGTATTGATGTTATGTTCATTTGTCCATTTCAAAATCATTAATATATTTCAGATTGATTGGAGCTATTAATATAACTGTTTTAAAATGTTAAAATACAGTTCTAAACAATAGAATTCTAAACGATTTGATCAGCTAAAGTTCTGCTTGATCTTGTATAAAATTGTCTGGATTATATAGTGTCCAGTTTACAATAAATATGGAATGCATTTAAAATATGTATACTCTGTGTAATTTTGATAAAAATACAATTATTTAAAAATGATTCAAAATAAATTTATCATTTATAAATCCCGATCATTACTGAGCTTGTTTAAAGAAATAAATCACTAGTTTCAACACTAAAAATTTTTATTCCTCAAAACTTAAAAATGATTGATTTGTAATTATAAGAATGGATTGCATATTTTTGTTGCCTTCATTCCAAGCAACTTAGAATATGTCAGAAAAGACAGTCATATAAGTATTCACTTACTGAAAATATTGATATTTCTTGCGTAGGCCGTCGCTATTAATACAAGAAAATGGCGAAATCCAATTCCCGATCCCCGAGGACGGTACTATTACATTGAAAGATATACGTAAGTTACTGCAGTATATTTTACGTTATTCCAATTTCGATACCTCCAGTTTGGGCAAGAGGTCTTGTTTTTAAAAGCTTTAAAATCAGTAACATATACACCTGAACTAGACACGATCTCAAATCACCCTTGTAGTGCACATCTACAAATATGGATCAAATATGAATTTATATGCCTGTGAGTTTCATAATTTTATCTTGTTTCACTTACAAGAACATTTTCAGACAGAAGACTTTTGAAATGTCGCAAACTTGACGGGCAAAAAATCTAAACCGGAAGTGAAGTTTTCAATTTTCAACAAAACTTATTAACTTCGGTACAAGACTATTAGATCACACATTTACTTAAGTCGAGTCTCTACAATCTACATTTATTATGTAAATTATTGTAAGTCTTTGTTCTCCAAATTTTCAATGTCAGTATCATATTGCTCTAGATTTCCCTTTGAGTTATTTTAAGTCAGACTTTCGAAGATCTAAATTGATATTTTCTTTACTATGTAACGTTTATAATCTAAATTCGAATTTTCGTTATTTTGTCAGTAACTCTTTCAAGTCATTTGCCCTTTTAGGCGACGTCGGTGAATAAAATATTAAAAGAATTATTTTCTTTAATTAATAATTAATCATCGTTCACTGTTGTATGCTTTTCATGAGACAAAAAGTTTACGAAGATACTAAGTGCCCCCTTAAATATATTATTGCGCAGTTTTTGTTTTCTCTCAATCACTTAACTCAACTTTCACTCGAAAAAAATTAAATAAATCTACATACTTTATAACGTCTTCTAGCAATTGTTGTTTTTCATTTCCGAAATTTACTATTCAGCTATTCGGAACTGACTGTGGTTTTTTATGACAAGCCAAATGGGGTCTTTATCCAGAAAGAGATATCTGTACTTCAAAGAGGATATTTATAGTTATAATACAGATATGTGTATTTGATATGCTTTAAGAGAGATACAATTCAAATAGATATTGCTATGTCATTACAGATATCTTTATTAAACTACCATGCTAACTTTAAATAAATGTATCTCTATTTCAAATACGACTATCCCTATTTAAGATACAGATATCTTTATTTCAAATACTGAAAACTATAATTCAAATGCAGATATCTGTTACTCAAATTCAAATATCTGTTATTCAAATGCAGATATCTGTTATTCAAATACATATCCATATTAGTGACACTGAAATACACAAATAGAGATATCTTAAATTGAAGTACAGATATTTCTATTTTGTATGTCATATTTAATTATTGACTGTAGTTTTTTATTTCATATCTGATAAAACTGGAGAATTTGACGCAGAATACTATCAATACCGTTTTGAGTCTGGTTAGTTGACACCAAATCATTCTTTTTGACGAAACAAAACTGTGACAATAAAAACAATTTTTAACACTGTACATAAATAGAGATATCAGTATTTGAAAATTAAGACATCTATTTTATTGAATAAAGACCCATTTGGCTTGTCATAAATTTTCCTTTTTTCGCGTTTGTTATTTTATTTGTCAGATTTTGCACACGAGACAGTTCTTGAGATTTGAATAATTGGAATTTGTTTAAGGTTTTCTAATAATAAATCTTATCTTTGAATTATTATGAAATAAATTTTTCAAAATTATTCAAAATACCGTTATGAGTATTAAAAGTTAAATAAACCCATAGATCCGACTTATATGATCAAAATAATCTTTCCAAAAAAAAATCATCCGTATAATAAGCATTTTAAGACCAATAAATTCCCTACTTTTTATACTTATATAGAGGATGCATTTCCAGATGCAATTGGATTTCGATATAGAGACGAAGAAGGCACAAGTCTCAGTCATATACTATGTCGGGATAGAGTTTTCTTAGAACCACAAGGAGGCTGGGGGAAAATTGGAAGAATTTATTTTATAGTTAAACAAGAATCTGGAAATTTTTTCACACAGTGCTTTAATTTCTCTACATCTCTCCTAGGCAACAAGTGGTATTTGATCTGAAATTCGCCTCATGGAACCAGAAATCAATATCGCTATTTTGTCATTACTGTCAAAACCAAATTAAACCTGAAGGTTTCCAGTGGCCCACCCGTCTGAATAAAACACAACTTTAAAAAGAAACGTAAAATAATCCCTTTTTATAATTTGAATCTTATCCTTTTCAAGGTCTGATGTTTTGTGTAAACAGAATTTTCGCTGCTGTAATATTTTTCCTTCCTATCTTTGTTTATCAAAAGTTGGTTTTATCATATATCTTTCAATCAAACTTACTTGAGCACCTGGATTTACTCAAGGGGCCGCGTTGGCCGAGTGGTCTAAAGCGTTTGACGTTACGGATCACAGTGTCTCTCACCTCCGAGGTCGCGAGTTCGCGCCCCAGCGCCGCAAGCACTTCATGTGGGAAAGTTTGTCAGTTTACTTGCCGCAGGTCGGTGGTTTTCTCCGGGTACTCCGGTTTCCTCCACCATTTCCAAACTGACCGTCTCCGTATAAGTGAAATATTCTTGAGTGGGACGTAAATCACCATTACCCTACCCTACCCTGGATTTACTCCCCTTCTTTGTTCATTTTTAATGATTAATTGACTACTTTAGCTAGCCATTATTGGCCATATCTTATACGATTCCATTTTCTATATAAGTCCTAAATATTTCTTATCAAACGGCGCGCTTCACCCCTTAACACGATTTATTTATCGTAGAGTCATGTAGGGTGAAGAGCTTTTGGTGTATTTACAGGAAGTTACAGTCGTGTAAGCCAATTTGAACGGTATCGCCAAGATGTTGAAAGAAGTAGATCTAACAATTTTTCAGGTCGACGAAGAACGGGTAATCAACATGCTGCAAGTACTTCAGATGAGAAAACTGACATGGTCAAGGTAAAACTAAAATAATTCGGCAGTTAAATAATTTCCCAGTGAAAGTAATCGATCTGTCGCAAATTTTCTCACATTAGGTCGTCGTCGTTCTGGTATGAATCAAAGCTAGGCTGTGAGATTCTGTGTGATCTGTAAACGGGGGATGATATTTGCTAACGCTTTATTATTTGCTCTGAATTTGAACTACTACCGTAAACCCGTGAATATCGAACAAATCAATGACAGATTTGAAAGCTGAGAGACGTTTCATCTGTGCAAAACTAAACAACGCACATGATTTGAATGTCTTCCTTTCTTGATTAAATTAGAACATACCTTACAATTTAAGTTGTTTCTTGACGAATAAAATTCAGTGTGTCATTTTTCGTTGGGGAGAGCTCCGTCACTTTGTATCTACCACTGGAGCTTTCATAGTCCGAGTACCTACATACAACTATTGGCCAACTAATTCTGTATTTAGTTTGTAGTTCCATGAAAGCTAAAACAAAACCTTTTATCTATATAGTGAAAATTTTGGTAATCTATTTGACAGATTAATTAAGAAATGAAGGGGATATCAGATATAGATCAGCGACTGATCTGATATGTAGAACCACTTCAATTTCTTTACTTTTTGTTCACACACACACACACACACACAAACACACACACACACACACACACACACTTTATGACGGCGGTTAAATATTTCTATTTGCTCTTGCAGCTGCATGTTGGTAGGGGTCATTTCAAGAATGGCATATTTAAAGTTAACAGCAAATAGTCTTGGTGGTGGGATTGTTGTTGTTGGCCCGTTTCCTAAGAATGTACAGTGTGTTCAGCAAATTAGAGACGAAGCATACAAGAAATTTCTGAGTATTAATCGTGAATTGAGAAAGAAATACCATGCACCGAATCAAATGACTCTTGTGTATCCAGATGGCACGAAGGTGTTTTATCTGCCTGACGGGTCAGCAGAATTTTCTATTAAAGCTTACCGTGATTTTCTTGATCCCAGTAAAAAGTATGACAGGCTTCGACTTTATTTAGTAGATACAGGTATTATTTCTTATCAAAACTTAAGTTTGAGACGTTGACTTAAATACAACACGGATAGTAAAATAGTTGTAGTTATGAAATAAATTTACTGTAAATCAAACATTAACCAGAAAAGCAATTTGAAATATTTTTGATACATAACATTATCAGGTTTCAACACATAAAATATTTAATTAAAATAGAATGAGAGACGTACTCGCGTTGCAGAATAAATTTTTACTGTACTTTTCGATAGTGCCAATAATAAGAATAAGTGTTCATTGTTTCGAACAAGCCTTTCTTTAAAAGGTAAATGTGGTCAAAGTAAATCCAAGTACTTGCACGGATATAGTTGTCTGATTAACCATTTTTATACACGTCTGGTATGCGAGATTTTGTCGAAACACATAACAGGATAATTAGTTGTTCAACCAGCTTAATATAATAAGGCTCACTGGTACCCGAGTGTATCATACCGATCTTTTTATTTAAGCTGTATACATTTTAAAAAACGGGATCAGAATATTGGGTATTACAAACCTACAAAAATATTCAAACTAAAAAATATGCAGTACTTATATATTTTTTACCAGTGTTTGTTCATCATCTTTTTATTTTCTTCAGCTTGACAGTGAAATAGAAATTTTGACTTCCGAAGATTCATCGGATTCCCTTCCTGATCAACTCTTGGAATCCACACCACTTTACGAAATATTGGAACAACATAACGCAGCTATAAACACAGAGAGAAATGAATCTTGTAGTCACAATCCATTATTTTCGTTACCAAAAGATTTAACGAATGATGATACCCTTCCACTGGATATCAAAGTTCGATTCATATCAAATGAGAATTTGATTTTAACTGGTCGATTTAACCTTTCGGCAAAAGTACAGGTATTGTAATTAATGGCATCGAAGCTGTCAATGTCTTAATCGAACTCATATACAAATTTGTAAATTTCCAAAATTATTACTCTGGTTCGTCAGTTACTGAGATTGGTATAAGTTTACACTGTAGATTTTTTTAGTAGGGAAGGAGGGTTTCTACAGCATCAACTGATTTACTATACCATTCAACGTTTCTGCTTATGCACGTTCTGTTTGGGTATTGAATATTTGAGTAGCGGTATACTTACTGTGTCCTTATACTATTACGTAAAACAAAAATTATGCAGTTTCATAAATATACTAATGATGAAACGAAATGATATTTGAAAATGTTCAGATTTAAGAAATTCAAAATGTTTAATATTATATTTCAAAATTTACAGCATCTTATGGAGTATATACAGTCAACTGGTTTATATCGAGAAGATAACTTTAAGATGATAATTAAGGATGAAGTTCTTGATTTATCTAGCCAGCTCTACATGTACTGTAGTAATCCAAATGAAATTATTGAAATAGAACTAAAAGCAGTAGTCTAAAACACAGAAAGGTATATCGTTCTTATAACTCTCTCTCTCTCTCTCTCTGTGTTTATGTGATACAATTGGTATAATAATGTTGTCCTTCAAAAACCCTTATTAAGGTATCCATAACAATTTAGAAACTTAATTTTTAGAAAATTAACAAAAATTGATTATCTCTAATTCATTTTCAGATATCTCTAAGAGTAAAAATTATAGATTGTGTAGTTGAATTAGAGATATATCTTATTCTTATAGAGATATCGCTAATTTCAATTTGGGATACATTCGAATAAGTGTGAATCAAATAACTCTAGCTGAATTTAACAAACTACTGACAATAGTTCTTTTATTTGAGATAAACCGATAGTTATCCATATAGATATATGAAGTCAACAATTTTTCTCATGATGCAAATTGATGTTGATAGTTCAGAATGGCTGTATATGATATAATTATTTATATAAATTACATTATTTTAAACAGAATTTCAATATGCCACATTAAATCAAGATAGCGATGTTATCTATGGCATGAAATTGTATATTGGGCTATTAACCAGAATGGATTTATTTTAGACCCGAAAATGCAAAATTGCTACATAAATCACTTGGAATGTGATTAAATTATTATTATATTCAGAAGAAATTTCGAGTGGCAAAACTTCTTGATTTGCATTTTAAGTCAAAGATAAATATTCCGTGTACGAATGCTTCATAAAATTTAAGAATCTGGGAGAGAACTTTGCTTTGTTGACCGAATGTTTAAATTTGAATTTTTTTAGCATCTGAAGATGAATATGATGTGTTTACCTACATATGCAACGGCGTTTTTTCTATCACTTTAATTCAGGAGCCAGTTCCTAGGAATGTTAAATAAGATTTTATTAAAGTTATTTGAATTACTTAAGCGTGCAATAATTCATTTTTAATTTAAGCGTAAACATCGTCTAAATCAGACTAAAATTAACATCCTATCAAATAAAATCTAGTCGTCCAAATATATCCTAATCAAACAATCCATTTCAAATTTTACTGTTTTCAAAAAGTAACAATGAATGTAGAATCTGTCACCAAGAAGTGTGAGACTATGCACTGACTTTGTTAATCGAGTTCTAACCTTTTGATCCAAAATGTTCTTTTATAACTGATTCTAACATCATTTGACACTTTGTATATTTGTTTAACAATTCATTTACAAAACACTATAGTTCCCTTAAGCCTGGCCATGGGAATCGACAATTCAACCTTGTATGTTGTTGCATCAGGATGTGTTTTTGGATTTTATTAAGGTTTGTTACAATTTTAATTTACAAATTTTTGAAAAAAAAGTATTTAGGAAAAAGAACAATATAGAAGTCTACTGTCGATTTTGACATTAAAACGAGATGGACAATGGGCATGGGTAATTACAAATCTAATCGACTACTTATTAAACATGCACATCTTTCAAACTTTTTATGTTTTGTTTATGTGTTCTTACAAAAAATTATTGTCCCGTCAGGATATGCTGATATTAGAATATTTTCCCTCGCTAATTTAACAGGGTGTTTGCAAGACTGAGTCGAAGAGATCCTAATCGTCTATCTCTACGAAGAAGAGAAAACGTGCGGTAAGTATTGCATAAATAAATACAAACATATCTTATCATTAATCCGATAAAACGATCTACTGAGAATCATCATCAACCAAAATTCAGAGGTGATTTGTCCACGTTGCTTGCATATTATGTTAACGTCGAATAGACATTTTCTTTTTGTCATTTGCGACGAGAACAAGGCTATAAATTTCTAGGATTGATCTATACACAATTTCACGAAGTGAGTGCATGCTGATGTATTTCATGGTCTGCATTGTACTAACGCACACTGAAGGCGACTTTTAAGGTACTAGTTGACAGACATACACAATACCCCACTCAGTCACATTATACTGAGACAAAGTCAACCAGTAGGGGCCAACGGCAAGGAAAAAACACATTCCCTGTATGGTCCGAACGGGATTCGAACCAAAAAAAGGTGAGAGACCTTGGATTTGTAGACTTATGTCTTAATAACTCGGCCAGCGTGGCCCCTCACGAAAAAAAATTTCGATTATGTAGTGCTAGACAAGATTTCTTTTCCTTTTTTTTTATTTAAGCCATATGGTTTTGATTCCAGAATTGAGTTGAAATTTGTCACTGGTATATAAAAAGTATGGTTTAAATAAAGGCCAGCGTCTCTGAGGATCTGACTAAAACATTTGCAAATAAATGACAAATATGAAATTCAATAATTCCTTTCTTTTTTGATCCATGCGGATAAAACCAAATAATTTAAATATCACATATCTCATATTCGCGAACAACGTATGTGTGGGGGGTTCTTCCTGCCGAATTCCAGTGACCTTTTAACCTTACATTTGATTGGCAGTTAAGATCATCACCTAAGAACAATGCTCTAATATAAGTTGCTCTCTTTACCTATGTTTTGGCTTTGTAGTACATTTTCAAAAGGTGAAATTGGTTGCTTAAAGTTTAAATAGTACTAAACCAGTGTATGAATACGATATTTAGCATTGTTTTACGGTACCCAGATCACTGTTCCGTCCGCCCTAATATTTCTGATATCGCACGGTGATTTTCTTTGTTTATCAATTAATTTTGAATTAATGATGTATTTTGAAAGATACATTTATTAGCTTCTCTGGGACTCGAACCCGGAAACCCAGGTATAGTAGGCGAGACTAGACCACCGACCTATTCATATACGAATATATCTGGTAGTAAAAATAAACCCAGTTTTCGTGATTGAAAATTGTTTAAAAATTCAACTGGAAAAAAAAAACTTAAAAAGTACAATATTTGAAAATAAAAACCCTTAGTAACAGACAATGCATACAAAAATTTAAAAATAGAAAAATATCACAAACAAACAAAATAATACTTGTTTTATGTTGTGCAAACGATGCCTAATACTCAGTCATACAGGTCATACCTGGAGGCACACTTAAGATAATCCGATTATCTATTGTATTTTCCTCCACGTGCAACTACTTTGATATCGCATTGTTTATTCTCCTAACGGCTTGTAAACAAAGCGATATCCCTTAATTATAAAAACCCACACAAGTGCTCAATATTTTCCGGGAAGAGTTTGGGAAAGTGTATTGGTTACACATTTTCCAGACAGCAATATGCCATAGTTTTCTCGCACAAGAGACCCAATAAAAATAAAAGTAAATTAAATCCAGGAATATATTACCCAAACTCTCTTATCTTTACTTTAACAAAAAAGTGCTCGTTTTACTGTCATAAGCATAGGTGAGATGCTAGTGACAAAGCAACTAGACCAAAAATTTAGTGCAAAAGACCTGTCGAATGTAATAAAATAATGTAATCCTTGCCAAGTCTAGATTTTAAACTACAGATTTC
The DNA here is from genome assembly GCA_029721355.1 of Tegillarca granosa. Classification (NCBI taxonomy): domain Eukaryota; kingdom Metazoa; phylum Mollusca; class Bivalvia; order Arcoida; family Arcidae; genus Tegillarca; species Tegillarca granosa. The sequence continues at coordinate 21,870,078 of CM056602.1, read as the reverse complement.
ATCACTGACCGTAAGTTATGATCTTTGTATTAGAGCAGCCATACTTTAATCTGAAATTTCTTATTAAAACCTTTATGAGCAACGGTTTTGTAATTTTAACAAGTTAATATATGAATTTACTACTTGGTAAATTATTATTAAGTACAAAAGGAAAAATATGATAACACTCCATTCAGGATAGTTTTTAAAATCAATCATTTACGACTGACAAACAAATTTTACTCGACAAACTACAAAACAGGTAAACATTGTCTTACAACACCAGTAAGTGCGAGTGTTTTACAACGATTTCAAATTTGAGGCTTTTCGTTATGTATACCATTTTGAATTTTTTGATTAGTATTGAAAAAAAGTATGCTTAAAAAAGGGAAATGGTTCGGAATTTCTTTCGTTGAGAGAAACATGAACTACTGAAGTTTCTCTTCTAAAATATTAACACGAATCTTGAATTTGACTTTATAAATGCTATTGAAAAAGAGATTTTTGTCAAAAATTAACATCAGATAAAACTTGATGAAGAAAGTAAAGATATATATCAAACTCACTTCCGTTTAATGCCTACTTGATTTCAAAAATCAGTATAAAATATATTGAGTCCAAACTATCCAGTAGCAGTACTCCATTATATTTTGTTGATTCTAAAACGGAAGTTCTCTTGAAAGTGACAAATTTAAATCTGATAATTTCAACTTAGTTTAAAAGTCATGGTTGCAGGCCAAACAGTGATGATGCAAGAAATGAACAGACTTTGTAAGTATTATTTCAAAAAGTTTCAGAACATTTTCTATCCACTTTGTACACTTACTCAGTGGGTTTTCTATAGTGGCCTAGGTCTCAAACCTGGTCTACATTTATTCCTTAAAAAACTCATCAAAGTGCGCTGTTCACTTGCTTGTAGGTTCAAGTTCAGTTGTATGTTATTACTTCATTCTCGGAAAATATGAGCTGCCAAAGAAGTAAATTTATATTATTAAGAAATATAATACGTTCATCGGTCAAGAATTTCAACACGATAATCTAGTCCATATGGAATTCTGTCCTCAACTTATGCAGACCGCGTGTTAATTAAACATAAGTTGCTTTATAAAAAAATTTCTCTAGGACTTAGGAAAGTAGTTTTGCTTCTACCTTTATCATGTTTATGGTATTATATAGTATGGAGTGATTATCATTCTTAACCGTACAATCTCAGTAAATCAATGCTGTAATTAAGACTTAATAAGCCACTTCTTAACAAAAGTCGTATCAAATTTTTATATTTTAATTCAATTTCAAATAAAGCAAATTATTGCATTTTTCAAGAAACGAACACAAAAGTGTTTTATATTGAAATTTTTCAGGACAAGAAAAGACATTGAAGAATTGTTAGTAAACCACAAGCAAATGATGCTGATCCCAACACATAATGAGGATGAAGTCCATTTTAACTGCATTAATATTTCACGATATTATGTGCTAGAAGATTATTTTGAATACCTCCGAGGATGACAGTTACAACATATACAAAAACGTAAAAATAAATTTCATTTCTTCATTTGGCGATCGGGAGTTAGCTGTTGACGAAGGGGGTTCACGGAGAGAATTCTTCCGCTTGTTAATTGAAGAACTTGTATTAACAAGTAGCCTGAGGGCCCCGATACTCTGAAGGTAAATAAAGCATGATGAAATTTAATCGTGCCATCTATTACGAAATTCATATCTTAGTGTTTTGTTTTCAGTTGTACACCAATCAAATCAGATACCTCCACTTTCCGTGTTGTTTTACACACAAGTCCGTGTTTCTTCGATCTTGAAAACGGGTAAAATGGCTTACAACATTTAGGTTTAAAATTTGGTAAAGCTATAAAATCATTGAATTTGTGTGCCTTTTCCAGTTTAGGTGTTGCCTGATAATTGAAATTATATATTACACTATGCAAGTCATACTACAAATTTTAGGTAAAACAAATTATATTCATTTCAATTTAAAAAAAAAAAAATTCTTAATCGTTTAGATTGTATCCACGGGTTGTTTACTGAGGTGCGGAAAAAATCGGACTATATTCATTCATCATATGATTTGCCCTCGTTCATTTGTTGGGGATTCTTCTTGTTACCTTTGGTACCAATATGTGTAGTCAGAGAAAGGAGAAAGCTTTGGTTACCAGAATATATCAGTCTCTCTGATTAGATGGAATATCGGATCACTATACGCATTTTCTGGGTTACATAAGCTTCAGAACTCATTATCAATGTCTCATTCCTATCTTAAATTGTGTCGTTTTCTTTGCAACTTGCGTCTTCCAAAATTTTCTGGAAAAATTTTCTATTGTACTTGATGATTCCAAATTATTTCTTTATTTTTTTATATTATTTTACACTGGTCATATATGCGATTTTCATACTCATTTTTGTTATTATCCTGTCAGTTGATTTCTCCATCATTTGCCATTCAATAACCTATTAAATAAAATCAATAATTAATTTTAATGCAAATCAATAAACGAAAAATCATTAACAGCGATATTAAACATGCTACTATTTATGATATCATATGTAAATAATCATATAATTACCGACTTGACCGTTTGGTATACTACTGAAAGACAAAGAATATTTACTTTTGTAAAACACAATACTTAGCTTCAGTTCTGACCGACATTCTTTTCATTTAACATGTTAAAATAAATACATATATGTTGCCGCTCAACCTGCAATATTTCAAATGATGCAAGGCTATTACCTGAAATATCGAATTACGTTATTCTTCTAAACGAACTATGTGCGCATGTTATCATCATGCACAGTAGGTGAACATAATAAATCAAACCCCTTAATTAAGTTGCGTAAATGTCATGTTCAGTAGAGTCAGATACAGAAAAGCATACACTACATTTTTATCTTGTTTTGTGTTTTTATGTTACATAGTAAAATAATAAACTGAGATATGTATTTGATACAAATAATTTTTTAAATGTGATTTAAATTCAATCCATTTTAATTTTCTTATATTTTTAAACAATGGAAACAATAATAAATATGAATTAAAGTTAATGTTTATTACTCACATTTCACACATCAGGACATTTTCAAGACATTTTTTCAAGTGAAAGTGTGGCCTTCCCATAAATTTGAAATTCAATGTAGTTATGTAGGACTGTTATTTGGTTTTCACTTCTATTGAAATATATGACGCATATCCTTTAACTCTTACCAATAACTAAATTGAAAAATATAGTTTTAATGGACATCTGTAAACCATTATGTGGTTCATATCGTCGATTTTTTTTCTTTGTTTTTTTTTTTAAAAAAAACAAGAGTTCCGCATGGCAGAGCATGATACGCCCGTCAAATCTGCAAGTCATTTATGTGGATATTTTGTTTATTATGAACTGTAAAGGGACTTATACAGTTCATATGAGCTGTTCATAATCAATAAGTCAATTCAATTATTCATCACAATGATACAAAATGCAGTGCACAAGTCAACAAGTACAATAAAAAACAAAAGTAATTATTGAGATTTTGGTATTATTTTCAGTAACAAAATAGACTTACCACCAGCCACACCATTTATATAATTTTACCATCATGTTCTTGTAACCTTCATCACAAAATTGAGGTAATCTCTAGTATACTGGGTTGTTTCAAAGACAGCAAGTTCTTCAGCCTACAACTCTATGTGTATCTGCTCCCTGGTAGAATAAATTAAGGAAGCTAGAGTTACGGTTCCTGAGCACTGCACTTCGGATCATCGTGGTAAGTAAGCATACCAAGTTTCAAGTCATTCTGACCATAGATGTCAGAGTTATGGGCCAGACAAACCCGCCGCGTACTCTGGCAGCACACAAAGGGGAATAACTCAAAAATTAAGGAAGCTAGAGTTACGGTTCCTGTGCACTGCACTTGGCATCATCGTGGTAAGTAAGCATACCGAGTTTCAAGTCATTCTGACCATAGATGTCAAAGTTATGATCCGGACAAACATGCTAACAGCATTCAAAGGGGAATAACTCAAAAATTAAGGAAGCTAGAGTTACGGTTCCTGAGCACTGCACTTCGCATGATCGTGGTAAGTAAGCATACCAAGTTTTAAGTCATTCTGACCATAGATGTCAGAGTTATGGGCCGGACAAACCCGCCGCCGCCGCCCATCCGCCCGCCCGCCCGTCCGCCAAGGTTGATCCCATAATACGCCCCGTCTTTGACGGGCGTATAAAAATTAAATTTGCTATTGCCATGAAAAAATACTTTATTACATTTATTATTACTGTGTTGCTATCTCAGACTAAATTGATATTTTAAAAAAATACTAAAATGAATATGCTAGCAAAGCATTAAATTTGGACTTCATTTAAATTTACTGAATTCATAGAGAGTATTTTGATAATACTAAATTTAATTTTATTTAATTATTAACCGATTCAATTAAGCATTGAACTGTTGAGATATGTGGTTTATGGTCAATATGAATGGAAAAGGTATTCCAGGCAAACTGAGTAACGCGCGGTAACGCGTTATGATTAGTCTGGCTGGAATACCTTTTGCATTCATATCGACAATGAACCACATATCTCAACAGTTCAATGCTTATATTTACGATTCCTTTCTTTTTTAAAGATAGATTTCGCATTTAACGACAACTAAATATCTAAATTTAATTTTAATATTTGTCTTATACATGGGGGTATGGCGGAACAGCCATAAAATGGAAAAAAAATCCCAACTTTTGACTCGTGCTTATTGGCTGAATTTGAACAGTGATGACATAAAATTACATGTCACACTGCCTAATTAATAAAACATCACTGGAAAATAATAATTTTACCTAAAATGACAATTCTTGTGTAATACGAAAAGGCGGGTTGTTTTATTGTGATTGGGGCCCTGTTTGTCTAAAGTACGCTCATGCGCACCGGATAGATTCATGTGATTCACGTCATAGATTCAAGTGATGCTAAATTACGTCACAATAACTTGGGTCACGCCTAACAATCAGTTCATTGGTCAATCGGTAAAATGACCTCATGTGTATTTATTCGCCGGTGATTCGACCCAGTTGCCGTTATAGTGTGGTCAATGCAACTGGTCTCAAACAGGAAAAGATAGAGAAAACCTAGAGTGAATGTAAATAGTGATAATTGATGAAATATTGTCCTGACCAAGAGTATAGTACATGTATATAAATTTATATAAATTAGGAAAAATTTAGTGGCCAGATGAAAAAAAAAAATAATACAAACATAATAAAATCAAGATCCAGATCGAAGTCCAAAAATTAAAAAGTAATTACTGTGTAAAATGAGTTGGGCAAATGAAGTAAACACGTGAACTTCCACCAGGGAAGTGAGGCCTGGTGCTCCGAAAAGGTAAGCGCCCCCTGCTTAGCTAGCTACACCCGTCACGTGTAAATGTATAACCGAGAAGTAAAACATGAAACTATGAGATGTCAAATATATCCAAATGAAAGAACAGGTCAATTTGGAGGCCAGGCCAAGCCAATGAAGCCGGCCAGGTTTTAGAACATGCCGAGTTTTAGATAGGTAATTTAGATGCCATACTACATATTTTAAAGAATGGATGATTTAAAGTTATGTATCTTGAATGTAATTTCTCTTTTTTAAGGTTTTCTCTGCAAAAGTATCTTTTGTAAAAGAACAGAAATTCTTGTACGCAGGCTATTCTGTGGCAGCATCTATCTTGATGGGCGGACAAGCATTTAGTTGCTTAGCCCCTTCGATTGTTGATCAGATAATATATTCGGGAACCAAGAAGACAAAGCCTGTTATTGCAGAAATAGCAGATTATGAATTGAGAAATGCTCTAACGGAGGTGAGATTTTGTAAATGATTTTTTCCTATAATTTAAGTCGAAGTTTATAGTCTTAACAGCTTTGATAGATAAAATACAATACATAAGTAAATAGGTAACAAACATCAAAAATATATCTAGACAAAATCATAAAATTATGAAAATCAGTCAAACAATATGCAAACTTAAATTGCTTATTGCCCATAGCACAAAACAGATTTTCTTTAACTTGAGCATGGGTCGCAGTGGCCAAGCGGTTCAGATATTAGTCTACAAACACAAGGTCTCATATCTCTGTCGGTTCGAATCCTGTTCGGACCATATGTGGGAAAGTTATTTTTCCTTGCTGTTGGCCCTTACTGGTTGGCTCGGTGTCATTATAATGTGACTGCGTGGGGTGTTGTGTATGTCTGTGACACAATACTTTGGTGAACTAGCACCTTAAAAGTCGCCATCAGTGTGCGCTAGTACAATGCTAACCATATTTACACCCGCACGAACCTCTTGAAATAGAGTACAGATTAATCCTAGAGATAAAAAACCTTGATTTCGTCGCGAATAGCTGAAAAATTGCTTATGCGATCTAGAGCAATATTCAAACAAACAAACGTAAACATAAGTTTATACATCGGGGAATGAAAAATGATGAACATAAAATTTACATGACTAATTAATATTACGCCCCCCATGTCAATTTATGAAAAATCTTAAAGAACGATTGTGGTCCTCGTTGTATAGGCGTTACTCTACCAATACTTTTTAACTTTGAGCGAAATATCCAAAATATATTGATAACCTGAAGCCGTTACAAGCTAACCTAAATGGTCCATATAGAAGGCCCTATCAACCATATAAAAGGATGCTTGGCAAATTTGGGGCTGGAAAGGATGGGGCGGAGGTAGGCATACTTTACCTACTGTAAAATGACTTGCGTATAATAATGAGTTGATTTGATGTAAAACAAAATACAGGTAAAGCATTTATATTATACAAAGTAAAAGGTAAACAAGGAGAAAAATGCAAACAGCAACTGTGAAACTCATTTTAAAACATTATTCAATAAAACAAGTCACTATTTTTTGGTACTTTGGGTTTAATTCATTTTCAAACTTAGGCAAACGTTTTATATCTTGCAACTTTTCGACCCCTAGTGTCACTGATGTGGAATATATTTCCGAAATATGCACGTATGGCACAACAAAATTAAAGGAATTTTGTTACAAACTGAATATGTTGCATTAAGTATTTCTGTTTCAGCTGAGCGAAGCACAAACTATAGAAACATTACGCCTCATAGTGGATCAGAAGCTTGATATTAGATTCCAGTTAGGTGTAGACAAACCAACTTGTTTAATGACCATGGCAGACAAAAACAGTTTGGTTGATGACATCTGTCTGTCATATATAATTCATAGAACTAACGCCAGTCTGTCACAGTTTGTGGATGGCATGGAGCAGTTAGGATTGGTTTCCTTAATAAGAAGAAACACAGGACTTAGATGCTTGTTGGAATATTCTGATAGGTATTTATAATCATTTAACCTTTATTTTCAGGTTTCGTTGAGTCTTGGATTGATTAGTTTTTTTTTATTATGAGCACATCCTTCAAATGCAGACGGTCCCGCTTTTGCCAAGTAATTTAAGTCAGATGTGTCGCCCCTTGAAGATAATATTTCTTTCTTTCAATTTCTGTTGTTGTTTCCCTAAATTGTGATAACTAGTCGCAAAATGCAGAAACTGAATACATTAATTTTAAGACATGAAACAACCTGTCTTTTTTCTGTAATAGTATAGTTAATTGTTGGCAATTTATAAATCTGTTTTTTAGTTTTGAACTTGATCCAACCATTTTAAAGAATCACCTTAAAACAGAATTATCGCCAAGAGGCTCAAACAGGCGACCGATCGAAGAGAAGCTCACCAAAAGACTGTTAGATTACATAGACGAAACCTACAGTAAGCAACATTTTAGGTTGTTTCGTTCTAAATAACCGAGCTGTTAGGTACTTATGAGAGGCGAATTTACTCTTTGTTTTTCCATTACATTTCTAGAACCATGACTTATCTAAGTGTTAGGTTCTACAGAAGTTGTCAAAAGGTTTGACATTGAACTATTTAAGGTCATTAGTATCAATATCTTTATATATGGTTTCATAAATGATAGACCTGGAATATCATTCAAGGTCACCCTTCTCAGTCCGCAAGAGGTTTTTTTTTTTTTTTTTTTTTTTTTTTACAAAACTGTGGGATGTTACCAAAGTCGAACAAAATTATTTGATAAAACTTGTGTGATATAACATATTTATCATAACTGAAAAAATTTACAGAATAAATTTGTCACATTTTTTTGAAGAGTCACCAAGACAAATAGATGAACATAAAGTGAATTTAAACTCTTTCTTTTCTCGTTTATAACTGGACTGTCCAAACTTCCGCCTATCGGTTTTGACGAAATAGCTGTAGAATTTAATCACGAGGCAAGAAGTCAGGCCCTGCCAAACACTCACACATGCACTTGCACATTGGTTTTGCCAGTGTACGACAAAATGAAAGACAAAGTTCTTTTCAACGAGAAGATGGACAAGGCAATTCTCTATGCAGGTGGACTGCATGACTTGTAGGTGTATCAGAGAATTTCTTTGTCTTGACAGATCTTCATATAAACTGTTGTAATTTTGTTAGTACGATGTATTTCAAAGTTATTATAATCTCTTTTTGAATATGAAATCATTTTATAGAGTATTTTTGTGTCTTAGTTATTTGAAGTATATGCAAAATATCTTAAACCCCTTCTGTACTACCTCTTATCACCATTTTAGGCAAATATTTAGGCCCCCCGCGACAACTAGTTGGGGGCATACTGTTTTCCCTTACTCCTTCTGTCCGTCCGGCTGTGGGGACATATCTCATGTAGTCAATTTCTCATACAGTTTCCCTTTGATCTTTCTGAAACTTGGCACATTGAAATTGTGCATGTGACTTTGTAGAATTGATTGCTAAAATTTTCCACATTTTACTGTGTGTAAAACATTGTCATTTTTCAACATGTATTACAATAGACTTTACTATAGGGTGTACAATTTGGGGGTACACGTTTTGTGTAATCAAATTTGGGAATTCTTTCGGATTTTCAGGTTCCAGAACTTTGTCATTTTTAGCAATAATGTGTTTAAGATGACTTTTGTATGTAGTCAACTCCTCCTAGAGCTTTTGAGCCACAACCTATAAACTTTCCAGAAACTTTATACACATAATGAAGATGTGCAACAGATATTAATGAAATATTTTATGAATATTTCCTGATTTTTCAGTTCCAGAACTCTAAGGTTTTCCCCATTATTTCAATGTCATGTGATGCAACCCGGCCGTTTGAGTCTTTGCTTTATTTTCTAAAATTTCACTGGTGATTGAACTTTCGCACTTATCACTATGTATAACAATAGGCTTTAAAACAGGGTATATATAGTTTGTATAATCAACTCCTGCTACAGTTTTCCTTAAATTTTATAAAAAACTTCATTCAGGTTTTGTACCCATATTGAATGTGTGCATGTGACTTTTTGGGGATTATTTTTTCGGTTTTCTTAATTTTGTCAGTAACTGTTGTTGAACTTTATCCATTTAAAACCAAAAAAAATCTAACAAATGTTACTATAGGCTGTAAATTCAATTGCAATACAATTGTAACACCGTAAATTATGATTAATGTTTAATCCCCACAGTATTCTTATATAAAAAATACAAGTTGACGTTGCACAAGATGAGGCATCAACGTAAGAACTTTATATGCGTAATTTGTACAAATAGCAGTATCTATGATTTATAAAGCTTTATTGACAGAATTGTTGTGTAGATAGTTAATCTGATAGGTGAAATGGCAACCTTGATCTTGATTGAAACCATTGATTTTCAATTTAATCTCAGTATTCCACAATAAATCCTTCAATTAAAAAAGTTTGACCATAAAAAATTCCAAAAAGAACTAACTTAACAAGATAGAACAAATTATGACTAAATGGGAAAGGTTTATAGCAACAAATGGAAAGAAGTTAACTCTTTTTACAGGAAAAAAATAAATATCCAATCTCGTTTTCTGGCTGTAATTTTATGTTTCCGAAGCTTACTCGCATTTTTTCAACAGTTGATACACAGTTGCACGGTTGATTTTTCAAAAATATAATAGCTTCAAAAATTTAATACTTATATGAGTTGACAGACATGATGCTTATGCATATTTAGTTTTTAAAAGGTGGTCATCAGGTAAAGAAGGAATATTTTCAATTGTTCCAATGAGTGATGGTTGCAAAATCACTTAATTTAGTAGTGTAAAGACACATGAAAGACATTCCAGGTATCTCTCCGCTAGCTTAAAAATTAAAATGAATATGAACACGTGTCATTGGGGCAACAAAAATGTGATCTGTACCACATATTAGGCAACAGTTTATAAAACATTTTAACTAAATTATCAATAAGTATCATATTTTCCCTATATCGATTAACACATATAAATAAACCTCTCTATAAGCGCCATTCAAGGGAGCCAAAAAGTAGCCTTTATGGCCAGGTGGCCTTATACAGGGGTTTAATTATCAAATGTCTATACTAATTTGGATGAGAAATTAGCAGCCTTTGTAGGCAGGTGGCCTTTATATTGAGGTAGTCTTTGAGGCAAGTTGGACTGTATTATGTTAAATACATTTATTTGTTTGTACACTGATTATATTCAAATCTCATCCTTATATGTTCTACAGTTTTCGATGTGTAAGCTTAATGTTAGATAAACATTTAATATGTATATAAATAAAGGTAATATGTTGTATTACTCCTTATAATAAAGGTATGAAAAAGACAAGTGGATTGTGTGTGATTGAAAGTAACATAAATCTTTTCAAATAGCTTAGCTGTAAACTGCTAAATCATCCTGTCCCCGTAAAATCAATACTGTTTTAACCTTATATGACATATTTTAATTCCCAAAATGTAATCCTTTGTAAACTTTTTAATTCTAAATCGCGTTACATTTATGTGGACAAAATTATAACTTGTATCGGAAAGTTTTACCACTTGTCACATTCGTGGTTCACTTTTATAGCACATATACTTTAAAGAATGTAAATAGTTAATGGTGTGGAACTACCACATCAGCCTGTAATGCCTGTGATGAAATAAGAGTGCCTTGGAGAAACATCTATGTATGGCAAGATACATAAAAAATATTACACTAAATTTGAACCCCTCAACTCCAATCGAACAAAATCAATGTTAAATTTCTTAATAATTCCCCATTACTGTTGTAATAATGTTATTTTTCAATAATAATTTATCCACGATTTTAAGTTTTGCTTTATAGTCGATCTATGAATTAACGCTGTCACATAATTGAAAGTAATTGCCTAAAGCTTCTTTCCAGGTTTCTGGTACCAAACTTCTGTGACATTGGAAATATTCTTCTGCCATTTTATCAAATTCATAATTACCGGATATCGTTGATTCTATTGTTTGTGAAAAACCGAGCGATACATCTTCATCTGTGAGATTTTGAAGACATTCTCGACCGCCTTAAAAAGACAAAAAAGCGTTGGGTTAGTAACTCGCCTCTCACCATGGCTAACCAAGTTCGATCTCCGGGCTCGAGCATTTTAGAAAGGGGATTTTTCATTGCCGTTGGCCCTCACTGGTTAACTCCGTGTCCGAATGATGCATAATACTTATTCGCGACAGTGTGTACCACTGACCCAGCACTATAAAATCGGCTAAGGCTTGGGTGATACAAGGCAGACCAGGAAGAAAACTGTACAACCTCAAGCAGCTGATGAAATTGTGTATAGATAAATCTTTTGAGATTAATAAACTTGTTCTCTCTGTTAATAAATTTTTTCAATATTTGTGAAATAAATAAGACCAGGCAGGCTGATGAATAGAAACTAGAGGAACCTTGGTTAAGATTTAAGCAAAACATATTAGAACATATTAGTACCTGATAATGAAGGTACAGAAAAAAGAACATGTGAAACTCCATTTGGGCACGGTCCATTTCTAGATTTACTTATTTGATGACTGTTCCATTGTTCGACGACGTTATCGAGATCTCTGTATCAAAGGTGCAAAACAGTAACGCATACACCTGCTGTAAAACAAATTGAAAAATGACGCTATATATGGCAAGGAACCATAGTCACCACAAGAACCCGTAATTAGATTTTTAAGGATTCACAAATCATCTGGTATAATATCAACATACAAACAAAAAACAAATACACGGACAATCGTTGAGGGAGGGGGGGGTCTTTAACCACTTCAGACCATTCCCTTTTTAACATGTTCAACATAAATTTTAATCATTTCGCCAATTTGCCCTAATCAGAAATTAAACTTTGCTCGAAACAACAACATAATTTAATCTTCTCGGTCAATTTCACAGCAGACATCCATTTTTGAGCTTCCATTGGTTGGAAGATTGCCTTAACCCTAGGCCTTGCGAATCTGTTCAAAGTCACGATGGCAATAAAAACACGCACAAATTATGTTCCAGATATTATCATAACTACTTCTTACGAGAAGAGTCATCCAGACATAAATTTAACAAGTACACCATAAAAGTAATCTCACATTGACTTTTATGTATCACTAGTAATTTATCATAAAGGGGTGGGTGGGTGTGTGGTCTTAACATGAATGGTATAATAAATGGAGAGATAAAAAGCTTACACAGAACTTTCTTTATGACTTTCAAATAAACCAGAAGAAACGAGATCTCGGAAGAAGTCCATCCACCACTGAGCCATTCTTTTCCTAAAGAACGACCAACAGGCTTCTATTCTCTATATAGAATAAGTAATTAAACTATTAGAAAAATTATGTGCATTATAGTTACCCAAGAAATAATACAAATTCTAAATTTTTGTGAAAATTTATTTAACAACATAGCTTAAAAATGTAACAGAAGTCCATACCTGATTCAACTGTGAAGAAATATGTTGAAAACTATCCCCTTCTCTCCCCATTTCTTCCGAATTTCGTCTGAAGACGCACTGTAATGCACCGATGACAGTATTTTCCGTTCCTTTGTCTGCTTGCACTAAAATAGGGCAGCCTGAAGTGAAATAATTTTAACGCATTTTCAAAATAAAAACAATCAAAAAATTAAATCGCGTATGCTCTAAAACACGAAATTGTAACAAGTACTTCCAAAATCGAATATTACTGTGATTTGTATTTAGTTGGAAAGAAAGCTGTCGTCAGAACTTTTCATTTCACCTACAGATACTGTCTTTCGATATCACAAAGTATGGAGATGATTTTGTAGACATCATTTATCCAAGTGAAATGAAATAAAAGAAACGCAAGACTCGTCAAACTCTGTATCGTATTTAAATTTGAATCTCGAAAATCCATGACTGTGACGACTTCAATTTATCATAGGAAACTTTCCATTTTTATGCAGCAACATACCTGTCACGCCTGCATATGATGTATTTGTTTCACAACTTAAACGCTACGGCAGGACTTCATCATTTGGATGCTTTTATATATAGATCCAGCTGCTGTCACATAAACTATTGACACGGGGATATAAGATCGAGCTAATCAAAACTCAAATCAAAAAAGTAAAAAAGTCGACAAGTGCGGTACATAAATCCTTTGAAAGCCATAATGTTAAATTATCCAATTGACTAAGATTTTATTACAGTTTTTATATTGCATTATGATTTTGTTTTATTATGGCTTTTTATATTGCATTATGATTTTGTTTTATTATGGCTACAGATAAAAATTTTATCTCAAAAATTGGGGATTTGTGTCTGCTTATTTAGGCAGACATTTTAAATTTATAGTCAGTTATAGAAAAGAAAATATGCCGATTTGTACATATCATATAATATTTGAATTATGACTCACCTTTCATCCTCTTTACAGTCAACATGTAATAATATGCTACTTTTTTAGGATCATTATTTGAAGAACAAATTTGCAACCACAAGATTTTCCTAGAATACCTACAAATAATCAAATATTAGTGCTGACTGCTATTCTTAGCAAGGAGCTGCGTGGATAAGATCAGCCCATATATAAGACTCCAGTAGAGTTGGCGGGGATGAGGGATTCTTTCTTAAATAAAACCATAAAAAGAAAATACATCGAATTTTATAGAATTACCTTAATTTTTTTACCCGTAAGTGTTTTCTCTTTGTGACATTTAAACTTAATAAAAAAAATACTAACCCATCAATGCAGCCATGGATTGGAAATCCGTAAGGTTTTAATTTATCATACCTGTTCGAAAAATAATCAGGTAAAAACCAAGGTAAATATAAATGTCGTTACTTTATGATACATAAATATTCAACAAAATAAAATAATGAAAGGGTACTGTTCACCAAAGGAATCAAGGTTGGAACAAGCCATGAAAGTAAACTTTTTACTAAATCTTAATTTTTCGCTTCGATCTTCGTGGAATAGTACAACATTTTGCTGATGATAGATTTTGCAAATAGCTAATTCTAAATCTGGAAAACGGCTCTGAATTTACAATGGGCTTTCGAGGCCTATTGAATGTGGTGTTCTTATGTCGATTTCCGAATGTCATATTTTCTAAATTTCCGAAGAACCCAGTATCAGAACATAAAGAACAAATGCATAAAATTTCAGAAGTAAATTATTATATAAGTGTTAACAAGTATATAGCACTTATATAGCACTTTAGAAAAGAAAACTATTTTTAAGACAATTATGCAGTCATAAAATATTAAGTGAGTTACGCTAGAAATGATAAAACGAATCTAAATCATCAACGTGCCATGTATGGTTTGGACCCATTGAAGAATATGTTCTTCGTTGTAGCCTTCGACGCAAACGGAACTGAACACCCAGGGGATCTACTTGTCGCAAACTTTTCATTACATCGTCTCTAAAAGAAAAATAAACCGTTTGACATGAAATCAGTACATGGTAAATCATTTTATTGTTTGTGAAAAAATAACGATTTTTCAATATATTTTCGAATTTCATAAATTGAAAAAAAAAAATCCCAAATTTATAAAATTTGCATTTCATTTGTGTTTTAATATTATATTTTATTTGTTTGTTTTTAATCATAAAATGCAAATAATATCAAAGTCTTTTTAATTTTTTTTTAAATTTTCAAATTCTTTTTTCTTTTACTTTTGGTGGTTCTCACTTTCCTCAGACATAAAAGGTTCCCTCTGGTTTGTTAATTCCCAACCTTTTTTGACCTTATTTGCGAATCGATTGGGGAGGGCAATATGTTGGACGCTGCCCGCGAATCCAAATATCTAGTTCAATATTTGAACTCACTTTGATAACTCTTTTATGAATTTTTTTCGGAAAAACTGTCTGTTTATACAAATCTTGTAGTCGTTAATGTCTGTAATCGTTTTGAATGAATTTTTTTCGGGCTTTATATCTATTTTTAAAGATTCTACAACTACTAAGCTGAGGAATTTTATGAGAAAATTAACAAGTTTGTAAAAGAAATATCAATTTAATACTGTATAAACATTTTAGTAGAAGCATTCGGTACACATTCTGAAATAGATGACTGTGGAAATATCTAGAACTATGTTGTGTTATAGGTAGTATTGTTTAAACAAATATAACAAGGTTTTGTTACTAAAAGTTAGCTAAAGGTTTAATTGCTAAATGAGTCACTGTTTTCAACAGGCAACAGAATTTCGTTATTTTTTGCCATATCTTGTGATCTTTAACAAATGATATGGACAATTTATTTCAATTTTTCTTAATTTCTACTTATATTTACTTATATGTATAGTTTTATCATGTCACCGCAACATAAGTTGATGAGACAAATAGTGTTTGACCTATCCGTCTGTCCATCTGTCCTCTGTCTCCGTCTGTAATATACTTGTTTCGCACAATAAATTAAGTATTCTATGATGAAATTTCATCAAACTAATTACACTGAAAGATATTTTATAAAGGAAGAAGGTTATTGATTTTGGATGTCATAGGATGAAGGTCAAGGTCACTGTTGGTATAAATAGATGTTTTCCTCACAATAACTCAAGTTTGATTTGATAGAATTTAAAAATATGTAACTGATAGATATTCTTGAAAAGAAGAAGTCTATTGATTTGGGTGTTATAGCTCGAAGGTCAAGGTCGCTGATACTATAAATAGAATTAGGATTTTCGCATATGAACTTAAGTTGGTTTTATAGAATTTCATCAAACTTTATATACTTTCGTAGTACATCATTCAGGAAAGGGAGTTGCCTGCTCGTTTTAGGACAAGGCAGAAAAACTCCTGAGATTTGAGTTATTTCTTACATGTAGCTCAAAGCACACCATTGTAATACGTGATACTTATGGATTTCGTAGATTAACTTAAGTTAGCTATGGCAGGATTTTATCAAACTTAATACACTAAAATTCTATCATTCATGAAAAGAAGTTGTCTGAATAAGGAAATGTATACATTGAGTTTGATTTAATAAAAATATATCTAAACAGGTGTTTTTTATATATTTAAGTAGAAAGAGTAATACTGAAAATGAAATCATACCTTCTATGACTAGATTTGTCTTTATTATTTACTTATAATGTAAATTTCATTGACAACTGTCTCATTTATTAACTATGGTAATCTATGAATAATATAAAGAATATGTCAATTGAGATATTCAGTCGGCCACATTATAATGAAGCCTAACTTGTTCCTCCATATTATTTTCTCCTTCTCTTAACAAGTATTGTAACAGAATACATTATTGCAACAATTTGTTGCTTTAGGGTGGTCTAATGTTTCTCAAACATATTTCTATTTCTTCTAAGCTTTTCCTTTAAAATATTTTAGAATATTTTAAGGTTTTTACCATAAAGGTAGGAGATTTGGTGTATTTAATGGTCTGGCTAACGTAAGAACCAGTTATATCATGCTACTGAACTATTCTGTGCAAGGCCAAAGCCGTCAACTTAGATTCATTCATTTTGATTTTCTTGATGCCTTTATGTCGGTTTTTTTTTTTTTCTTTTTTTTTTCTTTTCTTTTTTTTTTTTTTTTTTTTTTTTTTGTTGTTGTTTTGTATGCTTCTTTGATATCCAATCTCAACAAATAAATATTTTTTTAAAAAATGATATTAAATATATTACCTACTTACCTTCTTACATGATATCCCTCATGTTTCAAAATTTCAGTTAGCTGTCTATAACCAACAGTTCTTGGGAGAGATTCAAGTTTACTCTAGTTCACGTAAAGTTTTAGCATTAAAAAATGAAATAATTTTAAATTAAACAGATGAGAGATAAAATTGCTCGATATCTGAATGTAATCTTTCGACTAAGCTTCATCTATTTTTACATGGCACTTTTGTACCATTCTTTTATGCGGGTTGGAACAGGTAAATTTTTTTCTTTGTGTGGATGTGGAATTATTTCCAGAAAGTTGATTATTCGCCATTATACGGAAATTTGTTGGGAATGATTTGAGCCTCAAAACGTATATTTTCCCTTCATTTTTTAACAATTGAAGTCAGAATTAATTTACTCTCGTAAAACAGACGTTCCTCCCCATTGGTCTCTCTACAACCAGCGGAACATATTCATCTTGAAGCATTTCCTTTGTCCGAGGGATTCGAAATGTCTGCCACAAAGAGGCATTCGAGGATTTATAAATGGTTTAGATACTGCCGCTCAAGTTTCAGCGCTCAAGGTCGCCTTGATTAAGGTTGTAAAAGGCACTTGGGTGTTCAAGAAAGATCCCAAGTTGGCCGATAGATGAACATATCGAATAAAAATCAGGGATACCTAAGCTTATCAACTTTCAAAAAGGCTGCTTGTCTTACAAGTAAGTCATACTGGTTACTTTACTATTGAATTATGTTAGCAGTAATGACAATCAAATACCTTAATCAATGAACCTAGTCGACTTGAATCTAATGACGTTGGTCCACGTCTACTTTGCTGTCCGTATCGCTTAAGTCTTTTGCAAATCGCATTTGCGCTGTAATGATTTGTAAAATAAAAAAATTATATGTCATATTAATGTGTTTGACTAGACAATGAAAATTGAAAATAGAAAATTTTCTTATAAATCTTTCAATAATGACTAGATAGATTTAAATTACTCTTATTGCATTCTCAATATACATTCATTTGTCTTTGTTGTTAATCTGCCACAAGGAGGCATTCGATAAATAAAGTACAAACGTACCGATATCAACTCACGATCTAGATCGAAAAATCCAAAAATTACAAAATTAATACTTTGAAGAAAGAGTTGGGGAAATAAAATAAAACACATTAACTTCCACCAGGGAAGTGAGGCCGGGTGCTCCGGAAGGGTAAATACCTCCTGCTTAGTTAGCTACATCCGTCACGTGTAAATGTATAACCGAGAAGGAATGGAACATGAAACTATGAGGTGTCAAATACATCCAAGAAACAGAGACATAAAACTTATTGACAATATTGTTATGACGGCCATACATTTTTTTTCAGGGCTTCAAAAAGCGTAGGCCTACAATACTACAATATAAAGAAACTTATGGCAATTTTGATTCATCAACGATGATGATGATGATGATGATGTGCTTATAACAAGAAAAGTCAATGAATAAATCTATATACTGAAATTATGGAAAAATCCTATTAACTTTTAATTTTTTAGACATTACTGAAATCAATATGTCAGAAGTAAAACATTTAAATCACCTTAATTTTAAACCGTGGTATTGTTCCAGTATACTTGAGATGACAGTGTACGTGATACCGCATCCGGAATAAAACAACAATTCTGGAACTTGAAAACAAAATACATGTAATATAATTATTTATGTTTATATAGAAAATATTAAAGCGTCGCAATTTTTGCAATATTTGCTCTGTGTGTGTGTGTGTTTGTGTGTGTGTGTGTGTGTTTAAAAAGGTAATTCAATTTGTACATTGACGACTTGTCTGATAAACCAAATGCATGCTCAGTTTTGTAAAGAAATTTTTTAAGATTTAAGGATAAATATAACAGAATTTAAAAGACTGATGGCATAGGATGATTACTAACTTAAACTGTATCTATTGGCATGCATGTAGCAGATTAACTGTATTAAAGTACCATTTAAATTTATTATAACGCCTTATACTTCCTTTTTTTTTTGAGGAATGAGATTGTGAATATTTATTACATAATGTGGAGTTGAGTGTTGGATGGAAGGATTAACTGTTGTTAGTGCCTAACGCCCCATCAACAATGTTTCAGCTATTTTAGACGAGGACAATTTTTTTTTACTTATCTCTACGCTTTGACAGGATACGAGAAATAAATTTGCGTGTAGTAGCCTAGAATTAACAGTTTTATTGTTGTAGGTCACTAATAGATCAGCAGTTACACATGAACAACCTACCCATTATGTTAACACTAAGCACCCTAGGCGTTACTATATCCCTAGGTAACGATCACCAGACGAGGAAGCATCAACTTCCGATTTTTACGTTTAGCCACCTCGAGGCAGGGAGCCAAATCAGCGACCTTCCGCTCTTGGTACTAACGCCTCACCGAACGAGTTACCAAGCATTTACGGACGAACTGGTTGGAGTACTGCGAGTAAGTGGAGTGTAGTGTCGCTTTTAATCTGTAGTTAAGAATCCGAGGTTAATATATATCTGATACTCATAACTGTTACTGACATTAAATATCTAAAATTATAATTAAATATTTAGGATGTAGTAGTAACAACCAGTTGGTGTGTTTTGTAGCTGTAAATAAAAACATTCATATGGGATTAGCGAAAATAAGAGCTGCTGGTATTTATTTGTTAACAGACATATTTTCTTATTAATATATCATCATAAAAAGGAGTAAATATATGCGCAGCACAAAATATACACAATTAAATACTTAACATCTACCAAATATAAAAATCATCATGCAAAATGAAAAAGTCAATTAAATATCATGACAAATTACATATACAGCCATAAATATACATACATGCACAAAATTAAAACTATTATCTGTAAAAAAAATCTTTTTTTCGTATGATAATCAATATCGACATTATTGAAAAGAAAATACAACGTCTCGTCAAAACTATATAAATGAAAATTACGGCTAAAAAATATGCATAATGACATAAGTAAAAGCGGAAATCTTCACACAGAAAATTCTAAAAACGTTGTATTTATCATTTACCTGTGAACAGCTTGTTTTTGTTAATTAAATAGTTCAACAGTACTTTACACAAATCATTCCGAAGAGCGGTTTGCACGAGAGAGAGAGAGAGAGATACTTATTTGATAATGCATCTTTTGCAGGAAAATCTAAAGGCAGTCCATTCACTTTGTTGCACATTGCACATCCAATCAGTATGAATAATGGCTTAAACTGCATTTTCTCATGAATATACTTTAAACCAACAAAATCATATATTGACAAGAATTTATTAATCTTGTTAAATTGTCAATGGAATGAAATAAAGATTAAATAAAAAATACACATTAGTTTAAAACGAAAAGGTAAAATGCAGCAATATATTTCGTAGACTTACTCTCTACGATTGTAGACATGAAGTTTTCTCTAAATATGCGACATTCCTCCAATCGACATTAATATGTCAATCTGATATGATCCAGCTGTAAGGGGTGTAAGATGGGTCATTTCACTTTAATAACCATGATAAAAATGACGAGACCACACGTGCTCATTATAACAACTTTAAAAAAGTGCCTTATAGCTGTTTTTGGCTGATAAAAAGGGACACAAATATACAAAAAATATGCTATATACAAAAGTGAAACGCGTTACACAATTGAAGTATAAACGACTTGTTTGCGTACATTAAAAAGTGTAACACGGTACACAATTGATTCATAAATGCATCAATTGTGTACCGTACAAAATGTACCATGGTACACAATTGAAGTATAAATAACTTAAAAGTGCCTGGCTCCTATCGGCCATCGTAAATATCAGTTTAACGGAAATTTCATTTGATATGTATACAGGAATTCAGGTGGGATCTGACATTTTACCGGAAAGTTTTGAACTGTTACCTGTTACCGACCATGAAACAGATTCTCACGAGACGGCCGATTGGAATATCGACTTAAGTTCAATTTTTGAGTTACCAGCGACCAACCGTGCAACTGCGTCTAAAGGCAAACGAAAATCCATTACGACACACAGATTGTTAACAAGTGATGAGATAATAGGCGCTAAAAAAAGCTGCAGATGACAAAAAAAAAAAAAAAAAAAAAACAAATGGAAAAGAAAAAACGTGAAAATAAATTGAAAACAGAACTTAAAAGAGCAGAAAAAGAACAAAAAAAGATAGTATAAAAGATTAAAGCATGAATTAAATCTTAAATAAAATAAATGAAGTTGACTTTTCCGATATATTCTTGCATCTTTTATGTTCTTAATTGCTGTATAAAGTGTATAGAAATTTCAGATCAGGTTTTGTTAGTTTAAGATGAAAACTATGGTAAAGCTGTAGCTGAAATAAATTTACTTGAATACTGTCAGAGCCATAAAGAACACACTACAAGAGAAAGGAAACATAAGAAAAACGAAGAACAAGTAAAAATAACACATATTGGGTCCACTAGTTATAAAACTCCCGACAAAATGGAAAAATTGTGCACAGTGATGTGGTTTAAGTACTTTGTAAAGCCCTAACCATCCCACTTATTATCCAATGAGCAGGCCTATGAAATATTTAAATTCCATTTAGGAATGGATTTCTGATCGAAACATCACTAGTTCTAATCACAATGCTCCGAGTGAGAAAAACTCGTCCGTTTGTTTGCCGCATTTAGCGAATTACATTGTTTTTTTCACATTGAAGAAGAGCAGCCTCTATAATTGAGACCAACTGTCGCAGTGGTAGCAATACAAAGCCATCCACAGCTATGTTAAGTTACTCAGTAAATGTTATAGTTAGGACACCATTTTTCAAATACACATTAAAATGCCAAATTTAAAAAAAATTGTTTAAAAATATTTCAGATGAAAGATATTACAGTGCAAAATATATGGGCAGTAGGCATGCAACATTGCGATTCCAGAAAGTTACAAGTTGGAGTGTATTTAGTCACAGCAGTATTGCCACGTCGGTTTCCGTGTTGAAAATTAAAATGTTGAAGACATTGTTAAATTGTTATCGAAAAATAATGTAATTATAGATTTCTCTCATGTTATTCATCCTGGGACTAATAAACAGTCTATCAGACTGTTCTTTTAAAATCTAGCAGGTGTCCGAAATTACCCGACTCTGTCCGGAATTGAAAGACGGCTCACCCATGTCTATATTTTATACTATACCAGACACTGTACTATTTGGAACGCCTAAAAATATAGTTTAACGAAACTATAGTGATATATCCCGACGGGCATCAAATACTAAGTTAACAGGATGACGGACAATGGGTATTTTCGGACAGAAAGCCAAGAGTGACACAAATATTACGACTTGCCCCAATGATTTAAGCAATTGCTTTTTATTAAAATGAAATATGTCTGAAAATTTTAATTAAAATTTGTTTAATTGGGTGCAAAGTTTCTGAACGCACTTGTTTATTTAACAATACAACACCTATACATGATCTCTTGCTATCATCCTCTTAAGAATATCGAGATGTAGAAAATACTCTTACAATGTAAATGTCTGGCAAAGCCATTACAAGTTCTCCAATTAAAAAATCAAACAAAATTGACACATTGAAAAATAATTTTTATTGTCGTTTACAAAACATAAAGTTACAATGGACATGCAATAATGTCAAAACATGGTGTATAAGCATTTAAAGTAAACTGAAGGTAACAAGAAGCCTAAGGGCCTTAATGCTCACATGAGGACATTTCCAAAATTGTTTGCAAAGTGCAATGGACAATATGATTACTACAACTTCCATAAAACTAAATAGGAAATATCTAGTCATATTCATTTATATCCGTTGGGAAGTACCTTTTATGCATGTAGTACCTATAACAGAATAATAATATCTATATAGTTATGCAGATCTCCTTGATCTTTAAGACCCATGACTTTCAATCATATATAAAATTGATAGTCATATCAACACCTACAATATTCTTATATACAGGCCTATATAAAAAGTTAAGTTTTCAAGATAACAAATTGTCTTCTTTTACAGCCATGACCTGAATCTTTGAACGTATGACATTGAATCATATGTAAAATGATATCTAGCAATACCTACAACAGACTAATATATAAGGCTATAAAGAAATGAATAGTTTTTAAACAGTTAGCAATTTCAGACTTCAAAAAATAAGCAATTTCAGTCTTCTTATGCAGCCATGACCCTGGTTCAACATTAAAAGAGCTTCAACAGCAGGTGAAAAGCTCTTATACACCAGTGCCAACTGTTAAACATTTGACTGCTCTCTGGGGTTACATACATGTAGATGGCATTTTCTGTTAGAGAGAGAAATTGTCTGGTCATCAGACCCCCACATTTGTTTGTTATTACAGAACGCTCTTGAAAAGTTACATTACAAGAACTGGTCCATACGCAGTGTTAACTATCAGGTTTAGATAGTTACTAATTTGAAAAAAATTAACGATATCAAGGCCGCCTGTATCCAATGCCACAAACATCAAGTTTTTAGCAGAACTTGATGCCATGTAATCATCATAATCTAAAAGGAAGAGCCAAGGAAGACTTTTTGGCCTCAGTATTGAACGATGGAATGTTTATCTTTAAAAACTAAGACTAGAAAGACGTCAGAGGTTTGAAAATTCTAAAAAAGAATGGTGAATCAGTACAATGCATCATTATATTTCACATTGGAAGATAAAAAATGAAATATAGCTATATTAATTAGGACTTAACAATAGACAATGTAATCAATATAAAACTGTGGTGAAAAATGTTAGTTTTGTACTGATCTGGATCAAATGGCCAATGTCATAATATATTGACAACTATAATGGTCAACGTTTTAACTATCGTAAAGGTTGAATGCTAAAATATAATGTGATTAAAGTGTGTAATTAAAACGATATAGATGTGTTTTTTTAAGCTTTAACAAAGATTTAAGTGCTATTGTTTTCTATTTACAGGTGAAATTGGTCAAGTCGGGAAATTCAGCAGAGTAGAGAATGAATGTGGGATTTTGATTAAAAAGGGAGCTAAAGTGTAAAAAAAACTTCTAAAATCTCATTTAAATTGAATATTTTTTCTTAACAATTAAAACATGTACCATTATTTCTAATTTCACGGCATTCGTATTATTTTAGAATTTTGATGGAATTGTGAGAAAATCTAACATTAATGTAGTGGTAGAAATTTAGTAATTTATTATTACCTGACTAAGCATGTATATTAAAACCAAGCTCGTTATCTTTTTTACCTTAATTTCACTGTTTTCAGGTTGTGTTCTTCACTTTAGCAAGTAGCAACATTCCTTTATTAAGTATTAATTATCAGTACTCAAAAGTTATAAGTAATATTAACTTATTTGTAATGAAATACTGTGTTCTCTTGTCTTATTAGATTTTCTGATTAGATTTAAACTGAATTGTTTTTATAACAGATTTTAAGAAATGCTATCATGGTTGTATAGTTACATTATTTTTCAAAAATCTTCAGGATATTATTTTTATTTATTTTTGCTTACTTTCAAGTTGTACAACTTAATATATAATATACTAACAAGTTGTATAATCTTGTTTGGAATTGCATTTTTGATAAATGTCAATTATGACAAGGTCATTATTAGATATTTTGCAAAAAAAAAAGTCCAAACGTTTTTGGATTAAATTCCAGAAACTTCATGAAATAGCATTCAGTTGTGTGATCATGAATGCGATTACACAAACAATTTTGAATGTTGGTCAGGTAGCAATTGTAACAGTGCAAATTCTGCCCTCTTTACAAGTACATGAATTTATACATTTTTTTTTATAATTTTACGTTTCAAATTCTTTATGGAAATAAAATGCCTAATAGTTTTACTTAACTTTTTAACTCAGTTTTCTTCATATAAAGAATAAAAAAATTTGTATAATCTTTAATAAGTTAGTTTTTCGTGTTTTTCAGAATAATTTTAAGATAATTTCTTTTTTATTTCTTTATGATAAAATATCAAAATGCACAAGATCATATTACATAATAAAGTAATTGGAAACATGTGTTTAATCTGGAACATATAATCTTATAGTTTTTATCTTTAACCCTTTCCGGCTTTAATTGCAAGATGAAGTTTAATTAATATTAAGCCCTGGTTTGCTATTTTGTTAAATGATTTAAAATGACATATCGGACAACAGCATTCGAAGCGTTATTAACACATCACCGCGTGGGTTCCAGGTGTCATGAACTAGCTCGCACAGCTGATATGGTCATGCTTTGACGGCGAGGTTCAACAAGGGCCAATTACTTAATTATGTTGTTCAAAGTCAAGAACCTTATATATTTTCACATATTCAAATTTCTTTTATTATAGACATTTTTATGATTTTGAGGTTAATTCTTGAGATCGTGTTGTAATGTCACACAACCACCTCCATTAATCAATCAAATGGAGGAATTCCCTGAAATGTATACTTTTGGCAGTGGGATTCCCAATCACCCGTTGCTCTGTTTACATTATAATAGAAATATTTGTCATTTCTATTTCTGAGTTAAATTACCCAAAACTAAGTTTATTCCCCCAAAATTATTTTTTAATATTTTTTAAATTTTTTTAAATTTCTATTATTCAATATTAAATTTTCTATATAATGTTTATTTATCAGATAAAAAATACAACTTAAGAGTTTATACACTTGATGTGTATTCACAGTAATTGTTGATATTGTGATACACATTCAGATTTACTTTTTAAGTTTGAATTTTAATTAAATTTAAGAAGACAGTTTTAGTCACGATTTTGACAATGCGGAAATACTTTCGGTCTAGCATTATTGTAACCATGTTTTTTTTTTTTTTTTTTTTTTTTTTTTTTTTTTGGGTTGTTTTTTTTTATACTTGTATTTTAGATTTCATATTATATAAACGATATAGTTACTTGTAATAGTGACACAGAATAAAGACACATTCGATTCATCTCATACTCCCCGAGGGTATCCATAACTCAGTAGGCAGTACTTTTTGCTTTCAGAAAAAATACCATTTAGCAAAATTTTCAGTGGTCTTAATTTTTGAAATTTATTTAAAAACTAAGGTCTGTTCCCTCATTCAAAACATTCCTTAGCTGGATTTGGATTCACATATTTTTGGAACTTTAGATTCATTAATTTTCAACTGTTTGGCATATGTTTTTTAATCTATCAAACCTTTCGGCCCCTAGTGTCACTGATGAAGTATGATTTTCCGAAATGTGCACATCTCGCACATCAAAATTTAGCAGGTATTTGTTATATATTTCAATCAAATAAATGCCAAAACTGAAGTTTACACGTGGTGGATGAATTTTTAAGTTACCGGTACCCGCTCACCAATGAAAAGGACTGCTGCAACACCTATAAATTACCAAATAAGAGCACAAACTAAGCATCAGCAACAGCAACAACAACTATTCAATCAATAGCACCAGGAGTTGAAGAAGAAGAAGAAATTCAGCAACAAAATCTTATTACTATGGAACAGATTCAACCTGTTCTTGAACAATAAGCACAGAGAATTTCACAGCCATGTAGTAGGAGTTTGGAAACATAACTGACAATAACACTAATAACGTGACACACCCGTGTAATTTACGCAGGTGGTTTCCAGGCTAAAAAAGGGGGATCAACTCATGTAAAATTTGCACCCAAAACTTTCCAGAATCGCCGAGTTTGTAAATGGTCCAAGGAAGTGGCTTTCGTACATTAAAGTGTTTTGTTTCAGTTTGATGTATTTTACCCGTTTTAATTAACTTGGATAAGATTTTATTAATTTTCATTAAAAAATTAAGACAATCATAAGAAAACATATTAATCTACACATTTTTTTTTTGGTTTGCAAAGTAGCCCATTGGTTGTATCGATCATTAGCGTATAACTGTATGTCTTCCAAAATCATAATCACAGGTAGAATTATCAATAACAACAATCAGACAACCATTCACACGTGTTGTGAATTCAGTTTAATTAACAGATTAACATCAGCTTGCATGAAACTTCACTCAAACGACAGAGGGAAAAACCAACCTTACCGTGTATGTTAACAGGCTTTTGATTGGTAGAGAGCGATTTCTTGACTAAAACTTTGATTTTCCGCCTATTCACGTTCAAACCTTTCATACTTCAATTCCTCTCACATCGTCCCGATTCAAAATTTGAATCTCACTAGTTTCGAGATTGTCAAGATTATCCATCTAAAAACATATCCAGTCAAGATTATCGGTATCATCATGCATGCCAAAGGTGCTCCTTCAAAATCGGTGAAAAATGCAATCAAAGCGCATCAATGCACGTTAGATTTCCATACAGTAGTTAACAATTTATTTCATTAAATTAAAAATGTGTACGAAGAAAGTAAGCATAAAATACCGTTCAACACACACAAACGTCATTTTTTTATACTTCACTTGCCTTATTTTTCTGTAAAATCTTATTTCAAGATTAAATAGAGCAACTTCCAATACAAATGTTTACATTTTAAACTCGTTCGTTAAACAAGGAGAAAAAAAGGAAACAATTAGTACTTATGATACGTTATTATAGTTCGATATGTAAATTGAATTCTACCCACCGGTGACACTAAGATCAACTTATAGCCAGTTTCTAAAATTGATTTCTACCAACCCTGTGAACCCTTATTTATGATTGTACAAATTAGTGCCAACATGCCATTTGCGCTAAAATTTGATTGCGCGAAAATAAGTTCATTTACAGTATATGAAGTAGAAAAACTACTCAAAATGAAACACATTAAAAGTAGAAAGCATTTTCTGGTAAAATGGGTTGGATACACTCTTACAACATGGGAACCAGAAGAAAACTTACCCTTTTTTTGGCAGAAAATTTCTCATAAATAAAACCCAAAAGGGAACTAAGAGAAAACGTCCATACACTGCTTATTTTAAAAGCTCAGCATAATTTTTAGTGTTATAATGCATTTTCTCACTGAATGTGCACAAATTTCTCAATAATCAAAATTAACTTTCTATCTTCTTTCATTTTTTGTTTCCTGATGTATGTGGTCAAAATTTAAAATAAGCTGGTTCTCATGTACCAAAGTAATAAGGTAAAGGAAGTCGCGAGCCTTTATCTGACTTACATTACATCAACTCTATATTTTGGCATATCTATAATATATATACTTTTAAATTTTTCCCTTTATTTCCTATATTTTCATAGGGCCAGTGAGTTTTATTACCATTATAATATTAATATTGCTTACAGCAGTTCCTGTACCAGTTTCCACTAAGGATTTATTTGTTTATTTATTATTTTTCCCATTTTTATCACCTTTTCAATCCTGAATAAATATTATATGTACACATGTAGGGCAAAACTTACCTTATTTTGTAAACGTATATCCTCATTTCAATAGGAACTTCATTTGAAATTGTTTGTAGCTTAAAGATAAAATACTTAAGGTAATTTAAAACGTTTTTACATTTGTTTCTATCAAATATTTTAATTGTTTTTATTTTTTAATTTATTTGCAAAAATTCATTATATTTAAAACATACAGTTTACAGTTTACGATTTGGTCAGTAATATTTAAAATAAGTTTTTTCAGTATTATTTGTTTAAATATTTATGATTCAAAATTTCCATTTTTTGCTTATATTTTCATTTCAAAACATGTTCAGTTTTGAAAAAAAGTACAAACTAATTTGTTTTACTAGTATATTTGTTCAAAAGTTAAAAATCAATATTTTAATTTTTTTTATGCGAGTTTTTGTAATATTTACTCTCGAATTTCGGTCTCATTAATTACTGTTTATAGTTATTGTTTAATGTAATATGTGCAGTTTTTAGTTAATTACTAAAGGTTTAGCATTGTCTCCCTTTGTTTTGCACACATTTTCGTTTTATCCAAGATTTCTCAACGCTGTTTTTCAATAGGAAATCTTTGTTGTTGAGCAATTTAGTGCATGTTACATCATAATGACAGTCTGGAAATTGGATTCGTCCTCCCGTTCTTTTTAAAACAGCAGATTTTGTTTTTGATTTCAAATTTCCCCCTACATGGAATTTAACTCTATAACCAATTCACACCATTTTATATTCTTTTACATTAATTAAGCATTACTAGTTTACTTTTTATAAATGTAACTTGTAATGTTTGAATTTAACGAAAAAGAAACAAATTATTTTCTTGTAGGTTTGGAATTGAATAATGGGGACTAATTTTCAGAGTAGTTATTATATATATATATATATATATATATATCAGAATATCTATATTAATGCGTGTAACACGCGTGTTACTTATTCTGAGGTCTACCATAGCACGAGACAAACGGTTTTATTTTTATTATGGTATTTAATATATATATTCATATATTTTAAATCAAAAAATCAATGCTTAATGTAAGAGTTGTGGATAAAGCAAAGAGTCGGCTACGTGATTTATAAATATAGTTATCATTATCAAAGAAATTGTGGAATAAATGTTATATATATATATATATATATATATAACATGGGGTTAATTAAGTTGTAAATAATAAGTTATCTTAGTAAGTTCATAAGTGAGGGGATTTTCAAATACTAGAAAAATCCTGTAATTTAAGTATTTCAAATTCCCCGCGCTCCTATCCAATACATTGGTGCATACTACGCATGAATTTACAAATATTTAGTTTTCGCCCAGCCTCTTTCTGGAATCCATCGTGATAGCTGCTTATAATTTTAACCAAATAAAGTTAACTGAATTTTGTATTTTTATTTCGAACAAAAACCCTACATACTCGATAAAACAGCTTTGGTCAATTGACCAGCAGTCCGGGACCTACAATTTTGGTATTTTCGATGCCGATCGGCATAATTAGGAATGATGGAGAGGCCCTCCCTCAGGGATGAAGCTGAAGCGACCGGATCTTACATGCTGCGTCCACGGAAGCAAACCGTTGGACAAAAGGAAACTAGAAAGCAACCCCAGTCAACATCAAGAAAAGGCAAAGATCGTAAACGTCGGCGCCCACAAAACAGGTGGCAGGAAAAGACAGAAAGTGTCTGTGGCAATTTACCTCTGCCATCGTCAGACTCTAGTTAAAATAGCGAAGTGGAGGTCGCTCCCCTTTGCAATGAGGTGTTCCGCCGTTCTTCTGTGCACCAGGTGACTGGAAACAATATGGCGGCGCTCATAACTCTGGCGTAAATACGGGTAATACTACTTATTCTACTGTTACATTTTCGCCAAATCTTTTTAATTCGGCTAAACTTGCTACAGGAACCCAGGTAAATTTGAAACCAGACCACATTTCATCTGCCCTTGCCGAATTCGTTTAAAAGTCTGGGACGATCAATATATCAATCTCTACTCCGTCCTTCCTGACAAGGAAGAGAATACAATTTTAGACCCTGACAATGAAAGTCATTCTCAAATCTGGACAAATCGGACTTGGGCATAGGTCAAGCACACTAAAAAAGGTGTCAAATATTGGTCAGTGGACAGATGCATTCATGAAATTTGCCTCAATATATTTACAAAAGTAACAAAATGTTCAAATGGCCTTAGATCTGTTGAAATATTGCAGGTCTTTTCGTTGGGCTACTTCTAAAGTTCCTGGTCCAGCTTGGCGTTAGTATGATGAACAGTTCCGTCTACATAGGGCCAAAAAACCTTCAAAGTTTTGGGCCAGACTAGACTTGGACCTTTGGCTATTGTTTATTTCTGCCTCTACTCCCTTGAATAACCCCTCACAGAAGTTCAACCTTGGGACCAAGTAATTGGCTGGTAAACCCAAAGGTATTTGTTGGGACTACAATCGCAACAAATGTACCAGGTCAGCTTGCAAGTTTAAGCACATATGTTCAAAATGTCACTCCCAGCATCCCCATTTAGAATGCACACCTTCTCGTGGCCAACAAAACAGAAGCCAGCAAAGTCAGACAGCACCCAGGCCCTTTGTTCAGTCTGGCCAATACCCAAATCAACAAAGTAAAACTTGAAATTGCTATTCAGAAATATCCTTATAAAATAGCTGCACACAAAATACTACAGGGTTTTAGGGGGGGTTTTCCATTACAGTATACAGGGCCCAGAATGCCTTGTGAATCTCCAAATTTAAAACACTGCCTTGTGCAGGGAAAAAAATCAAAAGAAATTGACACAGGCAGAGTTTCTGGCCCATTTCCTCAACCCCCCGCCCCCTGTCAACACTTCGAGTGTCCCCCATCGGCTTGGTCCGCAAAAAATATTCCGACGAGTCACGACTTCGTCTTATCCATCACTTGTCATACCCTGAAGGGACATCTGTCAATGACAATATTGACCACAGTAATTGTTCAGTAGAATACTCGAGATTTGAAGAGGCTGCGGCTGTTCAGAAACTAATCCCTGGTTGTTTGTTAGCAAAGACTAATATCAAGTCAGCATTTCGGCTCTTGTCAGTCATTCCATCAGATTTTGACTTGCTGCGTTTCAAATTAGGGACTGAATACTTTTTCGATAGACCCTTAATCTGGCTGTAGTATTTCATGTGCCTATTTCGAATTGTTTTCTAGAGCGGGTACCGCTGCTGGTTTAGTAAAACTCCCCGAGGGTATCCATAACTCAGTAGGCAGTACTTTGTGCTGTCAGAAAAAAACCATTGAGCAAAATTTTCAGCCGCCTTAATTTTTGAAATTTATTAAAAACTAAGGTCTGTTCCCTCATACAAAGCATTCCTAAGCTAGATTTGGATTCATATAAATTTGGAACTTTAGATTAATTTTTTTTCAACTTTTTGGCTTGGTTTTTTATATATTTAACTTTTCGGCCCTTAGTGTCACTGATGAGGAATGATTTTCCGAAATGTGCACATATGGCACAACAAAATTTAGCTGGTATTTGTTATATTTATCTACCATTTTATAATGGTATATTAAACAAATGTCTGGCAACACCGGCATTATTAATAACTGGACGATTTTTTTGTTCTCTGGGCCCAAGAACTCCGAAACTTGTGCCAAGACATTGGAAAAATTTATGGACATGTGCAACCATTTGGGGTACCCTTTGCTCAAGAAAAAACTATGGGTCTTACCACACAACTCTCCTTTTTAGGTTTAGAAATAGACACCAACTTAATGTTTGTCAGACTCCCAGATAAAAACTTCAAGAATTCAAGTCTAAACTCGCCATCATGTTAGAAGAAAAAATAGGCTTAAAGAAATGCAATCCCTCATCGGTTCTTTAAGCTTTGCTTGCAGAGCTATCAGGCCCAGTCGTCCTTTCTGCCGTCGTCTCAAAGACAATTTAAGGGGAGCCAGAAAAACCACATCACTTTATCAAAATTACAAATGGTATGAAAGACGACATGTCAATGTGGCTTATGTTCTTCATCAGTTATTGTAGGTAGGGGATTCTGCTCAGATGCTGCAGGGGGTAACGCCTTGCATTCTTTGGTTTCCTGTGAGTTGGAGAGATAGCGTTATCTACTTGCAAGTCAAATTCTTCAACCGTGTTGAGCACAAGCGACATTTCAATTCAAACTGGCTTGCTTAAGGTAAAAATTTGATTCTCAAAAACTGATCAATTTGGAAAAACCACCACTCTTTACATTGACTCTGTCCCTTTTAAGCTGCCTACCCAATAGTTTAAGTCGCACAGCTTCAGAATCGGCGCTGCAAGCTTAGCAAGCATATAAAAATATCCCGCCAAATGTTATTCAGTCATGGGGCAGATGGAAATCGGATGCATAACGGGGCTATATTCGTATAAAATTACCATTCATAGCCAAAATGTTGAAAATATTGCATGAACTTCGTTTGCTTGTAGCTAGTGTTAATTACCAACTCTAGTCTCACTGGAGTTAAATCTTTCAGACATTTGGATCGTTTGCTCTTCGATTGTTTATTGGGCACAGAAGAGGACACATCCGTCCAGTTGGTCGCAACCTTAGTCTTGAAAAGTATGGTGTACAGATCAGATGGTGTGGTATCAGGGGTATGAAGTGGAGCCGACTACTGACACGCATCAAGCGAGATTTAAGAAACTTTCCTTGCCCCCATTACTTGGTAATACAATTAGGTTCCAATGACTTAGTTTCAAGAGCCAGTGGCGTTTTACGTTTGGAGATGAAACTAGACCTTCTCTCACTTTCCAAATCACCCAACACTACAGTTGTCTGGTCCTGTATCCTACATCGTCTATTTTGGTATGGTGCTAGATCTCAATTAGCTATTGACAATGTACGTAAGTGCAAACTAACAGAGAAATTTCTAGTTATATTCTTAAATAAGGTGGTAGAGTAATCACACAGTCAGATTTCATCTGACAAGGAAACTGGTTGTTATCGCTTCGATGCATACATTTGTCAGATATAGGAAATGACATCTATCTCAATGCCCTTCAAGGAGCCCTAGAATCATTTTTAATTAAGGATATTCGTAAATTTTAATCTACTTGAGCAACAGACAGGGATGGTTGAGGCTGTATTCCTTAGGGTTTGGGGTGGTGGAAGCTTATTTGTCCTCTCCGTGGGTGGAGTTCTTCAACTTGGCTCATCTCCGGTAGATCGTTTACCAAGCAGTGGTAGTTGCTTGGTTTGTGGTTGATAGATCAGGGCACCCATGTGGGGAGACTGTTATTCGTGTTTGCCTGCAGGGTTTGGCCACAGCTGCAAGTGGTATTCCAGTTTGGTATTAAATGTAACTTGATAAATAAAGCTGTGGCCATTTTTATTCCACAAAACTTTCTTCTTGTTACCTTTAAGAATATCTTAAAATCTTAATGTTGTGTCAAAAGTTTGTCTTTGCTACTGTGTTGTTAACTGTAGATAGTTACGCGTACTGAGCGGGTGTGGGCGTGTGCATGTACGTATGTGGGCGAGTGACTTCCAAGTAAGGTATATGTGTATGTTGTTATTCAGGGTGAACTTTTTTCCTTACTTCGCTCGATTTGTACTGCATGAGAGTCAAATGCCTAACTTTTGTATATGAATAATTTTTGGCCGGGTTGCACGGAGTGCAAATCCGGTTTATAGTATGGTGAATGTTGGCGAGGAAAATAGGGTAACAACTTTGTGAACTCAACTCCTGCTACAGTTTTCAATCAAAAACCTTGAAACTTCACAGAATGTTTCTATATATATTGAAGATGTGCACCTGACTTTTTGGAATTATTTCAAAATTTTTCCCCCATTTTTCATGACTTTCTGTGAAGTATTAAAAAAAACAACTTGTGCACCTTGCTTTTTGCAATTATTTAAAATTCCTTCCACACGTTACACCCATTCAATAGAAATTTAAAAAATTGTATATAATTTATTTTATATGGGAACATCTGGTAAGAATTATTTTATATTGAATTTTCTAATATTGAATTTTCCTGAAATTTTCGGTCGGTTTTCGTTATTCTGAAATTATTCTTAAAATCTTCATCTGATCAATATTGTATGTCTGTATTTCTTTTGGACTTCGTCTCTGTCTTCAACTAAACGATAAGAACACCACAATACTGTATATTATGTTATATATATACACGCCCTGGTTAAATATATTTATGCTATTGTAAGCCATCACAAGCAAATGAGTAAATTATTCTTCGAGAAACTGTAGTAAAGGAATCATTGTTGCTCAACGTGTTTTGTGTGGTTATAACGTAAATTAGTGGGATTAATTGCTTATTAATCTAGGATGAAATAGCTCCACCTACATAATGTAGGATGAAGTAATGTGTAAGTAATTTATCTTAACTCTAGTGAACTCAACTTCAATTAAATGCATTTACTTTATTAAAAGACAATAAGAAACTTGCTGAGGTGGAAATAGACACCGTAATAACATTAAACAGAGAAAATCGTGGATTAAGTTGTGCAGCAATTTAATTGGATAAAAACCTAGGTAATGGTTTCGGCCAATCACAGCCATCAATACTTATTTTTACATATTCAGTGCCATATTGAAAAGAATAATTGAAAACGTAGCTATTTGCCAAATATAGAGAGTGTTTTGCACCGTGTAAACATCGTGTTAAGTGATATAGAAAAGAAACAAAATATCGGCAACCTTGATCCTGTTGCTGCAAAGTCCGAGTTAGACGAGGTTCTTACAAACTTGTGCAATCTTAAGCATGAACCAGTAATACTGTAAGATTCCTACTGGGGTGCGACTTCCTGTGCCCGACCCGCTCTGATTTCGGATCGGACAAGTGGATTTTTTTATTTCAGTTGTCCCTGGACAAGTGACAATTGTATATTCACATAAAACTCGATTAAACATGACGAAAATTCAGCTTTTTCTCGCCCGGAAGTGAATTTTCAATCAACAAAGTCAAACTAAATCAGCGTTTGCGTCGGCGTTTTTGATTAGTTACTTGCGAATTTTTTATCCAATCACAATTCGTGTCGCTGTTTTTATCAAAATCTTTCTCACCAAGGTGTTGACTGTCGTCTGCTTGTATAGCAACCAACGTCGATCATGGATCGTTTTTTGATCAAAAGGTAAATCAAATGCTGATAAAAATGCTCAACCACCAAAGAGAAAACACAAGCTAAAAAAGAGAAAATCGCAAGCTGAAAAAGACAAAAATACGATAAAAAACGTAAACGTCTTTTCAAACCAATTGGTTAACTGACCTTCCTTGGTTGAGGGTATAGTCTGAGGTCAGTGAGGAGTCGGATATCGCATTTTGTTCAATATGCCGACAATATCCTCAAATTGCCGACAAGACATCAGGTCTTTATATTGTCAAGAATATCACCCAACGTGCCACACTCACTTCTCACCAGTTATCTAGTAAATATGTTTCGTGCTGTTTAAAGTATGACAGTGTTAATAAAAAAACTGGTCCCCTAAAAAATCTTTTTCTAAGGTTGAAAAATCGGAGGTTGGGCGCTATGAAAAGCTATTTAATACTGCATATGCAGTAGCAAAACATAATAAACCTTACACTGACTTTTCTTTTTTGTGTCAGTTGCAAATTAAAAATGGCATTGATTTGGGGAAAGACCATATAAATCGGGATGCATGCACTGACTTTATTAAGTCTTTTTCTTTGTCACTTTTAGAGGCATTAAATGTCAGCTAGAAAATGTCAGTTATTTCCTTAATGAGTGAATCTAGTACTGATAATGCTGTTATTGAACACGAAGGTATTTTGATCAGATTTGTGGACCCAAATCATGTGAGCCTGTTACAAGCATAGCTAGCATTTAAAAGCTTGAAAATGTCAGGGCAGACGGGGCTATTTGAAGCTATTAATAGGGGCTTGCAAAAATGTGGGTTGGGTTTTGATATATTGGTCAAGCTGATTCAAAACCCAAAGTAGTATGTGTAAATTTGGATGGTGCTGCAGTTAATATGGGGCTAAAAATGGGGTGGCTAAAAAGTCAATGACTCGGTTAGCAACAAAGTGTTGGTGACACATTGTGTGGCTCATAGGTTGGAATTGGGTGTCTTAGACGCAGTTAAAGAAATGCCTTATCTGAAAAAATTTGAAGATACTATTAAACGTTTCTGCAAGTTTTATTCTTTTTCTCCAAAGCGGAGGGAAGAACTCAAACATTTAGCTTCTGTGCTTGATGAGGCAATACTTATGCACACAGAAATAAAAGATGTAGGATATGTTGCTTCATAGTTTAGAGCTTTAGTTGCTGTGGCTAAGGATTTGTATGACACTTTTACACATTTAGAACAAGTTGTTTAAAATTCAAATAGGGCTGACGAGTTGTCAGGCAAAATCCATTTTAAACGATTTGAAACAAGTGAAATTTGTCAAATATATACATTTAATGATGGATGTATTGGAAGCTGTAACACATAAGGCTGATAACCACATCGGGCTTCTCTCATATTTATCTGCAAATTTTTGTTTCCCTTGCAGTCCGACTGTCCTTACTAGTAATCTGTCACCAAATTCTATTTTGACTTCTAATCTTTTCTTTATATCTCTGTTTGTTCCTTGCTGATGTTTTATTTTCCCCAATTATTGCTGTTTAATAAAAGCTCGTAATAAAATAACTTTCTTTATTATCCAACAGCCCTTTACTATGCAAAACCCCATAAAAAACTTTGATGGGCTTTTTTGGATAGAAAAGTGGTGTAGGATAATAAAAGAGGTCATTTAATTACGAGCTACCCCTGTGCCGAGATAAAAATCATCTGATAACCTTAAAATGCCAGCCAAACATAAGGAATCATAACTATATGAAGGAAACCCAGTGACATCGCTACTTATTGCACTTTAAGCTTGTACTATTGAATCTTGAATTTAAAACTTCTTCATGTACCAGTAATATGGACGACCATACAACTGCTTAAAGATACCTTAGTTATATTTCATGTTATATAGAGAGACAGCACTATTTGGGGAAAAAATAGCAGTGTTTAATTACCGCATCTTTTTTGTAATCAGCTCATATATAAACAGGGCTCAAATAAGGACAAACTTGAAGTTATCTTACGATAAAACCCGAGATGTTCTGGTTGTTGGCAAGTGGCTATGTTTATATCGCTTAATTGGAACAAAACAAGTGATTGGTTTATTTTTAATCGGATTAACGCTTCACGATCGGACTTCTTCCACGCGCAGAAGACAACAGGCAGTTAATCAAGGATATTTTAGTGTAAATACGGTATACACGTGTGCCGGTTACTCTTTCTCTCTTTAAGTATCCGGTCTGGTCTTGCAGATATCGACGATCACGACTCTCCATTCTTCCCTGTTCTCGGTCTTTCTCGTAAGCTCATTGTTGGTGCCCTCTTAAATCGTTGCAAAATTGTCTAAACTGTCTTAATTGTGTGCGTTGTAGTCCTTTGCTCTCGTTTCCACATATTTTGCCATTCCATAACAATTCCTCTAGTCCGCCAGCCCTGTTCATATGGCCAAAGAATTTGAGCCGTCTTTCTCTGATGGTTTGAGAAGGGATCTCTTGTATCCAGCCATGTCCATTACTTCTGCATTTGTTTTTCATCATTGTTTCAATGCATTTTTTATGATTTCAATGGACAAAAATACTGGCGAAAATTTAAAACTACTGACGAAGATTATCAAAGATTGTTTTTATTTGATTGTTTTTATTTGATCGATAGCAGAGGGGGGGGGGGGGTGTTGTTAAATCGAATTCATTTTCAAAATGCCTTCCGATGTAAGGTTATGTTAATATGTTGCAAAATTAACTAGGCGTAGGTGCAAGTCACCAAAAGATAGGAGTAAGGAAAGGAAATAACATTTTATAAAAGACTTCAGTATACCTAAAAAATTCACAAAAAAAAAACTTAAATTTAAAGTTAGATTGGTAAATATATGATGAAGCAAGTCATTGGCAGCAAAAGTAGAAAATAATTGTGCACATGGACATGTAGAGTCAGCTAAAACTAAGAACCATGAAAGGCATCGGAACTGTAATTATTTTCATGCAATTTGCAAATACCACTCAAAACAGTTTCGATTTTCAATTTATAGAAAGTTACCACACAAGTCCATCAAGTCAAAAACAGAACTTTTTGATAATGTTCAAATAACTACATCATCTGCAATTGCTGAAACTATTACTAATAAGATTAACAACTCAAAGTGACAGACATTTAAAAGAAGGTAGCATATTGGCACGGACGATGCAAGTGCAATGACTTGAAAGAAATCTGGTGTCGTTAGACTTATGAAAAAGTCAACAACACTGATTCGCATTCACTGTGCTGCACACAGGTGCTTTTAAGCAACTTATCAGGCAAATCAATTTCGATAATTTCACTACTTCACCGATTCGGCCCTTCGGGAAAATAAATGAACTGTAATTCAGAATATACTAAATCTGCTGAAGTGCATTCTGTAAGCTGGTTAAGTTTAGACAAAGCAGTTTGAGGTGCTGAACAAAACAAAAAATGTGCTTTAGGTCCAGACAGTTTTCAAAATGCAGAAATTTATACAGCGAAATAACGGAACCTGGCAACAACGGTAGTTCAGCAACATGTCTGCTTTTAGGTCCAGACTATTAAAAATTGCAGACGATTTTTACAGCGAAATAATGAAACCTGGCAACAACGTTAGTTCAGCATTCTGTCAGTTTTTAAGGTCCAGACAATATTCGAAATGCAGATTTATACAGCGAAAAAACGGAACCTAGCAACAATGTCTGTTTTTAAGGTCCAGACAGTATTTAAAATGCAAAAGATGTATACAGCGAAATAATTGAACCTTAGTTCAGCAACATGTCAGTTTTTTTTAGGTCGAGACAGTTTTTAAAATGCAGACGATTTATACAGCGAAATAACGGAACCCGGCAACATCATGTCTGTTTTTAAGTCCAGACAATTCAAGTTGCAAAAGATTTATACAGCGAAATAACGGAATAACAGAACCTGGCAACAACGGTTCTAAGTTTTTTATGTGTCATGAATATAACGATTGACTGTTGACAACAAAAGACTCATTCATATTGTTATGTGGGAATCGAAATAACGAAAATAAAAATGTCACATTACAGCATTTTCGGGGAAAATTTTTCCCCTCTAAGCAAAATGATTTAAATACACAAATACATTATTATTCTTTTTCAGATATTTTGGATAAGATAATTATTATTACAAAATCCTAGCAAATACAGTTCAATAAAGCTTTAATAATAATATACAGTCGAATCTCGTTCTCTCACTCCACGGTGAAATGTAAAAATTTCGACATAGCCCGAGATCAATTGTGTTAAAACGGCAACAAAAAGAGGAATAACTTGTACACGTCTACTGGCAGTCACTTCCGTATTTTTCTTCTCAAACTATATAACCGTTTTATCATATGTATTACAACATATATATATAACAGAAAACGGGATATCTTTGTTATGTCATATGTATTCTGACATTATATATATATAATTAATGTAACATACAATGAAATAGCAATATGGCAGTCGTTGTGAAATGCTAATGTCTTAAAACCATTTAAGTTGAGCGTCTTCAACTTCCGGAAGTTTTGTACATCGGTCTTTTATGCGAGCCCATTTCAGCTGAAAGATATTTAGACTTGGATATCTTTTTTAGCCATGTGGACAAAGTTGATTTGGGTATGCTAAAATAAACTGCTCCTTCATTTTTCTTCCTTTCATATCATACGATTTAGAGTACAATTTTCGTTTTGCATCTCCTTTACCCACACGGTAGTTGATCAAGTTATCTCCCCAGATTTAAAACTGGGTCCTTTGCTGGATTTCTTAGCAGAGTTCATAAACTGAATGAACTTTCCCCCGTACTGTTATTGAGTTCTCAAAATGCAATGGTAAATGGTAGAATCATGCATTTTGTTTCAAAATATTCCTGTATTTACTCAAAATTTGTCAATAACTAAGTGCACTGTCTTTATACCGGTTTCACTTTGCGTGCTTTAATCACCTATAGCTTCCGGTTGTTTTGAGAAATATTCACATCACACAATCACGAATCCGGCGGCCATGTTCAGCTTGGCAGTAATGAAAACACCGGATAATCTACTTGGTGATTTGTTATGTAAGGGATAATAATTAACGGATAAAGGAAATCGGGAGGTCAGAGGTTGAATAACAATGATTGCATTGATAAAATATTTAGAAAATATATGTAATACTCTAAATAAATCATATATATGATTATTTGGAGTTGAATTTAGACGTAATTTGTTTAAATAAAAGAAGTACACTAAGGACAGTAAGAAATATTTGAAAAAATGTTTTGTACTATGAGGTATAATATCTGCAAATATAAAACATATCGGGTCAAATTGTATAAATAAATAATAAAAAAAAAAAACACGCATGTCAAAAACATAAAGAAAGATAGTCTGTGATTTATATACGCAGCACTGAAAGTTCTCATATCAACGATAAAGTCATGTGTTACACGCAATGCTTTATCAACTCCATTAAGAAACAATGCCTTTTATGTAAAAACTACTTTATATCAAGGATCAAGTTAATACTTGATTCATATGTACATGAATATTAAAGGCGATATATGTTTATGTGATATTCAAGTAATAAACTATATTTGTGGTCGTTCCACAAAACTTGGTATACCTCGAGATTAAACAAAGTTTTATTTATCACAGATCGACTGAATGGTTTTTTTTAAGTTCTTATATGTGCAAATGCAAAGTATTTTCTAACTATACAGCAAAGATCCTTTATCATTTGTCGATAAATGGTTTTCAACGCACTTATGAAGATTTTTAGGCGCAAGGAAATGAGTTTTAAAGCAAACATTACCAGATGTAACACGTCTACATCTTTCGGAAATATAAATATGGAGACAGCTGATATGCGAAATGATGAGGTTGAACTCTTTTATGCTTAAGACAATTACCGTATTAGAAGAAAACAAATAGAGCAGCAGAGATAATTTTTACGAATGCAGTAGGGGAATATGAGCTCCCGTTGGTATTCAGGAGAACTGCATGTTTATTGTTGACCTGGAAAGAATTGATCACTGGAAAAATCTGCTCGCTTATGACAACCAAGATGTGGCAGAATGGAACAAGGAAAAAGCTTATTATCATCAATGATGAGCATTGTACCATATACTCCAGCCAATCAGAACTAACCACACACTGGTGAGATGCCGTAATGTGAAGGAATCACCAAAAGATCTTCATAAAACAATTATATCAAGGCTAGGTATAGTCTAATACTACTTTGAAGAAGAAGATTGTGTTACAATTTCACCTCATGGGAACAGTTAATCTGATAGACCATTTATAAGAACTATGGAAAACAATTAAATCATTAGTTAGAACGAATCTTAAATTGGAACGACGCTAAAAAGAATATTTTGCATTATCAAAGACTTCATAGGTTAGGTTGCTGCAATACAACCATGTAGACAGAAACCAAAAGATTCGCAACAAATGATCGGAGACAATCAAAAGTTAAGATGATATGGCTGAATAAGCTGAATATTCTTACTTTTTACTACAAGTCACTTTAACACCTGAATTAAGTGTAGTATTAAGTTCAGATTAACAAAAAACAACAACTATTGTTCTATTTGGAGAAATTTAAGAATGGAAATTTCAATGTAACACTGACAACATATTGTGACTTGCACATGCTTTCAAAACAAAAGAGGACAGTTACTGTTTAACTAATGAGTTTAGTAAATATTAAAAGTAACACCTGAATTTAGTGTAGTATTATGTTCAGATTAACAAATAACTTCAACTATTGTGTTCTTTGGAGAACTTTTAACTAAAAAGTTTAGTAAATTTTAAGAAATTACAGTATTAGTCACCCCATGCTGCTGGATTAAATAACAAGATTATCCATGATACTGCTTTTAGCTAGCAGGTGTCAATATAACAGATAATCTTGGTTAGAGTAATTAGCTTTAATAATTAATTTAAAGAACTGATCATATGCTTGTCAAATACGCATTTCCATATTTGTCGTGAAGTATAACCCTAGAAAACTAACACATGTTCACACCTGTATATAAAGAGTAGTTTTTAAGATTAAAGGGAGGGAGGGAGAGAGAGCCAGGAGAGAGAGCCAGGGGTGAGAGGAAAGACACGAATTGTAACCTCTATGTAATTAGCCATAGATCAGCTACATTGGATGTCCAATGCATACTGCTTATATAATGTACAAGTTAAGCAATAAAAGCCATATCAACATTATAATAACATGATTACCCACTGGAAGCTACAAATAGGGATTACCCATAAGCTGGACAAAGTGGTTGAAAACATTTTATTTGTATACCATTTTATTCAACGAGTAAAAGTCACCATTTAAAAAATTACGCCTTAGTTATAGTGTAACACAGAGACCACAACCCCATCGATTTGGTGCCGTGACCAGTACGAACCATTCCGTTAACACGGACTACACTTTTTTTAAGATCACGAGCCATTTAACTTAAAAATGTTGATGAAGAAATATTGCAATTGCGGAAATACTCAACATTTGGTGAAAAATTGCACTCAAAAAAAATCAAAATCTCCATCACAAAAGTTAAGAGACTCTAAAACATTTCAAAATTCATCGCGGAGAGAAAAAAATAACAATTGAAAATATCATTGGAAAATTTATACGCAAACAAAAGGGAAATTATAAATGAGTTTTAAAAGTTTAACGGAGGAACTTCATACAGTTTGGGCAGAAATAAATTCTTTAATCAAAATGTCAAGCTGCATATCAGAAAATCCAATTTTAGCATCACTGGAGCCACCAAAGAATGAACGTGCTAATATGTTTGCCGGAATTACAATAGCCGAAATGACCGAATCATATTACCAATTTGGAAAAACTGAGGATAGCCTTCCTCACAAAATTACGACTTCCTTAAAATAACTTTTGACAAAATTGAACAATATGTATGTGATCTGTATGCATATGATGTAGAAACTAAGACATTTTACATTTCAGGACCTTTTATTTACGTTCAAACATTTCAGAAAGACGAAAATTAAATCATCGGAAAAATCAACGTTAAAAAGAATACACAAGAAGAT
The DNA here is from genome assembly GCA_029721355.1 of Tegillarca granosa. NCBI lineage: Eukaryota > Metazoa > Mollusca > Bivalvia > Arcoida > Arcidae > Tegillarca > Tegillarca granosa. Next base: position 21,826,783 of record CM056602.1, on the reverse strand, counting down.
CATGGAAAAAGGAAAATGGAAGTTGCAAAATAATAAATGACATTGGATTCAAATACAATGACTAAAATTAAATATTCTTATTTTTATTGACAAACTTGTTAATTTTATAAATTTTGGATTTAACGGAAACGAATGTAAAATTGTAAGTATTTAAATGTTGGGTATCTTGTGAAATTAAGAATCACATTTGGAATTAAATTCCCATCTCGGTATATCTATATTTTTGAAATATTTTATATCAACATTTTTGTTTAAGTACAGATTTTAAAAATCAGTTTATATTTTAGTTAGGCTTGCCTAATATTTTCCAAAGTTTTTGTTTGCAAAAGAAATATACTTTAAAAAATCGGTAATATACATGTACAGTTGTATTGTTATTTTCGGTAAAAAAAGTTTTGATTTTCAGATGTGATAAATGTTTTTTTTTCTTTTTTTTTTGGGGGGGGGGGGAACTTTAGTATGTTTTTACAGCAAAACTGTATAATTTCAGATCAGGGATATATTTTTGGATAATATACAAAATTTAGACGGAGTATTTTTTTCAATTAAGATTAATTGTTGGTTTTTTCGATAAAAAAATGTTTTGATTTTCAGATGTGATTACTGTAAGTTTGATTTTTTTCTTTTGGAGGGGGGTTAATTTTAGTATATTTTACAGCAAAACTGTATAATTTCAGATAAGGGATATATTTTTGGATACTACAAAAAAATATAATAATATAATAATAATAATATAATAATAAAAAATAATAATAAGAAGGAGTATTTTTTCAATTATAGTTAATTGTTGTTTTTTCGTTAATAGATGTGGTTTCTGGGTACAATGGCAAACAATTTTTTCCTTTCCTTTATTTTCTTGAAAACAAATTTCTTATTTGTTTGTTAAGTTATAAAACTTCATTATATATTTCATTTTGTGTATTATCATGTTTACAGTATCTTTTGATGAATGTATACACTTTTAGATTATAAAGTTTTAAGTACTTCCTGTGTAATGGCACGTTTAATGTCCACTGACAAAGCAGTTTTTGTATTTTTAAGCAATATGTTCGATGAAAGCAGCGTATTATGTCTGTATCGTAGACTGTCAACTAATTCTGCTATTTATTGAGTCAATAAATTTTATATATTGTGTTATTGCCATTTTTTGTATCATAATATTGTGTATGCTTTTCACAATTTTGTATTTGTAATACATGTAGTTAAAATATTGTTAATTATATCTACCTGTAGATTTGTTTGTATTTAAAAAGCGGACACGAGTTGTACAACTATTTGGGAAAAAACGAACACATGTTTTCAGAAATTCTAGTAAAAATCTAAAATGAATCAATTTTACATTTTAAATAAGTGTCGCAATGTGTAAAAGTGTGTATGTTTATATCATCATTTTGTTCATTTTATTATTTTAAAAAAAACTGATTGTTGTGTACCAGTCAGTAATTTCACATCTGCAAGGCCTTAGGTGTTATTTTTTCAGGGAATGGTCGTCAGGTCCTATGTTACAAATATGACCATAAATTTCGTTTGTTATGCTTCAATGCAAGTTCTCCTATATAAGGGGGAGTGTTAAGTGGTTATAGGGGATTAACAAATATATAATTAACAAAATTTAACTGGTATTTGTATTATATATATAACATCACTATTGTGTCATCTTAATTAGAACTGGTCCAAATTTATTTCTCTTTATTCTCTAAATTCTAATTTGTTTTCATTATTGAGAAACATTTTCTGTGAACCTTTGATACATGAATTTTAAGACTATTTCTAAAATATGACACTCCTAGACACCTGCTATGCTTGTAGTCATAAAACCATTGTGGGAAAAAAGGCTTCTTTCCCAGTTTTCTAGACGCAGTCGGACTTACAGCGCCAATTAATGCAGAAATTGTATTTTGCAGGCATGTAAAAGCTAAGCAACTTGGTAATTATTTTAATGTTAATTTTATTTTGTAATCATCTTCAGAATCAAGTATTGTTTCTCACTTAATTTTAATTAATATTCCATTTATCTTAGGCTATTACTGATAAGCATTATGTACACTGTTACGTACAGAATTATCTTACCTATATTGTCAAGTTAATTGACAATTTTAATTCTTTATCTTTCATGTACATCTTTCAATTACTGTATCAATAACTATTTGAAGCTTTACGCATCTTTATTTCAATTTGATTTTGTATTTCTAAAGCTTTGTTTTTAAATTTATTTGTTTATATTTGTACACATGTACACTCTAGGCCAGTTTCCTAGGCGCAGCCCGACTGACTGCGCCAGGTAATCCAGGAACTGTATTTTGCAGGAAAACAGAAACATTGTCACCTCTGAAATCTGTTATAGAACATCTACCATAGAATAAACAGTAATTACTTTAAATACAAATGTTGAAGTCGGCTCAATTGTTAATTGCTAGAACCCTAGCCTGGACACACAAAGGTCCCGCTACAATAAGGAAAAACAATAACAATATTTGGGAAAACACGATTCAGAAATTTTTGGAGATTATAATAATCTAGATAACAATATCAGATTCCACTTATCTGTACATGTTGTGTAGATAGTTATTCCCGGTAATGCATTCATGCACGTTATGCAACACATCATGTGCTAGTAATTAGAAATCTTACTCTCAAAATTAACATGCGTTAAGACTGGTCAGCTAAGACCTACTTTTCCTGCATATCAAATTTAATGATGAAAGAAACTTAGTACAGCACATGTTTATTAGTTATTTATATACATATATAATACAAATACCAGTTAAATTTTGATGTACCAGATGTGCACATTTCGGAAATTCATTCCTCATCAGTGACACTAAGATCGAAAAGTTTGATACATAAAAATATAAGCCAAACAGTTGAAAATAATGAATCTAAAGCTTCAAAATTATTTAAATCCAAATCCAGCTAAGGAATGCTGTGCATGAGGGAACAAACCTTAAAAACAAGCCAAACAGTTGAAAATAATGAATCTAAAGTTTCAAAATTATTTAAATCCAAATCCAGCTAAGGAATGCTGTGCATGAGGGAACAAACCTTAGTTTTTAATTAATTCCAAATTTTAGACGACTGAAAATTTTGCTATATGGTACGTTTTCTGACAGCACAAAGTACTGCCTACTGAGATAGTTTTGAATGAGAGTTAGATAGGGATTACCCACTGGAAGCTACTAATGGATTACCCATTAGCTGGGAAGAGTGTGGTTGAAAACATATTATTTGTTTACCATTTTGTTTACCCTGAATAAAAGTCACCATTTAAAAACTTCGCCTTAGTTATAGTGCAGCTGTGCTACACACAGTTGTTGCCTACTTCCAAATTTTAAATTGGATTTCGAGGCCGCTTAAATAGATTAGGTTTTATAGCTGAGCATGGACAACTGAAACAAGCAGTAACCTTGGAAAATAAGACAGAACTCCAATGATTAACTCTTTCACCTTTCCTTATGTTAAAGACAACGTTGCAAGAAAACCGCTTATGTCATGCAATTAATAAATATCCAAAAAATTCATTTTTACCACCGACGATGGTAATTTCCTGTATAATCCTTTCATCCACTGCATTAGTGGGCAGCGAATCTTTCAAGTGAGCTTAAAGTTAAAACAAAGATGTTTTAAACAAAAGGCAACATCTAGCGACTTGATAAGCATGTAAGAACGCAGCTATCAATGGTCACTTTTCTCATAGTTGGACCATGAAAGCAGGTACAACCTCTTTAGGCCACTCCATACGTTCAGTGTTTCCAACCGTTAATGGTCTTTTTGATAGTTGAGTTAATATCTTAAATACTACTTTTTATTCCCTTGGGGGAAAAATCCCAAACCAAAGAGCCCATTTACATCATGTGGTCAGGACTTCCAGTGAAATCAGGAATGTGACACTTGAACGCTTTTGTCTCACTTAGAGAAAAACTGTTCACAGAGATCAAGTGTTAAGGGTATAGACGACGAGAGGCAATTCCTCACCTTGAATAAATGTCCTACTATTTTGGACGAATATTTAAAGAAAATTTAAAATTTCTTGTGAAGGAAGAACATTTTACAATTACATACTTTAATTGATCAGTATCCTACAAATTTGCACGACTCTTTCCCAGAAAATTTACCAAGTCCTTGAGAAGAAAGTAATGTCCAACAATGTAATACTTTAAGTGATCAATGTTCATTTTCCGAAAACTTGTGAAGGGATGGACAATTTTTAAAGCATCTCAATACATTAAATGATTCTACAATTTTAAAATTTTTTAACTTAGAAGATTTTTTATTGGGATCAGGTAAAGAACAAGCTTTTCAAACTCTTACCTCTGACCACTCGTATTGTAAACAAATTAGTCAATGCATGTCTCAGTTAAGGGTAGGTTCTCCTTTTTGCCATTCGCGAATAGATTGCAGGATAATGCCAAAGATGGTAGCGCCAACTCTCCGCCGTTATGCTGGATTGGGAACGGGTCAGTTTGGTATTGTTTATCATAAAGGTGATGAAGGTGACATGTACGGAAAGCCAAATTTTTCTGCCAGTGGAATTTCCGACAGACAGTCGCCTTTCACACCATATTATGATGAGAGGACCAACAAAGCTAATGAAACCTGCAGTAAATTGCAGTGTTGTTGTTACGTCTTAAGAGAAGCGAGCCTAATTATTGCGACACTGAAGGAGCACGTTACCTTGATCTCCAAAATTTAACCATAGCTAGCTATGACAGTCATGTGATAGCTCTTAAGGAAATCAACCTATCATTAAAAAGCACATTTTAGAACATAGTAGATTAATGTTTAAAACGACTTCTTGTGGTTATTTAATTTCAATGATATTGAACAAGGATCAATCCCAAACAAATATTGCGACACTGAAGGAGCGCGTTTTGTTGATTTCCAAAATTTAACTGTTAGACTGTGAAAAGGTCCAGAAACCCGTACTAAGTAACCTAGACTTAGAAGATAATAATACGATTATTTTTAATGACGTCAAAAGTATGGCCGCTTTCATGATCCTCGGTCATGTTACTCGGTGAAAACAAGATCTTGACGACACGCTCAGTAACGCTTGGTTGATTGTGCACCTTGTCCATTATTCATTTAGCCGTACGATTGTTCAGTTGTGGTATTTTAGAATGAGTTACAACTATTTTGAGGGACTTGACGATGTTCATCAGGAACTTTATAATTGTAAATTATGTGCATCAGGACTCCAAATGTGCCTTTATAAAGTTCATGCAGATATGTGGATAAATGATCCTATGAAAGGGCCCACTGTGGAATATGACAATATTTACAATTATCTGATTGAGAATCCAAAACTTTTTAGTCGCGAGAAAATGAAGAACTAAAGATCTCTTGATGCACACAATTATTTTAAAGATGGATGGGTACACATGAAAAGTGACACTGGGAATTTTTTTCAACTCAAAAGTAATGCCACGCCAATAGTGACAGAAGAACCTCGCCAGCCTTGGGTCTCTGTATCCAAAGACGGGACAGTTATTTCAGGCCATTGTAAATGCATGGCTGGGTAGGTACACAGAAATCAATGTTTACTTTCAAAATCTTTCAGTTCTCCAAACCCCTTTATCCCCCCATACACACACACGTATTCTGCTATTGGAAATATTTCAAATAGACTCTTTTAAAGTCTTTTTGATGGTAATAAATGTTTTACATAATGGTAACAGGCTGGATTTATAAGTGAAACAATTTTGGTCAGGCTTTAAAAAAATTCAGATTAAATTCAGAACTCAAATGATTTAATTGCCATATTTTCATTAAACAACTTAAAACTCCTTTCAAACAAATTTTACTTCAGGCTAGAAATTTGGCGAAATTAAATTTTCTTAGTATTAAAGTAATGTAAATGGATAAATACTCATGGAAAAAACTATATTATTGTATTATCTTCTTGTTTCACTTAACAGCATTATTTGTAATATAATGACAGATAAAACTGATACATATACAAGGAATATCAATGACAAAATAATAATAATCACAGTAGAAGCATAATGTAACAAAACAGAATTGAATTACTGTTTATAGAATTAGTTTTATAAATTAATAAATAAATAGCTGTTAGTGTAATCTTGTGAAAATGGATTTAATTTTTTTTTGCATATTCAAATTATAGAATATAATGTATATTTAACACATTTTTTTAAGGATTTTCAGAAGTTTATCCTGACAGGACAACAAAATAATTAACTTTATTTGAAAATCCATGTTTATATTGTCAGTATGTGGATGACTCACACTTTTAGTTTTCACAAAACAATACCCTCACCTAGGTTGCATAAAGCTGCACAAACAATTATAATTTTATCAACTGTAAATGATTCATCATCACAAGCTCTTTGTACACTAGTTATGGGAAAAGGTCCCTTTAGAATTTGATATTTGTTTTTCAGTAATTCAATAATGCGCTCTACATGAATCCTCACATTTGAATTTTTTCTAGATGTTTCAACATCTTTTGCTGACATCTGGGAGGCTCCTTTAGTGAATGCGGGTGTAACTACTTTCGCCCCTTTCACTGCAAATGCTTCCTGCACTTTCTTCTGGAATCCTCTGTCTGCAAGATACATATCTGTGGGATCAATCAAATCTAGTATTCCACAGTCTAGTGTTATCTCCTTATCTGATATCCTGCCACCATCAAACCACGTGGTATTACACTGATGAAAAATTTGACTGTTGTTTTTTTTATAGGTTGACCAAGTCTGTGCTCTAGCTTTTCTTCTCATGGGTTTCTCGATATAAATCTCTGAGCAGTCAAAAGTTCCCCTACAAATATTGAAGTTTTTCTTTAATGCAGCAGGAAGGGTCTCGATTACAGTTTCCTTTGGGACCCAGTCAATAAAAGGTTTCAGTCGGATAGACATAACCTTCAACCTCTTGTGAAAAATTACTGACACACTTGATGCACTGATTCTGAATCTATATGATAAGTCATTAGTTGATAAGTTAAGCCTTAACTTCATTAGAGTAATTAACATATCTTCAGAAAAAGTGAAATGGGTTTTTGACTTCACAACATGGGATTCACAAATTTGAAGAACTAGATTAAAAACTCCATAATTAGGGAGCCCAGTGTAAAACTTCACTTTCTCATCTAACATTGATTCTGGAGATAATTTTTGTTTTTTTAATTGTTTTTGTAAATCATTTCTTTCCTTTCTCAGCTGACTGATCTCGCGTTCTGTTGTAAGTGTTTTCAGTAGTGTCATTTGTTGCACATTCTGATGAAACATTAATCTCTGTCAAACATGATATTTCCACCTCATTTTCAGGAGTAAAATTGTTATCATTCAGTGGCATTTCTTTGCCAGGAACTGTCTATGTTGATTGCAAAGATCCCAGTTTGTTAAATTCATCCACAAGTTTTTTGTTATTATTTCTTTCAAATCTGTCAAGTTTGTGTTTCTTGATACTTTTCTTTGGAATTATAGGAGAAAACAGAAGAGACATAATATGGATGTGTAGGATCTTTGTTAGGTTTCCCTGTAAAAATATATTAACATTTTTAAATGATACATACAATTAAATTGTTTAATGAATAAAATTTTTGATTTTGTACTAAAATTTCTTATTTTGTATATTTCAGGTTAGGGGAAACTGGCTCGCATAAACCCTTACCTATAACTGTTTATCCAGTAATTTTTACTTACTGGCAGGTAACATTATTTATAGTCATGAAATATATCATGACTGTGTCTATGGAGTGTGGTGTTATATATTTACGTTGCGAGAAAAAATGCCAAGAAATAAAAAAAAAATCATTTGGCGATCTTATTCCAATTTTTTATTTTTATTAACATATTTAAACTTCGAAAAGCCCTCGCAGACTTAAGCTGCAATAAAATATATTAAAACGTTAAGTTATGCACCTATATTTACGTGCTATATTTATATATCCGCCATGTTGATGATTGTTTTCACCGAGTTTACTGTTACTAGGGCATGGATCGCAGGGACCCCTAGCGGACGGAAATCATCGTATAGTAGCAGGACTGAGCTAGTCGTGGTGTTGCTTATAGTAGGTATATGGGTGAAAATTTTAAAAAAATGAAGCCTTTTCAAATTTACTCTATAGTAAAACCAGAAAATGATTGAATTTGTATACCTGAAAAACTTCCACACTCGTGTACATGGTTAAGTTTTATTTTTTTATAAGCTTTAGGTGTAAAACGACGAAGAAAAAACCCTCAAAAAATGTCCCAAGCGTACTGGTTTTTGCGTAACAATGCAACTTAATTTGTTTTTTCTTCTTTGTGTTTCTTACTCATTTAGCATTATTTAAGAAGGTATTAGGTAATTATTGTTCTTCGGTGCTACTTAAAGTGGAATAGTGCGGAAAATTTATTCCCTCCGAAATCATTCAATGAAGATATTCCCATAACCAGTATTCAAAGGTAACTAAAATCTAACATTTTAATCTAATCTTGTAGAGATATGTGTCCTCTTCAAATACAATCAATTATTTTCATTTATACAATTACAAACATCACTGCATCAATAGTATAAATGATGCACCTAAAAATTGTCCCAAATGTACAAATTAGCAACAATGAATCATATTTTATTGTGATCTTTCAAATGTTTGACCTAAATGCACTTTCTTACAAAGTATAGCGTTCAAAAGTATCAAAAAGAAAACAATGTTGCATATACTTGCAACAAATGATTTTTTTCTGTCAGAAATTTGTTTTCCCAAGTGTACACACGTTTTGACACTTTTGTTTGACATCTGCCAACACCATTTATGACTAAGAAACATACACAGCATCTCAGCCAGGTGTAAGTTAGAATAAAGTGGTATGCAGTCTGTCATAGAAATGTTTAAAAGACTTCAAAGATTATGACTGAAGATATTATAAAAAACATACAGTTTTGCTGGTAAGATAAATTTGGAAAAAAAAACCCATTCTTTTTTTACTGGCTGAATCAATTTTTTAAATCAAATGTCTTAATGTAAAATACTGTTCTTGTGCTTTGAATACTGCACATTTTTATCAGGCTGTTGTTTTTATGGTGCAATTTCATCTTGGTTAGCTATGTTGTCATTTTTGTACACTTGGAACATGAAAATACCCTTTTTCCTTCTACTCCAAAACCGCTGGACCAATTTCAATAAAACTTGGTCAGAAGGTTAAATGGCCTAAATAAATTCCAATTTTTAAAAAATGGAGATCATGGATAAAGAAACTAGGTCACACCCTTCTAAATTCACAAAAATTAAGAAAGTTTTTTAAAAATCAAAACAGGCAGTCAAGACTGATTTTTGATAATTTTTCTTATTGAAGACGTGTGTTATCTTGTTTGCAAAAAAAAAAAAATCATAATTTACTTAAAAAACTGATTTTTTTTAATTTTTCTTACATTTCAATCTACTTTAAGATTAGATTTTATTTCATTCTACTACAATTTGGTTGTCAAATCCAATTAATGACTTTATCCTATCCTAAAGTTTAAAATTTCCCCTTTTGTCACACTTTGGCTTCATGTTTTTTAATTTTCACCCATAACAGAGTGATTTACTGCCAGACTATCTGGTCCGGATTTTTAGCTTTGTGGTAGAGCGCTCGCTTTTCATCCTCCGCCGGGGCATTCGATGAATATTTTTAAAAATGTTTCTTCCCTCCTATTAAATATTAGAGATAATTATATGGCCATTTTGATATCACACCCTTCATCAGCCCTCGAGTCCTGATATCAGCCCTCGGGCCGAAGTGATATCAAAATGGCCATATCATAAACTATTTATCATATGTTTCTTTTGAAATAAAATTAACAATTAATAATAATTAAATTTTTAAGCAGTCCAGCAGATTTTATTTTTTATATCTATCATGGTCTCATAGATAATTTTTTTACCGCATACGTCATACGTCAATGTTAACCCTAGCAACCGCTGACGTCGATTTCCCGACAACTAGGTCAAATATTCAGTCAGTCGCCATATTCGTCCAACATGACGTGGACAGAGGCATAAATTTGTTTTCTTCATTAAAAAGTGAAAGTTGTTAAAATTAGATTAAAGATCTGCAGTCATAAGTCATGATTGTGATGACAACAGCAAATCTGAGTTTTTGAACCGGCAGGTGCATCGCATCATATTTTAGATAGGTTACACTGATGACAGGGAAACGGCTGCACAAGTACAGGATTATATTGGCTACCAGACGGAATTATTTAATTTTTGGCTTCTGTAAGTTTATTTATTGATCATAGTGATGACAATGTGTTAATGGTTGATATTTTTGTACGGGTGAACAGTTCCGCTTCGAAATGATGTCTCATTTTTGTCCTGACATACTTGCCTCAGCTTGAAGCCAGCATCGTTTATATTTTAAAGTGCCGTCGCGCGCAATCAGTGTAAACTAGTTGTACCTCTCCGATGTCTTTGTATGTTTGCAAATTCCGAAACTCTGTTTAAAATTAATTGAAATACAACTAATACATGACTGTACTGAACACCTGCTCATCATGTTAACCATAAACAGTTAGTATCAAGCTGAAGCGACACGAAAAATCCGCCATTATCGGAATTTTATGAGGGGTGTGATATCACTTTTCTAGGGGTGTGATATCACTGATATCACTTTTCTAGGGGTGTGATATCACTGATATCACTTTTCTAGGGGTGTGATATCACTTTTCTAGGGGTGTGATATCACTCGGGCTGATATCAACTTGTGTAAATTCGAGTTATCACACATACAAAAATAGTGATATCATTAGTGATGACAATAATATGATAATAATAAAAAATAATGGAAACGTCGCAGGTGGTTAATAAAGACATCCAGATAACACGGGGACTGACATTCTCAGTTTGGAACTGTAAATCATATTACACAAATACCAGTTAAATTTTGCCGTGCCAGATGTGCACATTTCGGAAATTCATTTCTCATCAGTGACATTATTAAATATTTTGTCATGGTTCGACTGGTTTTGCAAATTGATTCATTCAGACACATATTTTCTAATTTACATTGGTGCAACCTATACAGCATAATGTTACGGTTCCTTCTGAGGACCTAGTCCCGCACGGCATTTCATTGTTCAAAAGTGGATCTAACTGCACTATGTTCACAGTATGTACACATCTTTGCAATCTAATACTTTATGTTTTGCGAATTATTTTACTAAGAAGCCAAACTGCTTTAAAATATTTCATAAATATGCAGATTGTGTTGTGCTATCATTTTACATTTCCGAAACAAAAAAGGTAGTGTTCAGATCTAGGGCGTAACAAGTAGAACTGGTAGAGACACGCCTTAATTTTTGAAACGTTTCGTCCTTCGGATTTGAAACGCACAAACTTAAGGCGTTTTTCTTTACAAAAAAACTAGTTATAGTTTGGTTTCAACAGTTCAAATTTTGAAATAGTTTCAAAGTTTGAAACTATACTTTGAAACTATTTCAAACCGGTTTCCAATGTTCATATTTCTGCAAGAAATGAAAGGTTTGTAAAGTACTAAGAAAAGATGGCCGAAATTTATCTTCTTGCAGACACTTTCCTTGAAGATGATTAATTTTATTTAACAACAGACCTTCTTTTATCCAGAAAACTTCCACCTACACATCTTTTGACTTCCATTTCACACAGAAGGCATAAAAAACACATAAGACTTGCAAACTATGTAGAAAATATAATGCCACGGTATATTGTGGATGATTTTCGCGACCGTTTTCGGATTGAAAGGCACACTTTTGAAATAATACTTGAAAAGCTGACCCATGGTGTTATGAACTGTAATAGCAAAGCAACATTAACAGTATCGTTGGAAAAAACAAGTTTTGATTTTCATCAAGTATGCAGCCACACAGATGACGATGCAAAGTATTTCTGATCTGTTTGGTGTTTGCAAGTCTACAGTATTTCGACTTGTAAGAAAGATTTCAAATATTTTATGTACTGACGTTATGCCAGATATGATTAAATGGCCATCGGGTGCGAAAGTCCAAAAATATATATATATATATAGATATATATATATATATACAGGAATTAAAAGCGCCATAGCCAACTATGACAGTCATGCAATAGCTTTTCATAAAAATTTACCTATGTAGGTGCGGTCTTAAATACGGTCTATAAAATGTATAGGGACGTATTGGTTTTTATTTTATATCTTTGTAATGGATAAAGATTTTTTAATTATGCACCCCTGATTGTGTTCTTCTTTTCCTTCCGATTCTTCCGATATTATTTTTGAATTTTTTGGTCAATGAGAAATTACTTCAAAATTCATTCAAAGTTACGAGGTAAAGTGCACTAATAATATATGTATATATTCACTAAAATGTGCTAAAAATTGAAATATGTCTGTTGTTAAAACAACTATATCTCCAAATTTTAAAATAATATTGCATTTATGCATGTCTACGTGCAGAGAGAAAATATTTATCTAACTAGACATCTAAATATCAATAAATATCAATTCAAAAGCTAAATTACTTCAAAATTAATTCAAAAATAGATGAAAATCGACCACACATGCCATTTTAACTCTCTTAATTAGCACACATCTCTTGTAGCGTCAAAGCTATTTTAAAATTTAATAATAATAATAATAATTTAAAAATTAATAGATAAATGAAAAATAAACTTAACAATGAATTTAATAAAGAAATTACTAAATAAAAAATATGTGACTTATTAAAAATTAATTATCGCATATGAAAATAAATGGAAAATAATTTTACAATGGTATAAATTAATTAAATATTCATCAGTTAGGTAAAAAAAAATAGTTAAAGCAGACTAATTGAATAAATAAATAAATAAATAAAGTAAAGAATTTACCAAATAAGAATAAATGACTTTTAGAAATTGATTATAGCATACAGAAATAAAACGGATATAAATTCACAATGGAATAAATAAAGAAATAGAATTTCAAACGAAAAAAGTTCGAAGAAAATGCACCAATAAGGTAAAAAAAAAAGTTAAAAAAGTAATTTTCGAATGTGGGAATACAAGTTAATGATAAATAAATAAATAAATAAAGTAAAGAATTTACCAAATAAGAATAAATGACTTTTAGAAATTGATTATAGCATACAGAAATAAAACGGAAATAAATTCACAATGGAATAAATAAAGAAATAGAATTTCAAACGAAAAAAGTTCGAAGAAAATGCACCAATAAGGTAAAAAAAAAGTTAAAAAAGTAATTTTCGAATGTGGGAATACAAGTTAATGATAAAAAAATAAATAAATAAATAAATAACCTTTTTGGCAAATAAGTTCAAAAAATGTTTGGACTCTTGTAAAGCTAATAAGAAACTGATGAGAATTAATCAAATATTTCTAAATTGCAAGTGTCAAAGGGCTGTTTTTGATGTAGTAAATTACTTAGTACACTCATTAGCAATGTTGATCATTTGCGGGACAGTTTGGTTATTTCCATTCAACAAACTGTCAACAGATTTACCTGTTAATACCGGAAATTATTAATTAAAAATCTTATCATCAATGAATGCATGAGTGAATAATATACACTAAGTGAGAAAGAAACCGTGGGAAAAATCAGTAAACAGTTTACAATAAATTAACAAAATGGTCTATTACAATTACTAAATATTTTTGTTTCTAAATTTTCCAAGATTTCATGGTTTCATAACAAAAGTAAAATTTTCACCACATTTCAACAATAAATATATAAAAATTAATAAAGTCTGTGAAATAATAAAAAGTTTGTCTTTTTATTTTAATCAATTTTATAGAGTGTAAAAAAATAGTTTTTACAATCAGTGGTTATTATAAGATTATTTTAAAGCTGCATTAAGGTTATCAATTTTCTGAATTTTTTTTTTATTTTCTAAAAATATATTTTTTAAAAATAGATATCTTCTAACCACGATCCGTGACATTTATTTTCTAAAATTTCATTTCTTTTAGCTGTAAATAAATGGAATCCTCTGACCGGTTGGTCAGAGTTTTACGATGGTAATTATAAGCTTGGAGCATGCGCACGGATCATGTCGGATGTACGGAAAAACCCTAGAACCGAAAGTGAAACATAACAGATTACATTAATTGTCCTTCATTTATATCCGGGTGTATTTGAAATGGTGTTTTGTATCCCTTACTAAGTCACAAATGACAAATTCAACGAAGTTCTGTGTTTAATTTATCGTATTTCACCGTTTTGAAAGCTGTGTTTAAATTACCCGGGTTTTTGATGACGTAACCATGTTCTAATATTAGATCCTAAATGCTGCATCTCGCTGGGTAAATATTGTGATTTTTGCATTTATTCGAGCTTTTATCGTTGAACCAAATGTAACATTGTTCATTAGGAACATCATTAGTTAGATCAGTACCGTTTTAATTTTTTCTTTGGAAAACGTAATGCAGCTTTAAAGCAAATATAATTTTTTTTAAAATTAAATAGATCAAGTAATTAAATAAATCTACTCGACAACAACATGGATTAAACATATATAATTCAGATTTTATATATTATGAGGTTAGTTTAGACAGTATTTATTTTCAGATTTACATTATACCAATAAGGGATTATGAGATTTCTTTCATCGACAATAATTAAAGTAAATGTATCAAAATTAGGCCGTAAATTCTTATTTTAATGAGAAATGTTTGCTCTCTTAAATCCGTGTTTATATTTTAAAGAATAATTGAGAGAGAGAGAGAGAAGGCTTTTTTCCTTATACATCAGTGTAAAGTTAAATCATCAGCAAGTACGTTATCTGACAGTAACGACAACTCTAAATGGCACAGGTAAACTACCGATTAGAGTTACGCCGCCTGATCATAGTACCCGATAGCTGGAGATGTTAGAGGATTTCTAGGTATGATTGGCGCAAATGATGGAAGCCATATTCCGATTCGAACACCCTAACAAAATCCAGAGAACTATATAAACAGAAAAAGATTTCCTTTAGTAGTATTGCAAGCAGTTCGGATGCGAATATAGTTTGACGGGACTGTCTAAATGTCTGTGACCTCGTCGCCAGTTTACAAATTCTGTGACTTGAAGTACACATGAATTAATGACGTCACATCACATCACATCAAAATGAAAGTAAAGATTCCCCACCGATTCTTTGCGATGCGAGTTCATGTTTTACCTACTATGTCAAATTCAACATAATTAATAATCATATATTTATTACTATAAAAGACGGGGGAAATGATAAAATTATTAGGTATAACAAAGTTATCTAGACCTATAATAAGGAAATTATTTTTTGTTCAGTTTTGCTCAACTTTATCAAGTTTTAACTACAAATAATTATAATAATAATAATATACATGGATTCAAGATTGCTGAAGGTTTTTCTAGGTAGAGTGCGAAAATGAGAAAAAAAAACCCTTTTACGATCAGTAAAATCGATCAAAAACAGAAAACCACAAATTTAACATATCAAAGTGGAAAGGGAATTTCTCAAAAATATCTGCAAGATTACTGAAGGCGTTTCTGAGTAAGAGTGCGAAGCGTATACGGTGGACGGAAATACGTATGTACGGACAGTGGTTTCCCATACTTCACGTCCCGTCTAATGAACAAAATCAATATAAGTAAGAAAAACATGGAAATTAAACGATGCCGACATAAAATAAAAACAATCAGAAAATCACAAACAAAGCCAAAACATATATAGCATATAAATAAATAAATAGATAAATTAATAAAAATAGTTTTTTTTTTAAATGCATCTTTTGCCAAGGAGAGGTCGAAGTTTCTCATTACATTCCTGACATTTAACTATAATGGGAAGAAAGTATTGTTAACGAGTAGCATTCATAATCCATTTTTCAGCAGACCACAACTTCTGAAGAGCAAGGATTTCGTGTATATTATGCAAATAATTTGCAAAGTTTAAATGTATATGTGGAGTTGTTAAAATTGGGGATCGTGTTTTATGGAGCAATGTTTGAATAATAGGATTACCGGTATCATGGTGATAATCCTAAAAGTACCACACCATTGGATAATCATTTTGTAACAACCCAGTGCTCTTTCAAGTTAGGAACACTACGGTTCCTAAATTGGTAAGACCACTGTTCACCCTGAAGGTTCGAAACCTGGTCTGGCAAGGTTTGGTCACTTGAAACTTTTAAAATATGCTGCAATGTTCTTTCACAAAGAATTAGAATTGAGAAAAAAAGTCGGGCATCTTCTGAAGAGGTTCCCTGAATGTTGATCTGAGAGCACTGGAATGTACGTCTGATCTTAATTTTTTGCCACTTTGTACATCTCTAGCTTATAGGATCTCAAATATAAGTTAAATTTCTCGACTAGGATGTTAAACCCTATTCATTTAACCTTTCAGACTCTGAATGTTTTTACATTGGATCTCCATATTTGTCTTATTTATTTGTATTGATTCTAAAACTTTATCTCGTGTAAAAAGTATAAGAAACATTTGATTTTTCTACACTATACACCACTAATCCTCATTCTAAATTGAAACAACGTATTAAAGAAATTATTCACTTATCATTCTTTTACAAAAATGTAAACCAAGATACAAAAATCTGGACCTGAACAGGGATTCCGGTTATTTTGTCAAACATCATACGAATTCCTAACAAAAATGTACTAAATATTCCATCAACAAAATGTTGGAGGTTTTGATAGATAACATATTTGTTGTGTTTGATAATATAATATTCAAGCAAACTATCGGTATACCATAAGGTACAAACTGTGCACCATTGATTGCTGATTTGTTTCTTTATTGTTATGAAGCAGAATTTATGTAGAACCTTGTTTCGCCTGGAGATAAAGACTGTTGCCAAACCATACAACTTCACATATATAGATGATGTTCTGTCTCTTAACAATCCTAAATTTGGAGACTATGTGAATGCCATCTATCCTAGTGAACTTGAAGTAAAATATACGACTAATTCTTCAAGTTCTGCTTCATGTTTAGACTTATACCTGAGTTATGACGCACAAGAAAGGTTACATTTGAAACTTTATGACAAACGTGATGACTTCAATTTTTCTATTGTCAATTTTCCTTTTCTATGCAGCAATATACCTGCTTCTCCTGATTATGGCATGTCTGTTTCCCAATGAATACGCTATGATAAGGCGTGTTCCAACTACGGGGACTTTGTAAAAAGAAGCGGGTTGCTTTCACATAAATTATTGATTCAGGGATATTGCAAGCCTCGGCTTATTAAAGCCCTCAAAAAGTGTTGTGGATGTCAACACAGTATTGTTGATAAGTTTGATGTCTCTGTGTCCAGGATTGTCCTTGATACATTTGACGTCTCATAGTTCAATGTTCCTTTCACACAATTTTGATTACACACGTGGCGGGTGTAACTAGCTATACAGGAGGTGCTTACCCTTTTGGAGCACCCGGCCTTACTTCCCTGGTTGAAGTTCACGTGTCTAACCCGACTTGTCAGTTCCAAAGTTTATACTTTGCTTCTGGACTGTGATTTGGGCATGAATGAGCGTGTTTGTTTTTTATTACATCTGGAACCATAGGCACGGTTTATGGTTCAGATCCCCGAATACAGTTACCGTGATAGCCACACTACTGGACATCATTTTGCCAAGGAACCCAGTTATTTTAATTTTTTTTAATCATAAGTCTAGTCTGGCTTTGTTTGAATAAAATTGATTTATGTAGTTTTTTACAATTAACATACATATAATATAAAAGCTTAATTCAAAGCATGGATTTATCAACATTAAAATGTTACATGCAAGAAAACGTCTGTGACTTCATATACATGTCATATAATCCTATAATTGATGTCCCTGACCTCATATACATATCACATTACATTATAATTGACGTCCTTGACCTCATATACATATCACATTACATAATAATTGACGTCCGTGACCTCATGTAAATATATATTATTATAATTGGCGTCAGTGACCTCATGTTCATATCATATAACATTAAAATTGATGTCCCTGACTTCATCTGCAAGAAAACGTCTGTGACTTTATGTACATATCACATTACATTATAATTAATGTCCGCGACCTCATGTACATATCACATTACATTATACTTGTTGTCCCTGACCTCATGTTCATGTCAGAAAACACTCTTATACGTAAGCCCAATATTTCTAGTCAAATGGCAGAGTTTGTTTTCACAGTGTAAAGTCATATATCTGTCAGTGGCTAATTATAAGGTCACACTTTTACAAGTTACATATAAACACAAATGGTGAAATTTGATTCCTCTTCTGATTCAAATAACATCTGCTTCACTTGTATGGGGTTTTCTGAAAAATAAGTAATACTGACCATGTTGATAATAATAAAAAGGAAATCATTTCAGCATATTTAGATTAATAATATTTGTAAGCTTTGTTCAATGTTTTTAAGTACAAAAATATATTTTGTTTGAAATTCATGAAAGTCTAATCAATTAACATAAATTATCAAATAGATATTTTAAAATAATATTCATAAATCTTTTTAAGTTCTTGACTTGCATCCTGGAGCTTAATAAGGAAAACACACATAGGTAGTTACACGTTGCATTTCTTATGTTAATTATTATGGTAGAATATAAATAATACAACAGATGCTTACTTGAGCAGGAATTTTATTTAAGCACTTCGTTATGATTTAACAGTATACATTAATTGCTCAACTTACATTTAAAACTTGAATGTGTTAAAAATAAAAATGTCAAGATTTTATTAATCTTAACTAATTAAGTATTGTATTCAGTAATGGCTGTCTATTGAAAGGTTCGCTTGCCGAAGGTCGGTGGTTTTCTCTGGGTACTCCGGTTTCCTCCACCATCCCTGAACTGACCGCCTGACATAAGTGAAAGAATATTGACTGGGGCGTAAAACTCCATAAATCCAATCCAATCTATTGAAAGGTAGTTTAAAACAAATTAAAGCTTGAACAAGGTTGTTTTTAAAGAAAATTTGGTATTATGTTGTAATAACTAGAAATATATCTGTTAGACACAGATGCCCCCAACATTTATGAATGAATGAACATCTATGAATGGGCCATATCTTCATTAATATGACAGCAGTGCAGCAAAAGTACATTACATATTATAATAGTTTTAATTTTACAGCACTAGAGCTAGACTTGTAACTTATCATTACAATCCAATGTACCAAATATCAGAGCAATTACAATGCCGAAAACAAATGATGATGAAAGGACGGAATGATGGACAGACAAGAGTAACAATATATGTCCCCAACAATTTTTGGTGGGAGCATAAAAATACTTACTTTGGTGCTGAGGCTTGTGGCTTCCCTCTCTTTGCTTTTTGAGGAGTTTTAGGTTTTTTTCGTTTTATTTTCTTTTTAGCAGAAAGCATTTTCATAAGCATGTTGTTCCTTGAAAAATGCAGTTCATTTTGGATGCTTGCTGTATATGCACCTGGACCAAAATCATATTCAATTTCACCAGACTCGGATTTGGTTAAGCATCCCTCTGAAAGGAAATCTGGAAGAAGTGAAAAATGTTGTCCTGCCGACATGTAGTACTTGATCAAGCAAACTACATTCCTTGATAGCCTTGCAATTACAGACTTTGGTGGCATCCACAGCTGTGCATTTCTTGTTTCATCTTTTTCTTTAACAGATGGAGTTTGAATGGTTATCTGTCGTACTTCTTCAAAAGAAAGTTTAGTAGGGTCATACAGTTTTGGGCAATACAGGTGCTTAATAAATTCTGCATATACCTCTGAGTTGAAGTCAATGGATAAAGCATTTCCATGTTCAACTGCTATTGGTACTAAGTTTTCTCAAAATTTGATTTCTTTGAGGAAAAGTTCTAGGTGAGTTGAATGTGGAATTGAATGGAATTTCGGCAAAAAATCATTCCCTCCAAAACTAAGAACTACAGCAACCTTCATTCCAAAATATTTTTCGGACGTAAAAGTTTCCAGTAACATGATTATTCTGGTGATGTTATATATATCATACTTATGTTGTGGTTTCCGAAGAATGACATAAACATCGTTCTTGAATGCCCCATTTGATGTTCTTGGTCACAAGTGAGAAATAGCAAATAGATGAATAACTACAGCATCAATATCTCCTGAAGAAACAATACTGATACATGTTTCATTTTCTTGGAGTTGTTTACTGTATTCTATGAGCCAATCCACTTGTGACATTTCTGCTTCTCCTTTATTTTGTTGTATTGTTTCCAATATTTCTTGTTTTGTAAATTCATTTTCTTTATCAAAATATGCTCTTATTGGAGTACAAAAAAGTTTACAAGTGCATGGGCTATTATCACATTCACATGGAGACATGATCAGTTCACTATCAATGTCCAAAATTATAGATTTCAAAATATTGATGTTCTGGATATTTTCAGCGAAATAAATGCTAGAAATTGTTTTTCCTTCTGTGGTAGATGTGAGAGATTTTTTGTCAAATGTGTCAACACTTAGAACTTTATCCTTAGTTTTTAAATGAGAAATTGAATAATGTGACTGTGGGGTTTTTCCCTGTGCCCTTGTTGATGCTTTAAAATTATCAGGGGTGAAACTATATTTTTCTTCACAAATGGCAATGTTTTTTAAACCTGGAAGCTGTTGCTTTATTTTTGAAATAACATCTTTTCCTATATATTCTAAATAGTCTTGTCCTGATTCAGCATGTGTGGTAAATTTCAATCGTGGCAAAAGCTGCACTACTACCCAAGAACTGTGGCATTTGCTTTTTACCAAGCAATATAATTGCAAATAATAATAAGATATCCTGTCAAGTTGCTTTGCTTGTTTTGCAACCATTTTGGTTCTTTTTTCTTCCCTAATTTCCTTTTCAGATTTTACAGATTGGTGTTTTTTGGTTGGTATTCGATGTATTGTTACTCCTTTAGATTGTTTTAATTTTGAAATCAGACTCTGTGGTCCATCTATTTTGTTAATGTCTGGTATATCTGATTTCTTAAAGCCAAATAAACTATTAAGTGCTACAAATTTTCGAATAAGGAATTGACCAGCTTGAATTGAATGCTGATCAAGTATTGCTTCTGGCAGACATTCAGGTTTTGCTTGGTACATATTAAAGATGTGCTTGTTTGGCATTGTTGACAATCCTCCTCTGCGTAATATAAGACTTGTGATGCGTATGATGTATGCGATGTCACTGGTTGAAAGATGTAAACCCAGGAGTTAATGTGTTGATTTTTCCTTGTCTTTTATCTCTTTGTAGTAGCCATTGTTTTCATTTAAGGAATCAATCAAAGACATTCTTGGCAATACTGATTCCATTGTTGCGCCAGATCTAAAGGCCTTTAAAACATCCTGATGGTCCATTTCTCTCTGAGCATCAAGTGCAAAATTGACAGTGCTTCCTTTATGTGGTGTTGTATAAGACTTGTGATGCGTATGATGTATGCGATGTCACTGGTTGAAAGATGTAAACCCAGGAGTTAATGTGTTGATTTTTCCTTGTCTTTATCTCTTTGTAGTAGCCATTGTTTTCATTTAAGGAATCAATCAAAGACATTCTTGGCAATACTGATTCCATTGTTGCGCCAGATCTAAAGGCCTTTAAAACATCTTGATGGTCCATTTCTCTCTGAGCATCAAGTGCAAAATTGACAGTGCTTCCTTTATGTGGTGTTGTATACAGGCTTTCTTTAAGGTTTTTGTAAAATGGTCCACATTCAAGATGGGCATGTAGAAGTTTAGTACAGTATGCTGCATATAATGAAGCGCCATTTAAGAAAGAAAATGGTAAGGAAGTTTTGACGGAAGCTAAGAGTAAATTGTAGCCATCCTTTCCACCTAGTCTTTCCGACAGTGATATTGCTGTTATTTCATCACAGTGTTTCATCATATCAGCATGCAAAGCAAATGTTCCATTAGTTGCTATCCCATGATCCATAAACTTTCTAAAATTGTCGTCCCATTTAGATCCTATCATTGTGTTTGACTGTATGTGATGCTGGATAGATTCTAAATCTTCTAGGGATAGTGACTGTAAATAAGTACAGGCAAAAGCTAGATGAAAAGACAGTGACAGCCTCTGTATGTATTTTGTTGCTTTATCTATGTGATCTGAATTGATTAGTTTTTTCCAATCTTTTACATCGTCATCTCTCATATATTTCAGGATGTGGACAAGTCCTGCATGTTGATATGCAGTGCAAAGGTTATTTATTTTTGATTTTCTCAGATGTAGCAACGGGAATTCTGGAAGAAAGTGTTGATATTTTCTGTTTAATTCTCTTAGTTTCAGCAAATTGTTCCCTATTTTGATATCAAAACCACAAATTATTTTTTCCTTTTTTGTTATGTTTTCAATATGATCTGTTTTAACCAAAATGTCATCAAGAATTTGTTTAAATTTTGACATGTCATCATCTCTACCAGTTGCAGGAGGTGGGTGTCTTGTCAACATGACAGGAAGTTTGAACTGTTCAAAGTTTTGTAATTGTACTGTGGATTTATTACTATCATCTTCATCGTCACTATACACGATAGGAGTAATATCCAGAAATTCATCCACAGACATATCTTGAACAGTTGGGAGATTAGATGCACCTAAATCCACACTGTCGAGAGCTTCCAATTCAATACTGACTCCATCAAATATTGCCTCAAAATTTTCTTCATTCACATCCTGAAATATAAATTTTCAAATTCAATTACTTTTACTATTTATTTTGTCTATTTTTTCTAAATTTAAATTGGTTCTTTAAATCATCTTTAAGTACATTTTTGCAATATTATTTAACATAAAACATGTCTTATTGGCAACATTTTATGTTTGTCAAATTTCAGTAAAATGACATGAAACTGAATGATTTTGATAATTAAGTAATACCAAAAGATTTTTTTATCATTTTACACAAAACTGTTAACTATGAAATCCGTCTTCTGCTTGTTCCACATCAGTCATGTTTGGCTCATCTATATGGTGTTCAGAATTGAGTTGTTGCTCATCATTCTTTCAGAAACATTTAATGAAGCGAGGTGTTTGAGTTCTTCGTCTTTATAGGGAGTGCTGTTTGCTTGGTTGAGAACTGGAAGGGTATTCCAGATATTTTTTGAAATACAAAAGCATTGGAAATTACATTTGAACTCAAACTTTAATGATAAATGAAACATAGACAAGTAAAAGATCAACAACAAACATACTGATTCATGATCAGAATCATAATCTTAGTAGTAAATGTGAAGGCAAAAAGTGGAAAACCAATTGCAATGAATCAATCTTATGAGTTATAATTAGATAAGATTAATCAATGCCTAATTGTATATAATCATATGCAAAAATGTTTATTAAAAAAACGAATGAACAAATAATAAAAAACATAGAAAGAAATTAAACTTACTTTTAAAAATTTCAATCCATAGTGACAGAAATCCCCAATCAAGCATTTGAAGGAATCGTTGAACTACATCTTTTTCCTTCTTATTGAGACAAATAACGTCATCTTCAAATTCTTCTTTCGTGAGCCTGTTATTATCTTTACATTTGCATTCATTTTTTGTGTCACAAATATTAGCATCATGCCAATTATCTACTACTCTGGCATCTTTTGGTAGTCCTTTAACTGTAATGGGCAATGTACATATTTGCATTGAGCGGCTTTCTCCTGGTTCTGGATCTTTGTGGTATTTAAGGCGGACTAAGTTGTCCATCAATACAATAAGTATGCAATCCCTCAGATTCACAGTTCTTTGAACAATACCACAGTCACTTTCATATGTTAATTCATACTTCTTTAAATATGTATTATAGTAACAAAAATCGCTAATTGCTTTTTCTTTTAATCTTTTTTCACTCTCATTTAGACTAAGAGTTGCACCTGCAAATGATGACACTGAAAAAACTGTATTGATAGAGTGGTAATTCATTGCTAGTTCTTGTGAATTTGCATCTTGGATAAGGCCAATATAGTTTTTATTCATCAAATTTAGGAGAGTGTCAAATAAGAAATACATTTTTTCAGTTTATTTTGAAGAAAAATGTTTATATTTTCTGTTTTTCTCATACTTTCTTTATTGATAAATGTTTCTAAATGATTTGTCCGATAATTGGCACATGTAATGCCCACTCTGTCAGAGTGTCAAAAGATTTCAAGTTTAATGGATTTGAAATGGCGACACCATGACAAACATCACAGTTTAAACCAGTATCACATTCATCAACGTCTTCAGAACCTTTCCAAACATGTCTAATTTTATTATTCAATTTCTTCAAATTAATATCATCCCTGAGCTCAAAACGTGTTGGTTTCCCAAACTTATCAATGTAAGGCTCCAAACCACCTTTGCCAAAAAACAATATCTCAGAACATGTGTCATTATGTTTTTTCCTAATCACAGATTCTATCAAAACACCAATATCAGCATATTGTTCAATAGGAGAGTGGTCAACTTCTAAATACACATGTAGTGAAGGACAATGAGTGCACACACTAGAACAGCCTACACATATAATTTTTTATCAATGGCTAACATTTCAGACAATGTATTGAGAAGTTGTAGTTCTAAAATTTCCGGAGAATGCTTTTTCTTGCCAAATATTGTTATAGCATTTTCTGCTTCGCTGAATTTTCTCCGTTGTGTCCGGTCAAAGATATTTATTTTTGAAGAATTTAAGAGTAAACTTTGAATTTCTTTTGTTTGCTCGAGAGTTCCAAGAAATCGTGCCTTTTGTTCAACAAGTTTTTCATAGCTGGCAGAGTCCGAAAAGTAACTACTTCTTTCAAAATGATGTTCAAAAAGACATATTTTCTTCCATTCCAGTTCTGAAAAATCACTTTTATAATCACTGAAAAGAGTCTTAATTTCAGATTCATTAATCATAATATTTTAAAGTAAATGTTCATCTATGATTTCATTTCTGTAAACACTTTTTAAAACTAAAGTGTAAATTTCTTTTATGTTTAAATCAGAAGCGGAGTCTTTTCCAACACATTTTCTTTCTATCTGATTTACAACTTTCTGACAAATGTGGAGATCATCTACATGATTGAAAAAATACCTCAATATTGACCGCACACTGACACGCATTTGCCCATCAACTTCTTTGATGCCATTTTTGATGTCCCTTGAATTCCTTTTGAACATTGAACTTCTTAATTTTTCTGATTTTGTCAGCAAGTTTATGATTTTGACGCAGAAATAACAGAAAATCCTCCAATAAAACCCATTTATATTCATTTTCACATTCATCTTGATGTATTGTCAAAGACTTGAGAGCAGTTATATTACAAAATGTCATTTTTGTGTCTTATATATCTGAAATTAACATTTTAAAATTATCACAAAAATATTGTTAGTGGTATTGCCAATCCTCCCTCAAAAGTAATACACATGTAAAGGTTTTATGTTTAGCGCCTCTTTTAATTAAAATAATTAAAATTTTTATTTTACAACATAGCAGGGAAATTTCATCATCCATAATATTAATTGTTATTGTCCCTGTTTATTATGGTAGTTGAGTTGGTAGAATACTTGATAGTTGAAAGTTTGCAACCCAACTTGGTTTAAAAACATGCTGGGAAAAGGGTAGTGTTAATGTTTCTAAGCCTTCAAAGTTTCGTTTAGACATAAAATTCACAGGATATTTGAATTTGACGTTAAAACCAATGTCCATTCTCTCAATAGGTCCAGTCTGACTCGGTAAAGAACTGTCCTAAGTGCACTCACAAAGGGTTAAAGCTGCATTAAGTTTTCCAAAGAAAAAATTAAAACAGTGCTAATCTAATAAATGATGTTCCTAATGAACAATGTTACATTTGGTTCAACGATAAAAGCTCGAATAAATACAGAAATTACAGTATTGACCCAGCGAGATGCAGCATTTGGGATCTAATATTAGAACATGGTTACGTCATCAAAACCCGGGTCATTTAAACACAACTTTCAAAATGTTGAAATACAATAAATTAAACACAGAACTTCGTTGAATTTGTCATTTGTGACTTAGTAAGGGATAAATAACACCATTTCAAATACATCTGGATATTAATGAAGGACAATTAATGCAATCTGTCATGTTTCACTTTCGATTCTAGGCTTTTCTGTACATCCGTGCGCATGCTCCAAGCTCATAATTACCATCGTAGAACACTGACCAACCGGTCAGAGGATTCCGTTTATTTACAGCTAAAAGAAATGAAAATTTAGAAAATGAATGTCACGGACCGTGGTTAGAAGATATCTACTTTTAAAAATATATATTTTTAGAAAATCAGAAAAATTCAGAAAATTGGTAAACTTAAAGCAGCTTTAATTTTATTTTTGTCACTCCACCTATAGTGTGTATCATTTCTAATAAGTGACATAATCTGTTTATTGGAACAGAAAGTATCAAGTATTCAACCAATTAATGTTATGTGCAAATAAACTTACAAATCGTTATAAATATGTATCCATGTAAACATTATCCCATAGATACATGTATGCAAGGATTCCTAATTCCCAATAAAGCATTTTTATGAATACCCCCCTCTCTCTCTCTCTCTCTCTCTCATAACTATTTAAGTACAATATATATATATATATATATATTATTAAAAAAACATTTACCATATTATTAAAAAATATTTACCTTATATTAAGCAATCTTCATCTTTATTCATTAAATAGAATAATAAAATGCATGACATACATTCTACATATATATAACAAAGACAAAAACACTTTACAACTGTTTATTAACTGTTGTGTAATTTAATATTAGTGTGAACAGTTTATCAGTGGTACTTGGTTTAAAAGAATTAATCAATGTCAAAAACTTCTGATATGACCATCGCTACAAAATAGCTGTAGAATGGGCTTATGTATACGAGTGAAAACATTATACTTGATGTCCGTGACCTCATGTTCATATCATAAAACATTTTAATTGACGTCCATGACCTCATATACATATTACATTACATAATAATTGACGTCCGTGACCTCGTATACATATCACATTACATTATAATTGACGTACGTGACCTCGTATACATATTACATTACATTACATTAAAATTGACGTCCGTTACCTCGTATACATATCACATTAGATTATAATTGACGTCCGTGACCTCATATACATATATATCATAGATGTCTGTGTTGTCTTTTTTTGTGGCCTTGCATACCTTTTCTGCTTGTTCATATGTACATTTATGTATCTTGCAGTAAAAATGTACAGTTGCCTCTTTACTTAAAATTTGCATGACATAACTGTCAGAAATTCTGTAAAAAAGAGATTTATTATTAAAACAATGTAAAATGATGAACTGGAAAATGACGTTCATACATTCAAAGCCGGACAAAGCAGTCATTTCCATTGAGTAAGCAAGATATTTAACATAATTTACTTAGTATATAATTGCTGAAACTGGCATAATTTAAAAAAATAAGAAAATATAAAAAAATAAATAATTGCTGAAACTTACACTTTTAAAATAAATAAGTAATATTGATATATTTGCTGAAACTGGCATAATTGAAATAAATAAATATTTTATATAATTGCTGAAACTGATACAATTAAATAAAATAAATTTATATATTGCTGAAACTGACATAATTTAAATACAAGGACTTGCTTCCTGTGGCATCTTTGTGGAAACTGGTTTTATTTTTCATGATCCTTGTATTGTTCGTTTTTTCTTGTTGCTTTCTTATCAATATAGTCTGGAATTCTTGCTTTAATTTTGATGACCTTACAACTGAAATTTGATTTTAAATTTCATTTCTCTTGCTTTGTCATAATATTATTTTATGATGTTTCATCTTTTTCTATAAACCAATCACAAGTATAATTATTTTTATACATTAATTTTGCTTTAAGAGTTAGCACATTAATATACCTTATATATGTTTATCACGAACGGTTTATGCAATCAACCGCTGAAGTCTTTTATTAACATTTAGATATATGGAGATTGATTTAATCATATGAGATTTCAATATATATTTCGCCATTAATAATGAAAATGATCTCACTTTTCAAATACAAGGAATGAACGCATACGCTGCAGACAAAACTAAAAATAAATTGATTTTTAAAAAGACAAGTTGACACTTCATTACATATCTCATAAGCCGCTGTCAAAAACGTTACCTTTGTCAGAAACAATAGATTTAGGATTTTCAGACTATTCACAGAGTTTAGGAATAAAAGATTTGTAAGAGGGTATATGGTCAAGTTGATTTCGTCTGAACCTGCTGTAATCTTAACATATATGATACCTACAAGTCTGCAAATTAACTTGTTTTCCTCTGTAAAAGAATGAGAAGAGAGTTTTGCATTGCATTCAAAGACAACTTAAAATTTTGTAAAAAATAAATAAATAATTAAATAACAAACAATAGGTTTCAGCTGTATTATAAAATAAAACATTAAAACGGTTACCTTTAAAAATCTAAATAAGTTTTTTTTCCAAGTTGCATCTTAAGGAATCACCATTTTTACAATAAATCCTTTAATAGAGACATTAAATTTATTTTCAATTTCCTTGATAATTTTTTTCACATTATAGAATTGTTATAATGTATGTGCAAAGCATTGGAATTTATGGACAGAAGAAATCTGGGTTTTTTTCAGATTCGTAGTTATAGTGGTTTTTTTCAGATTCGTAGTTATAGTGTAACTTTATTTTTAGTCAGGCTTTGGTCAGTCATGGATGAAGAAATCTCTGCTTTTGTTCTTTTACAATTATCATGCAATTTTTCAAAATCGTTGAAAGCATTGTAATTGTAGCAACAAGTAGGTTTTCTGCTTACTTCTCTAACACCAATATGGTACGTATTTTTATCTGCAGAAATATGTGAACTTTTTAGTAGTTGCATCGCATTGCAAAGAAAAATTATCTAAGGTATCTCCGACCTCACAAATTACCTGACGTGAAACTCTGCAGCTTTTAAAGTTAATTTTTGAGCTGTAAAAAGAGAAAGAAGAGTTCCAATGTCATAATTCATTAAAATAATTGAAACAAATTTAATCAATTGTGCAATGTTTTTACAGGCCAGTCCTCTGAATGCATAATAAAGTTGTCTAATCTTGTAAGAATAGGAATTGCAATATTTTTCAGTCTCCTTAAATTAAAATGTTTTTGTCC
The DNA here is from genome assembly GCA_029721355.1 of Tegillarca granosa. NCBI lineage: Eukaryota > Metazoa > Mollusca > Bivalvia > Arcoida > Arcidae > Tegillarca > Tegillarca granosa. The sequence continues at coordinate 21,797,750 of CM056602.1, read as the reverse complement.
ATCTGAGCTGTAAATTTGTGATGGGATAAATGTATGTTAAGTTTCTTGGATATATTTTGCTAAGGCTGAACATTTCTTCAGTTAATAATATGATTTTGTTATGTTCCGCAAACAAAGTTGTGTGATCATATTGGCTTGGCAACTTTTCCTCTTCTTTTGAAACTTCACAGGAATAGTAAGGAGTACTGGTTATTAAAATGCTAACGAGAGTATTTCACGTTTCAGTGCCCACTCTAAAGACATTTTTTAACATTTATTTCTCTCCTAATAGTTGGCAGATTATATTGAAACTTAGTAGGTACATGATTCAAAAGTCTTCCAATTTAGATAGTGTCTTAACAAACAGAAGCTGTATTTATCAGAATTTATTGCCCCTCTAAAACTATATTTTTGATTAAAAATAAAGTCATACTTGACAGCCCATTACAATTAACACTTGTACTAAAGTACAATATTTAGGTGTTTTAATACAATAGTATTGTTTCGAAAGCAGATTTTAAGGTTATATGTCTTGAAACGTTGAGCTTTTACTCTGATTTCAAATGATTCTGTTGTCGGTGTAAAACATAACTGTTATCTACAGTCTTTAATCTTTTATTTCCGCATGTTATATTTTTCTCAAAAGAAGCTGAAGATTTCTAATTTTCAGTTGTTGGAAGTAAGAATTCAGTACATAAAATTGTTTAAATTGTTCGCTGTTCCTTTTACGCAATTTTTTGTATTTTGTATAAGTTGAATGACTTTTGCTAATTTAGCATGTAACTTTCAATTAACTGTTCTAGGCATATGTTTCATCTGAGCAAATGATACCAGTCTTCATGTTGCAGACTGCATGCTCCACAAGTACTGCCCCTATGTGGTTACAGGACAAACCCTTGTCGACCATAATGGTACACCACCCCTCATCGGTATGTCAATTTCCTCTCATTTAACGAAGGTAGTGTTCAGATTTGAGGCGATTTGGGACGACCAAACGTTTGTCTGCTTTCAGAAGTATTTTATCCCCATTACATATACATGTACAAGCATCATATGCCACATCGACATTAACGTTCTGAAAGTAACTGTATCTTAAGTTTTTAAAGTTTTTCATACCATCCCCATCCTCAGCCTTCAGTAAAATTTTATATAATTATATTATATTTGGCCACTTCGTCATATCGTCAAGCCATTGTTTAACATTGCTAAATTCTCCAGGCAATGAACTTTTCGCTTGGAATGACATGATCTTTAAATAATATGCACTTGCAACCCACTTTGACAAGTAATCAAAATTTAAATATATCGTAATGGTGGACACCTACGCTTGCTTTACTAGTGGCGATGATTAAAAAACAACCGTCTGTTCTTGGAAGTGAAAGAAATTGTGACCTTTGCATTGGGCTAAGGGCAATGTGCAGGGATATTTGTTGAGCGTGCCACGCCTGTCGTGACATTGTGGATCGGTTTTAAGGCCTCCTCCGAAGGACCCCATGGCTTTCATTTTTAAATGCTGAGTGCCTGGCGAAAGAACAGACACTACCAATTTTCATTTCTTTGTCAAACCCGAGAGTGGTTTGAAATCTGACCTTTCACATAAGAAGCGAGCTACTGTAGTGGCACTTGAATTTTGTAGGGATATGTATTAAAAGTATTAATAAGTATGTTTAAGACAAACAAGTTGTAAGAAATGGCTAATTTCAAGGAATTCAGCCACACTACTAACAATAATATTGCAGCACAAGTTTCATAAACATGTACAAATATATGTATTATTTATTGAATGTGTTGATGAGCAAGGCCACAATATTTTTAAAACTACTCTGCATCATGTCTAAAGGATATTAAAAATTCTATGCAGTGTATTGAATTACTATTGTTAGGTAATTTCACGCTGTTTTTAAAAAAAATCAAGTGTCGAATTACACACACAAACACACGCACTATAAAACAACATCTGTTATTGGAATAACCGCTTAACTTTAAAATCAATTCTTGTCCTGCAAATATTTAAATACTTTTGTCTAATGGGTGTCTAAATGTTTTATTAGAAATTTTCATTAAATACATTTTTTAAGAGATACTACAAATCTTCAATCTTGCTGACACAGTTTGTCTATCTCCAGGACAGGAGGTTATGTGCATAAAACTTAATAAATCAACCTAACATTAATTTGAGATATCGCTTCCTCGCTTTGTGGCTACCACTCTGGTTCACCTTTTACCAAGGCAAAATGACTTGAAGAATGGTATCTATGTCTGCAACATACTGACACTTCTAACACCTCAACAGACGCACAGACTCTGTATTATAAAGCAGACCATAATACACACTCGCATCTCAGACATACACCAACCTGTTCTAACTTTAATAGAGATTATAAACATGCTCTTGTCTACAGTCCTTTATTAACAACTTATCTGTGATATAACTTGTTTTTATCAGCTAAGTATTTTTTTTAAAATCTTTAATTTGATTTACTTCTGTTCAATATATAATGTATATATCAGCCACATTAATCTTTTAAAATTCCATCTAAATATCAATAATTCATAAATCAATGAGCTATTTTCATTTTTAATGAAATCAGATGATTTATTTTAAGATAAGATTTTACTTAAACTTTATCCTTTTTACTTTTAAAATTTTCAATCACTTGAGCAAATAATGGTTATTCACAATAAGTTTATCCCTACAAAGGCAATTGTATCGCCCAAAATCCTACACTCGGGCATTTTTCTTTTACATTTAATCCTCATATCTTCAGTGAAGGTGGGGTTTCAGTATGCTACAACTTCCACCTTCTAGAAAATAAGGTACATTCATACTGAGCTCCAACTCCCCCAAATTGCACTCGAACTTCCAAGCTCCTTTTTAGAATAAAATTACCAAATTACATACATCTATACTTAAAAATTTATTTTTCTTACCGGCAATTAAAATGCCACATAAAGCATAATAAATGAGAGGACATACACAAATAAATCCAATGCCGTATTACTTTAGTAAAATAAATTCAACTCTGTAGAATGTAACAATTACAAATGATAAATTTTTCACTATAAAACAGTCTAGAAATAGAAATAATTTTTGCAGTTTTCTGGTTACTAACATCTCTTAATGCAGAATGAAAATCTTCAACTTTGGAAACAACCTCACGAAGGTACTACACATAGCATCATTGTCAGTGTTTTCACATTTCTGAGCATCAATGTTTTCGTATTTCTTTATCTTTTGTTCTTGGTGTCCAGTATCATAATCAAATTTTCCGCTATTTGGTCACTATAACGTTTATATTTACGCATAGGCTTGTCGATCTATGGCCACTGCGGTTCATATGTTTCTATACAGAATCATAGAAAATTGTACACATTAGTAGTTATCCAGAAATAAAGTTGTTTTCCAGGAACGTAGTTTGCTTTATCAACCAAGATTTAATCTAAGAACATGGTATGTTCAGTAGTTATCCAGAAACATAGAGGTTACCAAAGCTGTCTTGGTTCTCATCAAATGTTAGTGAATATACTTTTGTCTTGTTATCTGTAACTCAAAACATCGGTAAGTTTTCTAAACACATTACCAATCATGAGATGAGGGAAAACTATATTAAAAATTCTATTCAATTTAATCTAAAACAAAAAAAAGAACAATACAGAAAATGTACAAACATTTAAAATTTAAATAATTATACATGTAAATGAATGATGTGTCTTTTTTATTAATAAATGTTGAATGCCAAAATGTAGTTGAATTTAAAAAAAAAAAAACAAAATGAAGATTAAACAAATTTATCAAAATGTAAATGTTTGAAAAATAATATAATTAATGTTTTTGAAAAATAATATTATTTAGTCATTTTATCAAGTATTGATAATTCATGTAAAAACTTATATGCAAAATAAAGCAATGCAGTCTTAAACTATATAAGAATTGTGGCAAAACTAATACTTTTATATAGTATATTTATCAGTACATATGACATACATTACTATTTTCAATGACTTAATGGAAGAAATGTATGATATAGTTTTTTATATTATATAAAATGCACAATATAAATACAGTACTTTTTAATGAAATATTATCAAAATGTTAAAAAAAAGAATTACATCTATTTTTTCATTAAAAAAGAGTGTGAATACAATACAAAAAGGTCATAAAAAGGTAACAAAATAAATGGTAACAAATTACAATAACATGGATGATTTAAAAACCACTTGCAGATCTGAAACATTTAAACAAATTCAAATAAAAAAACATTTGATACTTTTAAAAGCATGTGCAAACATGGTAAACATGTATCTGTATTTATCAATAAGCCCCATGTTCACAATCTACAATAACTCAACTAGGACAGATGGTAGCATCACTATCGTATTCTGCATGATCACTGTCTTGGTTACAAAAGTATAATGGGTTCAGAGAAGAACAAAATGCAGAATCCATGCCTAATTCAAATGGTTCATTCTACATTTCAGTATCAACATCTTCAAACCATCAGTGATTGATCTGTCAAAATCATTAGGGGATTTTAGTGTTTGTAGACTCAGTTTTGTAAGATTAAAACCATGAGACAAGTTACAAATACAAGAGAATGAGTCGGGGAAAATGTAAATGTGCAATATGAGGTAAATTATGAAATGGAACAATGATATAAGATCGGTATCATAAAAGTATCTATCATTAAATTGAAGAGATTGAAAGTTGTTTTACTTAATAATTGATACTGTGATCATGCTGCTCTAAATCTTAAAAATGGGAAATTCTGGGAAAAAATTGTCAGTATATTCCACCTTCTTTTATTATGATTTTCTGAAATCTTATAATCGGGGGCAAATTATATTCTTCCTTTAAAATAAACTGTTGGGTATCTCCCTACTTTTCCAAGAATATTCAAAAGTATTTCTCGTTAAGATTTGCTTTGTCATCGTCTTGGCCAGGATTGCGACATTACTTTCGGCTAGCCTGATACTCAGTGAAGAAGTGGGAATCAATTTAGTCAATACAGGTATCATGAGAATAAATGTTACTTGTATTTTCTGAAATTTTGTGTATGTCTTTGATAAAAGTGTGATTTTAATTTTGTAATTTTCATCTGAACTGATTGATAAATCGATAACATCATTCTTTTTTTGTTTACTTTGACCTTGAAGTCCAAGAATAAAAGCTTCTTCTGTAATACTTGACTCAAGGTATTTATAATCCCCTTTTTCCACCTATTTACCATCTATATATGTATAGTTTTCCATATCTTGTGTTTTTAAAATATTAGTTTTGATTATTTATATGTCTTTATCTCCCATTTTACTTATATTTACATCATCTTGTTCTAATTCATGTTCTTCAACAAGTGCTTGAACAAGTCAAGTTCTTGTTCAATGTCTTTTTTTTTCTTTCGACCTTTACATTCTTACATTCTGTAACATTCCCTCCCCCAAAGGTGATTAGTTTTGCCAGTGCAAGGGAAGTCAAGTGTGTCAAAAGTTAATCTTCATCTTCAGTTAACTTGTTTTCATCCATGCAATAACAAATATCTGTGTCAGTACATTCATGGCTGTGCCAATAACGAATATCAGAGTCTTTTGGTAAACCTTTCAAAGTGATAGGGTAGTGTACAGATCTGATACATTGATATACCAAAATAGAAAAACTTTGGTATTTTAACAGTTTTTTGAATTTTGCATCTTAATATTTAAAAAATATAGATAAATGACGAAAAACACAACTTAAAACCTATGTAAAACGCGTAAATAGCTTAACATCCGTGTTTTAATTGGGATGTTCATGTAGTTGGTCTATTTGAAGTCTACAATAGGTACGTATAATGATAAGCGTATCTTATACTTAGCAACTAAACACCCCTAGGCTTTGCAAGTGAAGAGGCAGTTTTAGCTTAGAACATTTAAAATAATTATAGATATGTATTAGCGTTCCATATATGAACACCCCAATATAATTAATTGCTAAGTTTTAGAAACTTTCAACATAAAAGTCTAGAACTTTTTCATTCTTAATCTTAAGAAATCTTAATCTTAAAATTCAAGCTATAAAAAACATTATATTTTAAAATTTGAAACTTCAAATTTAAGGTTTTTTCAAATGTTAGATTTTAAAACATTAAAATTAAAATTTTAATAATAAAATTGAAATCTAAAACTTAAATTCTAAATCTTATTTCATCTGTATGGTTAAAATTCGATTGTTCAGACTCTTTAAACGTAATTGTGAATAAAATACATGACTTGAAGATAACTCGGGATATTGACCAAACTAATATTAAAAAAACAGAGCAATACTTTAAATATTCACGTAGAATATTATTTGCTTCCATGCAAAAAGACTTCTTGCATATTTTGGTCCAATTTTAGAAAACAGAAAGACGGCAATAATTTTGAATAAATTTCAACTTGCCGGAAAGTTCTGTCAAACGCACTGTCAGGGCGCTTCTTGTTGGAAAAACACGTGTTTGGAACTGCTTCGTTCGTCTTAAAATATTATAAAAGAACTTTCATTAAAATATTAAGTACAGAGTAGATAATATATATTACTTAATTATATAGTTTAATTACTAACTATATGTCTGACGAGCGACTAAATGCTACCACTCACAAAGGTGGGGCAATAATTAGGAAAATTTTGACTTGTATTTAATTTATTGCTGCACAGAATTTACAAATTTCCTTATTGTGCCCCTGCTTTCCCTAAACACGTTTTGACTAATCCATCCCAAAACCTACGCTAAATTTGTTTACGACGCGAAACCCCAAATTGTTCCGAGGCGGACTTTTAATTGCTTAATCACCTTGATGTGTTTACTGGAGTCTATGAACAAAAGATAGAAATTAAGTTCCAGGGCTCATTTCAGTTTTACTGAAACAGATTGTCGTGATTAAAACATTAAGGCCGAACACCTGTTTTGACTTGGCATGAAGTGTTAAGTTGTATTCAGTTTTTTTTTTTTTTCTTTCTTGAGAAATCTATTTCTCAATCTTCATGTAAATGTAGTTGTGATTAACATGTCTTAGATACTATTTTGGGTGTTTGGAAAAATAATTTGCCATTAATTCTAATTCAGATATAAATCTCTTTTTCTTCTGATTATAAAATAATCGGATATATGAATATTCCTTTTCTTAAACATCAGTTTAATATTTTATTTTAACTCGAAACAAGAAAATCTATTTCTCTATTTGTAATCAATATCACATCATCATCAATTTTGGTAAATTAATTTCTTATAGTTTTTAAAATAATTGTTGGATATTGTTCTGTATGGGTTTGGGCAACCCTCAAACCATATTTTAGCACCATTTGTTAAATAAAACGGCAAGGCCCCACAAGCTTGATTATTACATAGACCATCTTGAATTCTGCTGTCCTCTATGATGTTTCTGCATTTCCTGAATAGAAGGAGAGTGATATTTAATTATTTAGGAATTGTACCTGTGGCATCATTTGGTTTGCTGTAGATGACAACTGGCTTGATGAGGCTGTTGACATCACAGATGTGACCGTTGCTACGATTCAAATTTGACTTGATCCTGAGCGCGCTTGTGTTATGAAAGCCGATGTTATGGGTGTTGCTAGGGAAGTGGCTTGTTTTAGTTGTTGTTAAACTGGAACTTGTTGCGCTTGATGGATCCATTTAATCGATCAATGGGGAGCCCTGTTGGTTTTGAAAGGTACTGGCACTTGGCAAATTTTGGTTAATTGGTGCACTACGGGTAACAACCATTTATAACTCCAATACAATTTGTCGTGCAACTAAACGCTACAACTCTTGATCTAAATGAAAATAAATTCAAACTTTTTGTTATTTTGGTCTAAAGCATTAATTGGAAAAGAGAAACACCAAACTTTATCCTCGTGTTGGCTAAATCATGACGTCACAAAAATGAGGCAATAATTTAGCATCTTCTTCCATCGTTTCAAACAAATGCACTACTCCATTTTACTCTTGTACGTATGGCTTTTCATAGAGGAATTTTGAGGTTATTTAACGTTTGTTTAATTACTAACTATATGTCTATCATGTGACTAAATGCTGCAACTCACAAAGGTGAAGCAATAAGTAGAAAAATATTGATTTATATTTACATTTAACTTGTTGCTGCTTAATATTTACAAATCTCTTTATTGATCCCCTGCTTTCCCTAAACATGATATATAACTAACCCAGTCTGTAGTTTCACTGTATGTCTGTCTGAATTCCGCATAAAGAATCGTCCAGATACATGTGGATAAGAATACTAAGAGAAGAAAGTAGGATGTTACTTCCTGCAATACTCTGGTAAATACTAGAGTGGTTCAAGCTTAACTAAACGGGAGTGCTTTGAAAGCATAAGTCTTGCCTTCCCAAACAAATCTGAGATATTTCCGAACATTTAGGGAAACTAAAGTTCCAGTCCCCCCCCCCCCCCCCCCCCCGTAACACTGATAGAACCCATTTGTCTGAATTTGTTTTCCTATTCCTCTATGAAATGGGACAATCTTCCCACTGGAACATGAGAGAGAGGAAATTGAGAAAATCCCCCCTCTCTCTCAGTGAAACGGGGAGCAAGTCCCTATTTCTTAGACGCCTGCTTCTGGGAACTTCTGGGTCGAAAAGACCTTTGCCCCCAGAAAAAGAAGATGATGATAATGTAGTAGAGTTGGAAATATTACTTTTCCAGACCTCTAATTAAATTTTCTCTTCAGAGATTTAGATTTATCAGGGTATTTGGAGTTGGTGGTTTTTTTTTTTTTTTTTTTTTTTTTTTGTTGACCAACAACTTTCCTGCTTCCATTTGACTATTCAACCTTAACATTAACATGTTTTGGCTGTTTGTCTATATTCTGCTGCACTTTCTCCAAAGGCAGACCAAATATTTTGCCTGTCAGAGGAGAGCGAATGAAAGACTCCTGAAGGGGAACACAGACTGAGCATTTAAACAAGATTTCCTCTCCCTTGGACAGAGTAAAATTTGCTAGTTTCTCATTTCTCAACTTATAAATGCTTGGAAGCTGCAAAAGCCTAGTCTATTTTGGGGAGGTAAGACTAAAAATCGTCAAAATCCTTTCCACTTTGTCCTCCAGAGCCCCAAAACGATAACTGAGAGATGACAACTGAGAATAAACTGATTCTTTGAAGTAAGTAAGAAGCTTAACAACATTCCCCATATCTGAAATACCAGATGATTTGGGGGCTGTGCTTGACTGATTAGGGTTAGAAGAACCCAAACGAGTAGAAAAATTACTTGCCAAACCCATAGCACTAGGGTTTAACCCGAATATATGGTCTGCCCATAAGGCATGCTAAAAGGGTCCTGTGCTTCACCAGATATAGAAAAAGACACCACCTTAGCAGCACCTGGAGTGGTGGACATGCTTCCACTTCACACTCTATCCAAAGGACGGGTGAGAGTATGCGTAGAAACAGACGTCCTTGACACAGGAGTCAATGGCCATTTCAGGAACCAGGTCCTGTTAAGGACGTTGTCTAGGTTTATCCCCTCTCTAGGAGAGGCATAAGTTGATCCAGAGCAGCAGGTGACGGCGTCTTGAGCTGAAAAGCTCTCAGAACCCGTAAATCTACTCCAGGGAGCAGCAGTAAATTCCTGATCTAAGTCAGGATATATAAGTTGATATGATTTTCCATAACAGAAAAACAAAGTATCAAGTTATAAAAAACTGAAATAACAAGCAAATTCATAGAATTTATGTCCCCGGCTTTCAAATGAAAAAGACTTCTGTAATTGTAATGATATATGAGAGGTAATATGGACAGTCCTAGCATAAAATACAAAGAGGGAAATTGGAATTGTGGTAAATCTCTTTTTTTTGTCTCGCTTTCGTTGAAAGCGGGTGACAACAATTTTGAACGGTTAAATGACCGGAAACCGATTTTCTATTTATAGTCACAGTGACCTTGACCTTTGGCCTAGTGACCCAAAAATCAATCCCAAGCGAGCTGTTGTCATATGCTAAATATGTGTCAAGGTTAATTAAAAATCTTGAACGGTTAACCTTTAAATGAACAGAAACCAATTTTCTATTTATAGTCACAGTGACCTTAGCCTTTGACCTAGTGATCCGAAAAACAATCCAAAGTGATCTCTTGTCATAAGCTACCTCTGTGCCAAGTTTCATAAAAAAAATCGTGATTGGTTAACCTTTAAATACCAGAAACCGATTTTCTATTTAGTCACAGTGACCTTGACCTTTGACTAGTGATCCAAAAATCAATCCCAAGCGAGCTGTTGTCATAAGCTATATCTGTGCCATGTTTCATTAAAATACCTTGAACGGTTGACTTTTAAATGACCGGAGACCGATTTTCTATTTATATCACTGTGACCTTGACCTTTGTTCTAGTGACCTGAAAATCAATCCATGTTGTCATAAGCTACCTCTGTGCCAAGTTCCATTAAAACCTTTAATTGTAACGGAAGTTATTGCACGGAAACCAAACGTAACGGGCGGAATGACGGACAGACAGATAGACGGACAAACCCATCTTAATGCCCCTAACCTTTCGGTGAATGCGGAAGATAAAGAAGACTATAAAAGTGTAAGAGGTAATAAAAAATGTAAACTTACACCGAAAAAACGCGTGGCGATACAACCCGTGATAAACAAGTGCAAAGCACGTGGAAAGATTTTACGTGACAAAAATTAAGAAAATATGTAGAATAACAATATGTAAATAAGAAATAATAAAGGCTACAAAAAGGCAAAATGCTCTGAACAAAAAAAAGATTCCTCAGCAGAAACAAACGCTCTCTTTGTCTGTCTTGGCGCAAGTCGGAAATTGATATGGGAGAGGTATTGCCAGTTGGCTACTTTTATATGCCAAGGCTACACTTGTGTTTACCTTTTCTTTGCTTTGTACTTCCGGCTATAGATGGCGTTAGTGAATTGGTGCTCCATAAATTAAATGTTGGTAAGGTATTTATTGTAATTACAAACATCTATTCAAATGCCTACCAAACACCATACAATACACTACATGCATTATTAAATTTTTCCAATCACATTCAAACGCGTAATACTGAGCATAAATAATTATATATCACGGTTATATTGCATAAAATTAAATGTATCAGTAAATGTTCTACCGTTTGAGTTGAAAACAATAATATTGGATTTTGCTGTATTTACTTCCAGTTTCCAAAGATTACAGTATAATGATAAAGCCTTCAAACAGTTTTGAAGTCCATTTGGGCTTTTAGATATTAATGTAATGTTATCAGCGTAAAGTAGAATGTTGATCTTGTTATCGCCTACAATTATTGGATAACCTTGAAAATTTTCTGTAAATGAAACAAGTCGTTTATGTATATGTTGAATAATGTTGGACTAAGATTATCGCCTTGTTTTACTCCAGTTGGTGATACAAATTTTGGGCTTATTCCATTCGATTTTCTGTTTTGGAATACATGCTTTTTATTATAAGTTTTACCATGAATGTCGTTTTTTAATTATTTATGTAATAACCCTTCTAGCCATACCGAATCGAACACTTTTTTAGGTCTATAAATGCTGCAAATAGTTTTTCTTTCTTTCTCTTGTGTAAATCTATCAAAGTTTTAAGAATACAAATATGATCAGATGTTCTGCATTTTTTCTTAAATTCAATTTGGTGCTCAGAGTCGAGGCCTTGTTTTTCAGAAACTCGTAAATACGGGTATTGAGTATTTAAGTAAATACTTTCCCTGTACAATTAGTAACTGAGATACCTCTATAATTAGCAGGGTCATATATGTTTCCCTTTTTATGAATAAGTGTGATGAGGCTTTCTTTCGTTCCACTGGTGAGGAAAATGTCCTGAATCTAAAACAATGTTAAACAATTTCACAAGAGGATTAATTAGTTCATTTATACCATTTGTTTACATGTCATTACAGATCTTGTCGGCTGCGGCACTTTTCCCGTTTTTAAGATGACATACGCTGACTAAATACGTACACAGGCGTGATATGCACACAGTCTAATGTTATACATTAGTAAACTAAATAAAATAAAAAAAACACTATTATTTGCATGTAGCCTTGTGGCATTAATAATTAAATAACTGACATACAATGTGATACCTTTAATACTATACATTGACCAACTGTTACAAAATACAAAACCAAACCTTTTTAATTATCGTTTTTCCTATGAACTTAAACACTAGTACAATTATATACTGAAACACTTGCTAGGATGAAAAACCAGAGATAAAAAATTTATCGCCAAAAGTATGATAAAGAAAAATTCTATGGAAAACCTTATAAGTATCCCAGAAGAAATTATAACAAATTTTTGTTTACTTCAAAATTAATAAAGTTTTATATAAACATTAAAGAAATGAAATGAAACGTGGCCATCAACGTGGAAAGCGCAGGCTAGATAAGTACCAAATAGACAATTGTTTTTCGCTAAACGTTGTAAATCGAAAAAATTTAATACCCGATATCATGTCGCTCATGCATAATTCCTTAATATCGATAAATACGCACGATTGCAATATACATATACATGTATTTGGTATTTGTGACATGATCCACCCATGTCTTCTATAGATGCACCATTTTTCGTAATTTCTCATATTCCTTGTATTTTTTCGGCTCTTTCTTTCGTTGAGTTCTTTTCAATATTATCCGGAATTCTTGCTTTGATTTTAATGATCTTACAATTTAATTTTGAATTTTATTATTTTTCTTGTTTTTATAATTATTATTATTTTTATTCTTTTGTTTATTTATTATTAGTTTTTATGTTATATCGCTTTTCTTTTAACCAATTACCTGTATGCTTTTTACGCAGAAGTTGGGATATTCATTTTGGTGATATATATTTAGCAGGATGAATTTGTGTCAACAACATCTCAAGTCCCGGTTTATCATTATTGGACATAGTTAGGTTGGTTTAGTTATATAAGGAGAAGGATTTTTATATTTTTATAATCAATAAATAAAGCACAGAGCTTCTTAACTTTTCAAATGCAAAAAATTGCACATATCTCGTAGAAAAGACTCCAAAAATGAAATATTTTAATTTAAAAAGACAAGTTGAAATTTGCATCACATATCTCAACCTAATTTTCAAAAAGTTTACCTTTGTCAGAAATAAAATATTTAGATTTTCAGACCATTTACAGAGTTTAGCAATAAAATTTTTGTCAGAGGGTATAAGATCGTGTGGTCTTGTCTCAACTTGCTGCAACTCTTCAGTAAGGCAGAATTATCTTAACGTATATAATACCTACAACTCTGCAAATAGAGTTTTTTTTGTTTTTTTTTTTTATTCTGTAAAGACGGAGAACAGGGTGGAAAACCTACGTCATAAACCCGACTTCGTAAACACACAAATTGGCGACCATAATCGACGGTTCGAGGTGAGGTTTATCTTAGATTGTCATAATTTGCATCAGTTTATAGCTATCTCAATGTGCCTGAAGAAGGCAGAATAACTTCATAAATGATCGGTTAATGTATATACATTCATATAACTTCTAATTTTTTTCCCCAAACATTCGCGACAAAATAAACTTTTGCATCACGGTGCCGTACACGCTTTCAACGACGACAAAGGAATAAGTTGTATTTCCATCATTTAAAATCGCATTTTTTGTGTTTACGAAGTCGGGTTTATGACGCAGGTTCCCCACCTTGGAAAAGATAGTTTTGTAGTGCATTCAAAAACAACTTATAATTTTGCAAATAATTACAAAGGTGAGAAGACAAATCATAGGTTACAGCTGCATTATAAAATAAAACATTCAAACGGTTACCTTTAAAATCTGAAAAAAGAAATATTTTTATTCCAAGTTGCAGCAAGTATTCTCTGTCAAGTAAAATGTCACAATTTTCATTTAAACGGTTATCATTAAAATCTAAAATAGAATATTTTATTCCAAGTTGCAGCAATTGGCAGGTAAAGGGTCACCATTTGCATCTTTAAAAAAAATAATACAAGTAAAACCACACCACTGGACTTTGTTTAGTCAGTTATTGACAGTCCAAAGTCACTGAAATTGGATGTGTTTGTTATTATCTCTCTCTCTCTCTCTCTCTCTCTCTCTCTCTCTCTCTTTAAATAGTGTTTCAACATTCTGACAAAAAAATATTATTCATAAAATTACGTTAAACATAATTATATATATATAAATATATATATATATATAGTGTGTGTGTGAGTGTGTGTGTGTGTGTTTTATAAAAATATATTTTTATCCTACAAAGCCTGGTTCCTACTTGTTTTAATTTTGAAGTACGCTTTCAGACGCATTTTAACATAAATTTGCTTATGATGTATCAACTATATCCCAACAATTCAAAAATTGAAAAAGTTCGACATATTGCATCATAAAAACACTGGGTATTTTACTTCTCAAGAAAAAAATTCCGTCTCGCGGGGAAATTCGAATTCAAAAACTGTTCATTTCAAAAATTTTTGGTATCGTTCAAAAATGTTCTCTTCGTCCATCAACACAAATCATGATCTAATGTCGTCTGCTCGACATTTTTGAAACGAAACAACTACATTTGCACAAATGATATTTAAATAATATCAGATAAAAAGGATAAAATAAAAACTCGAAATTAAATAAATATATTAACTTGGGATTATATATATACATAAACACTATAGGAATTATTACAAACGGTACTAAATAATTTTGTTGATGACTTGAATCTTCAAAGATGGACGTGCGAGTGATTAGTTTATCAAAATTGGCGGTAAAATTTAGTACCAAAATGCAATATATCAGTAATGTCTGGTCAGCCATAAAGAGAGACACGTTGAACACATATAAACAACTACAGGTGACACTTAAAATGTAAACAGGGACAACATTATAGACACTGCATAACAGGAAAACACACAAACTTACTATACAAACAACCACCAGGTTACATTTAAAAAAAAATAAATCGAATGTAGTACTGAAGGCTATCATATATATTTATTCTAACAACTAATCAAAATGTCTGTAACGAATTTCTAGGGAGTACTTCATTAACTGACACAATACAGTACATCCCGCATTGATTGACAGATAAGTTTTTTCAAAAGTTAAATGATCAGGCAAATAAAATGGAAACTGACTGGCAAATTATCGACACCTGACAGACTCAAACATAAAGTATGTTAATAAATTACCAGAAGAAAAGCTGCAAGATTAGCAATATTCACAAAATTCTTCATCAAAAGATTGCTGTTACAATACCGGAATACGTTAAGAAAAGCCTTGAACACGACACACAAGACAGTTCCACCAGAGGCGTTTCATCCGACGTGCAAACCCCCCCCCCCCTAAGGACCTTCAGAGACTAGTATGATCTACCAGTTGACACTACCAGTATACAGGGCTACGAATCTTTTAGATCTAGACGCGTATCTCGTGAACACTTATGACGCACTATAGTTTCATTTAAATGCAGACTGTCATCATTTACGCCTGTACATCACTGACGTGTTCTCACAATGTCATGGCTGGTATTGGCCATCGTATTTAAGGGCAATGCTTTTTACACTTTATCGTCGATGAAAAATATTTTAGAGATGTCATTGGGAACACAATATTAAATTACCTAAACGGGAAATAAAATTGTTTAACAAAATATAATTTTTATTCTTTATTATATATTTTCCATAACGATTTCTCTATCAGTTTATCTTAACTTATATTCTTGGTTTTGTAGAGGCGTTGATAAATAATAACAAAATAATAACTAACAACAGCATGGTTTTTCATATTGCAATATGGATAAGCCTTAAATCGCTGAAAATTCACTGTCCAAGTGTTATGTCATTAATGAGAAGAGTAAATATTAAGTTGTCCATCCCATCAATTAAATGGTCACTTAAGATTTAAATTTCTACCTGAGAAAATTTAATTTCATGGTTCAGTTGGTTTTACTATTTTAACTTCTTTAAACAATATAACGATATCTCAGTTTTTCACTTTTTATATATTTTGACTCTGAGCTTAAAAATTACAGAAGACAGGATAGATTTTGAATTATTTATTATGTTTCATATTATACAAACTGTTCAACACACACACACACACACACACAGAGATATATATTTAACAATTACAAGTAATTGAAAACAAGTGTATAAAGAAAATATTTTACACTAAAAATTATATGTTATTATATATACATGTACATGGATTCTGAAAATTGGTTTTCCTGTCATACTTTCTCATTCACTCTTTGCTAATGATAAGTGTCTTACCATGCAGTGTTTGTAAAAATGATCTTTTATCTATTATCTTATCTTTTTTTCTTATTGGAATAAAAACTCATAAAGTGTATTAATCCAGGTTTTAGAGGAAATTGCAGGATAGAACACGTTTTAGAGCCCATGATTCAAGTTGCATATATTCTAAAAACTACTAATCATACAAATATCTTGAGTTCACATTATTACGTTATATATCATAGGTATATAAATCAAATTGTAAAAGTCATTATGTCAGGTCTAACAATTGACGCCAGTATAGATTTTTGGGATGGAAGATAATATCTCTCAAGAGACTGCATTAGATTATTTTAAGAGCTATTTGATTTTTGTCCAGATTCTTTTACAATGTCATACATTTATCATTACTTGTGTCTAGTTGGTGTTGATGTCATTTGCTTTTTCTTGCTTTTTCCTCTTTGGGGGGTGTCTTCCGGTTTTCTTTTTCCTAAAATTTCAAATAAACTAGCTGCATCTAGCTTTGAGTCCAATCCAAAATCATACTCAATTTCTCCTGTTGATCTTTTCACCAGACATCTTTTTCCCAGAAAATCCGGCATTTCTGCTTCAGGGTTCCCTGCACTTTGTAAGTACATGATCTGTAGATTAATAAGTTCTACAAGTCTGTTAAGTGCTGATTCAGGGGGCATCCACAGTCTAGCATTACGGAATTTGGACATTCCAGGAAGTATAGGATTTTGTTTAGTGGATTGCTGAATCAATCTTGAAGCATTCAAGACATCAACAAAAGTGACTAATGATGGATCAACTCTTTTTGAACAATTTAGGTGTTTTATAAACTTAAAAACATTTCGGGTAAAACTTCACTGGTGAAATTGATTGGGTAAATATGAATAAGTGACTGTCTGAATTCTTCATTTTGGATAAATAAGTCAAGAATTTTATCGTGTGAAATGTTATGAAATTTTGGTATAAAATCATTTCCTTCTATACAAAGTACTGTTGCAATTTTTGCACCAATGAAATTGTCATGAAACTTTGTTTCTAAATATTCCAAAATACCAGTTATGTTATAAGTATCATGTTTCTGATGTGGTTTTTGTAGGATCACAAGACGGGATATCTATATTTGCCATCTGTATTCTTTGGCCATTTCAGAGACAATGCAAATAAATGTATTACAACTGCATCAATATCTCCTGATGAAACAATGCTTGCAATACAATCTCCTTCCTGAAGATCAGGAATACAACTAAATAGCCAATCAACTTGGGCCATTTCTGCCTCTCCTTTTCTCTGATGAATTGATTCTAGTTTTGAAATGCAGACAGGGCTTTCTGATTTACTAAAGTTGCATCTA
The DNA here is from genome assembly GCA_029721355.1 of Tegillarca granosa. Classification (NCBI taxonomy): domain Eukaryota; kingdom Metazoa; phylum Mollusca; class Bivalvia; order Arcoida; family Arcidae; genus Tegillarca; species Tegillarca granosa. The sequence continues at coordinate 21,780,231 of CM056602.1, read as the reverse complement.
ATAGGAATGGTATATTTGTTACAAGAACAATTTGTGTTTTCCCCTTCACAACAACATCCTTCCAAATGGTATTCACTATCTATATCAATAATTACATCAGTTGACAAATTAAAAGCTCTTGCATTTGAAGCTAAGAAGGTACTGATTAAGCTCTTGCCCTCAGATGTAGTGACAATAGCTTCTTTTGATAATTTTGAGGAACTTATTATTGCCTCGGAAGTTTTTAAGTGAGCTATGGATGATTTTACATTATTTTTATTTCTTTGCGCCCGAGTAGCAGCTTTAAAACTGTCAGGTGTGAAACTGTACTTTTCCTCACAAATTACAATTCTGTTCAAACTTGGCATTTCAAATAAAAATTTCTTTAAAATTTTTTCCTCAACATATTTAATATATTCAGAACCTGAAATTGCACGGACTTAAATTTTATACCAGCAAACTCTTATGTAATAAACTTCAATTTTTTTTGAAACAGCTGATGGTATACTTTCAGTATTTAGATAAACAAATTTCTTTTCTTCTTCAGCTTTAGTTTTGTACTTGCTCAAGAGATTTTGCAAAGCTTTTTTCATTCCAGCTGACTTCATAACTTTTGGTTTTGAACAGTCTGGCTTGACAAAAGCTTGACATGTATTCATGTCAGAACTTAGGCATGCGGTCTGTATATTTTCTCTCTTTAGTTGTTTTGTTCTCATTATTTCCTTGATGTCCCTTTCTGTTTGTAATACAGTTACAGGTTTCTCAGTAGCACGTTTTATTGTATTCCCTTTACTTCTATATACTCGTTTTACTAAATGAATGGGTCCCGTTACACTTTCAATTTTTGGAATATCATCTATAGTGCAACCAAAAAGATTTTCTCTTGCCAGGTACCTCTCCAGCAGGAAAAGGCCAACTTGAAATGAATGTGCATCTAAAATTGCTGAGGGGAGAGCTTTTGGAACATCTGTATACACATTGAAAGGAATGTTGCAAGGTTCGTGGGATAGACCACCTCTCCTTAGTATTAATGATGGCGTTCTGAATATATGGTTAAAATCGATATCTGTTGTTTCCCATCCCAAATTATCATAGTCATTGTAATTGTCTTTCTTATTTGTTTGATTTTCTTCACGCTTTTTTTTTCGCTGTGAATGAACTTCATTGAAAGGGTCTATAAGAGACATCCGACAGGTTACAGAAGACATATTGGAACCTGACCTGAAACCTTTCAAGGCATCTTGGTGATCCATCTCTCTCTTTGTATCACAAGCAAAATTTATATTGCTTCTACCTATAGGTGTTGTGTAAAGAGTATGCTTTAATTTTTGATGAAAATAACCAGCACCATAATGTGTTTTTAACAATTTTACACAATATGGTGCATAGGAACTTGCACCATTAAAAGCAAAAGGTAGAGATGACTTGACAGCAGACAGAAGTAGAGAATATCCTATATATCATCCTAAGCGTTTAGATAAGGAAATGGCAATGACTTCATCACAATATCTCATCATGTCAACATGAAGAGCAAAGGTACAATTTGATAAAGATCTCTCTTGTAAATATGTTTCATAAGTATTATTCCATCTTTTACTTGCTTCATTTGGTGTACTATTATGTAAATCATGAAGAAAGAGGTGCGATTCATTTTCATCCAATGTTTACCAAAATTGTATGAGAAAAGCAAGATGAAATGCTTGTGACAAGCGTCGAACATTTTTTGTTGCCATATCGATATAGTCAGCTGAAATCAATTTTGACCATTCAATCCCTTCGTTATCTTTCATGTACATGAGTAATTCAACTAAGCCAGCACTTTTGTAACTACTGAATAATGTATTAATCTTTGATTTGCGAAGATGAAGCAAAGGAAATTCTGGCAAAAAATTTTTAAATTGACCACCTTGCTCAACAAGTGTCAGCAAATTTATCCCAATTTTACTATCGGGTCCCATTAATATTCGATCACAGTATTCAGGCTCAGTGTTATATCTTCCTATTTTGATTAAAAATTCTGTCAAAATTTCACGCAATTTGTTTATATCATCATCTTTCCCAGTTGCAGGAGGTGGATGCCTGCAAAGTAAAGGTGGGGGTCTATATTTTTCAAATCCAAATGTAGCTGGTATATTTGTGTATTCTAAGTTGCTGGTCATGTCATTTTATGTTGATAGCAAGGGGGTATACTCACTAGGTTTTACACATGTATCAGTTGAAGATGTATTACTCTTGTTACTAGTCTCACCGAAACTTGAATCAAGTTTATGGAAATACTTACTCAATTCATCTTCAGTGTCTTCACTTTTAGCTTCTATTTCAGCAGTTAACAATAAATCATAAAGTTCCTGATCTTCATTTTCAAGTTCAACTGAGTTTGATATTGAAGAACTGGAACCATCAAAACTAAACTCAGAATTAAAAGACACTTTTCATCAGCAAAATAGCATTCATCATCTGATTCATCATATTCATCATCATACTCACCACCAAAATTAAATTTTGCATTCTCCTTATCTTCAAATTCACAATCAGCACTCGTATCATACTCACTTTCACCAAAATTTGTATAAGTTATATGAGAAACACTTGATAAAATTGTCCCTTTGGTTACAACTGACTTATCTGTCAATGTTTGATCTTCATTGATATTAACACTCTTCTCAAAATAGGAGGAAAGTTCACCTGGAAATAAATTAGGAAATTCCCATACAAGCAGTGATATTAACAAAAAATAAAATAAAATAAATTCACATTTTGAAACAAAATTTTGAAAAAAATCAGTACTTACTGCTTTGAACAGTCTTCCAAAAAGCAATGCATCCCCATGTGCACAATTGCTGTAATCTGTCCCAGCATTCCTTTTCTTCTCCGGATGGGACCACCAATGATGATTTGATATCTTTCTTCTCTAATATCAGCGTCTGCTTACACTGACATTTTGAAGTCCCATCATAGATGGAGTCATCATGCCAGGTTTCTGTGACTTTTGCATCTTTGGGAAGACCTTGCACACTAATTGGTAAAGTACACATCTGGCCAGATCTACTGTAACCTGGATTTGGGTCGCTGTGATATTTTAAGCGAACAAGATTGTCCAACATCAGAATGAGGTGAGAGTCTCTTAAATTAACAAATGATGTCACTTTCCCAGCATCTGTCTCGTATTTCATAGGGTACTGTTTAAGATATGTGTTGTAGTAGCAAAGATCATCAATTGCCTTATGTTTTAATTTCTTTTCAGCTGAAGAAAGACTTGTTGTGACACCAGCACTGTTTGAAATAGCAAAAACTGTATTGATGCTGCGATAATTCATTGTTAACTCATCAGTGTTTGCTTCCTGTAAAATGCCATAATAATTTTTGTTTAGTACATGCAGCAGCATATCATAAGCTATGTATAATTTTTCTAATTTCTTGCAAATATAACTCTGCTTATCATCTTTTTTCACTAAGGTTAATTTGTTTATGAAGGTTTCCAAAAAGATTTGAATGTCTAAAGGAATATCTGTCATCCATTCTTTACTAATGTTGAATGTTATAGAGCTCAATGGTTCAGGAAAGCTGCTGTTGTAACATGCGAAGCATTTGTCATCGGCAAAGCTAATGTCGATATCAGAAAATAGTGGACTACTTGTTTTATGTATGCTATGATCTAGCTTTCCTAAAATGAGATCATCCCTGAGTGTAAATCTTGCAAATATCGTATTACTCCGTTTGTATGGATTTAAAGCCCCTGGCTTCATGAAATAAATTTTGTCACAATTAACATAGTGAGTATTTGAAAGTTTTATGCTAATACGCTCACTAATTTTAGCATATTGTGTCGTTTCTGTTGAAACTTGAATAAACACATCAAGTGAATTTTAGTTCCTTGCACTGACTCTACACAAACAACCATATCCATTATATCTGGAAACTCTTTTTCTAATTCTTCTAATAAAAAATTGTCTAAAACATCAGGACGATGCTTAACTTTTGCTGACAATTCTATCCCTGTGGAATCTTCATAGGCTTGTTTCCTTTTGTTTCTGCTTTTGATTATAGCATTAGATTCCGCAACCCATCTTCTGCTTATTTGTTTGATGTTACATAAATAGTTGTAAAGTGACAATTTATGTTTTACATTTTCAATGGAAAATGCACTTTATTTTCCAAAATTGCTGTAATACTTTTCAAAAATGGATATTTTAGCCCATTCTTCATCTGAAAAATGGCCTCTGTAATTTGTCTGTAAGGTTGGTATGATGGATGTTGAAACTTCAAAGACTGATTTTAAATACTCAAATGACCATGTAAATGGTTTTGCTGTGGCTATTGTTTTGTATAAATCTAACAGTGTTTCAGAAAAGTTCTCCTGCTTAACAACAGCTTAACAACAGATTTCTCCACAAAGTGCATAAAATCCTCACAAAATTGCATATCATCAGCATGATGAAATAGATACCTCATAGCAGAGGTAACTGTAACAGCGCTTCCATGACTCAATGTGTAGAATCCATTTTGTGACCTTTAATTTCTCTAATAATATTTGAGCGCCGGATATCAGATATTTTGTCTCCAGTTTTGCGGTTTTCTTTTACAAGTTTAAGAAAATCTTCTAGATATAAAAGTTTTCTGTCTATGCCTTCTTCTGTAAAAATGTACAGAGACGAAAAGAGTGAAGAAGCCATGTCTTTCAGAATCCTGTAAAATATTCAAATTGATTAATAACAAAAAGTATATGAGCAAGAGAGGGAGGGTTACCAGTATTTCAAATTAAATAAATTTCAGTCAGCTGATGAAAGATTTTAACAACGATTATCAATTGCACTGATAAAAAAATAATTAATTTGTACTTGATTATTTGAGAAAACAGGCTTAGGTGTGAATAACCTGCATTATCAGTACACACAAGTTTGTCATAAACAACATAGCAAGATCTGAACAAAAATACAAGCAGATACTGTTGTAACACACACACACACACACACACACACACACACACACACACGAGAGAGAGAGATTATGTTTAACTTACCTATCTAATAATTATGGTTTTAAAATATAAATCATCTGTTCTTCTGTTTTCATTTTTTACACTGTGATATATTTCAACCTTTATCGATCTGATAAAAACTGACTTTCAAATTTAATTTTAGTATAAGTTACCCTAAATAAGTTTTAAAAATGACTAATTTAAAGAATTAACAGGATATCTATTGATGTAGAATGGTCATCCAAGGTAAATGAGGCATGAAATTAAATTGAAACATTTGTGGTTTTCATCTATTGACAAATGACCAACACCATTGTATCTTTAAAGTTTTGAAGGAGGTGACAAAGTAATTGTAGTGACATAAGACCCTTGCTCAGATTGAGCAGATTTTTAAGGCTTGTACGTAGGACTGAAATATATATAACATAGTACAATTATAGATGATTTCAATTATAAAAAAAAATTAAGTTTACAGCCTAAGGGTTATTGGAACACATTCAGTAAGAAAGTTGTCCCATCTCCTGCTAATTGTTTGTTTAAAGTGAGCTTTTCAAGTTTAATATGTAAAGCCTCCAGGATCACCAAATCAAAGTCTGTGTTACCTTTATTAAGGGTTTTGAATGCATTGGTAATACTGAAATCTTTACACAGTCCTACGGATAAGCCTTAAATCACTGAAAACTCGCCTTCTTAGTGTTATGTCATTAATCAGAAAAATAAATATTGAGTTGTCAAGCCCACCAATTAAATGATCAGTGAAAATCTGAATTTTCACCTGAGGAAATGTAATTTCAACTTTAATTTCAAATTTTGAATTAATTTTAAAAACGATCATTTAAATTATCAACAGGACATCTATTGATGTTGAATGTCATCCAAGGTAAATGAGACTTGAAATAGGATTTAAACATTTGTGGTTTTCCTCTTTTTACAAATCACCAATATCATTGTATTTTTAAGTTTTGAAGGAGGTAAAAAGTAAATGTAATGACATAAGACCCTTGCTCAGATTGAGCAGTTTTTAAAGGCTTGTACGTAGGACATACATTTCTTACAAGTTTCCGTGTGATTAAAGATGGCACTTCCTGTTTTAAAATGTTCATTTATTCGTCCCTGAAGGTATATTTTTGTTAGTCACCTACCGGCGAAAGTCGAAGGGCTTTAGGTTTGCGCTCTGTCCGTCTGTCCGTCCGTCACGCCTCAGTTTTCCACACTTATTTTCTAAAATCTTTTAGATAATGAACTGATTTTTAATATTTGAGTCTACCATGACGAGTAGCGTTTCGTTCTGGTCCGCAAATTTTTACATGAGTTATGGCCCTTTGAACTTTGAAAATTCACTGAAATTTCAGTTTTCCGCTCTTTTTTCTAAATGCTTTTAGATAATGAACTGATTTTTGGTATATGAGTCTACCATGATGAGTTACAGATCAAGTTTACGTTTCATTTCCATCTGCTAATTTTTACCGGAGTTATGGCCCTTTGATCTTTGAAAATTCACAGAAATTTTAGTTTTCCGCACTTTTTTCTACACACTTGCAGAAATGGAACTAATGTTTGATATGTGACTCTACCATGATGAGTTACAGATCAAGTTTATGTATCGTTTCCATCTGCTAATTTTTACGGGAGTAATGGCCCTTTGAACTTTGAAAATTCACTGAAATTTCTGTTTTTCGCTCTCTTTTTTTTTTCTACACGCTTGCAGTTAATGAATTGTTTTTTTTTTTTGGTATGCAGGTCATCCATGATGAGTTACAGATCAAGTTTACGTTTCGTTTCATTCCACTAGTTTTTTATGGCAGTTATGACCCTTTAAACTTTGAAAGTTCAATGAAATTTCAGTTTTTTGCACTTTTTTCTACATGCTTGTAGATAATGAATTGTTTGTTTGTTTTTTTTTTTTTTTTTTTTTTTTTTTTTTTTTTTTTTTTTTTTTTTTTTTTTGGTATATGAGTCTACCATGATGATTTCCAGATCAAGTTTACGTTTTCGTTTCTGTCCGCTAATTACAATTGACCTACTAATTATTCTCTTTCCACACACTGTCAAAAATAAAAGGTTTTGGGAGAATTAACCTATTCATGATTAAACTTATAATTTTTGAGAACTCCATTGCTGGTTTTTGATTTAACTATGATCAAGTTTTGCTTTACATCTTGAACAACACGTATAATTTATAACTATAAATCTTTGTATGATATAATAAGGTACATTTTACCTAAAACGTTGGGATTAGTGAAATATGCGACCGGTAGGGGACTATGTATTGTTTTGCAATACTCTCAGAATGCTTGTTTTACCCACATGGGTAGTACTTGGATCGTCCATGCATTGAAATTAATATATATTACAGATGCCTTCAGATGACTATTACTTCTGTCTTTAAGTGAGAAGTAATTTCTTTTTAAAAAAGAGGAGAATACTATGTTTACATTGATGGTTTTTTTAATTTAAAATTGTTTTTGAGTTTTTACTTAAGAACCAGTGAGGCATTACCAATATACGGCAATAAAAACGTGTATTTTAAATCATCTTTGGTTTTAGTCCTAAAAATATTAAAATTGTCAGAGAATTTGTTCGAAATGAATTTTCTTATAATTTTGAATGTAAACTCTTCAGGGTAATTATTTGATAATAGTAATTTTTTTAAATTTTTTTCTATTTCATCATATAAGGATACCCCTTGAAGAGCATACTAGATATGCCCTATGTAGAAAACCTAAGATTAGACCTCTTTTCCATTGTGTTGGACATATTGCATTAAAATTTAAAAGAAGACCTGTAAATGTTCTCTTTCTATATATTTCTGTCGAAAACCCATATTCAATTTTTGTTATATTAACATCTAAAAAGGGAAAGAGTTGTTAATGTTTTCTTCATATGTAAATTCCAAATTTTTGTGCTGAGAATTTATGAATTTAAAAAACTTAAGTGCGTCTTCTTTGGTTTCGAAAATGCAAAAAAAATATCATCAACATATCTTCTGTAAATAATAGGGGAAAACTGTTTGTTCATCCAATTCTGTCTAAATGTCCGAGAAATAAACTAGCTAATGTCGGTCCTAAAGGGCTACCCATTATTACTCCATCTGTCTGTCGATAATAGATATTATTAAATGTGAAGATTCCTCCGGTTGCGAATTTTAACAGATTTTTGAATATGTCTCTGTTGAAATTTGGAATCAGTGTGATAGAATCTGGGGAATACACGTAATCAGTTGCTAAATTGATTGATTCTTCTAAAGGTATATTTGTAAATAAGGAATTCTGTTTTCTTTTAACACATCCAAAAGTTCTTTAGTTGAATTTAACATATATTGATTTGGTATATTTGGTTTTATAAGTTTATCCAAAAATTTAGCAAGATTGTATTCATCCGTATTGAGCATACTGACCACTGGACGAAGAGGACATTGTTGTTTATGTATTTTTGCCTTACCGTGGAGTTTTTTTTTTTTTTTTTTTTTTGCCAAATCAAAAAGTTTTTTTTTGTCATAATTGAAATCTATCTATAATTGTACTATGTAATTATACTTTGTCATCTGTTTAACAATCGAATGTTTATATATATCTTGTCATGTAGTTTATCAGTTAGTTAAAATGTAAGCTTGATAAGGAATATTGTGTATTCGAAATATATTTCAATATGAAAACGTGACCATGCTGTCGTTAGTTTTTATTTTGTTATTATTTATCTTAACTTACTTAATAATTTTAAACCAATGCATTTTATAATTATTTAGTTATTTATTTTTACTTTTGTAGCCGTGAATAGCTGAAAAATTGCTGACGCGGCCTGATACATGAACTCAATCACTAGTCCATCACTGAACCGGTCCGATACGGAGTCATATCTTTACCGTTTTCAATTTAGAAAATAGTGTGTGTGCGTGAAAAACAAGATGGCAGCGGCCATGCAGAAATAATTTAGTCACAAATATTAATGCAATTTGAATTTATACATTATTTATCATGGTTGTAAAGTTTGAGTTTACTGCTAGTGTTGAAGATGAGTAAGGTTAAAAGGAAGGTAACCGTTGATACAGTAAAAGCTGTATCAGACGAAGGCGAAAGTCGGCGAAGTTTTGGAAAACCCAGCGTTTTTGAGAGACTTGGTGGATCACGTAAATACGAAAGTGACGATGTAAATACTACATACATAAATAACGCTACTTTAAAATTTGTGAAAAATTAAATAGCTTAAACTTAAAAATAACGCACCAATTCAAAATGACGTGCTAATGATGCTTATCTGTTAAACAATAATGTAAATGCGGAAAGTTCACCTTTCTTTGTAGAGAGTCTACTGTTTGAGTCCGAGTGTTTGCAACAGTAAACTATACAAAACTTTCATAGAACATCCAATTAACTTGATTTAATCTTGATATTTTTCACTTACTTGAGTCTTGTTGAAACTGAAAATTGCTATGCACTTCCACGGTTGCCGCAAAATATTTCTGTATTAAGGAAACTTATTTCATTGAGGAAATTACATGTCCAAAATGGCGACATTTACACAAAAAAAGTGATGTTTATGGTAACATATTACATCAAATGCACAAAAGAATCCACCCTTTGCCTTTTTATAAAGTAATGTATTTTCAACTTTTTTACCATATGCAGAAATATTCTATGGTAATCTTGGATGGGCATATCAATTTCCATTATGACTAAAGTAAGTGAAAAATACTGACAGATACATGTATATATATATATATATATATTTTCATCCCTGATGGAATTATACAACAGATTTGTTGGTAGGAAATATCGGAACATCAGATGCCTTGTGCTAACACATTGAATTCAAGGTTTGTCACACAAAACACGAGTTGGCAGAATGTACATGTAATCCTACCACCAAAGTCAGGAAATACATTGTGTTCTTTAAAATGTTGTTGAAAAAATGGTTGTGAATGTTATTTGTTAGCATTCTTTTTCTTTCTTCATTTACAACAGCCTGTGAGAGACCATGAACAAATAAAATAAAATAATAAAATCTGCCGACAAATTTTGATGCAAATCTTGGTATTCATTTATTATGGCCTTATAATTATTATTATTATTAAATTCTCTATAATAATAATCATATATTGACACAATTTTTTTTTTTCAATTTTGTAGATTTCTAATTACCGTCGCATTGCTGAAGATCTATTAAGAGGTGACCAAATGGTAATGAATTTATTTGCTTAATGTCTAACATTTATTTTTTCACCACAATAGCGACTGAAAAAACCCTTTTACATTAATTCACCTAGCATAAATATAACCCAAAAACATAACTAATTACACCATTGAGAGATGTGAGAAAATGGTGTGGTTTAAACCCCTGCTTTGATTTTAAAAAAAATCTTGATACTTTCAGAATTTCATTATTTCACATTTGTTTAAAATATGTTATTTATTCATCTTTAATTAACAATTCATTCTTTATGCCATTGTCCTGGCAATTTTAACTGGATGTGTATAGTCAAAATTTCAGAGTGTACAAAAATACCCTATGTAAAACAATACAACACCAACTCAAATGTTGCAGGTCCACCAACTGAAAGGTTACAGGTCTTGTTTTTCAGAGTTGGCTAGTCTTTGAACTTTGCTTCCAATATAGTTGGGTGCCTGTTTGAAATTTTAACAATATATATACCAGCAATCATGTCTTAAAGTATTTATCACTACTTTGTATCATCTACCCTTTGTTTCAAACATAGACTTGTAGCTTATTTTGCCATCAAATCATAATGAACTCTAAAACAAGTTTATTTAAATTAATCCGCCCTTTGTTTTTTTCAGCGTGATAGGGAAAGAGAGAGGGATCCTCGTGATCGATATCAGCAGGAGAAGTTTTATGTTGATAGATGTAAAAATTGGCTGCAAACTGGCACATGTCCTTATGGATCGAAATGTAGATTTCAGCATGGACCATTTAAAAAATCGCACTCAAAAAGGTATGATGTACATGTATATACAATCTTTGTAAAAAAAAAATATGAGAATATTTTGATGAGGTTCAAATAAGGAGCCAAAAATTTACCATAGTTACCATAGACAACTGATTACATTTGAATCTTCAAAAATAGGAGATAGGTGTATTCGTATTTACCTTAATGAGAGTTTAAGACAACATTTGACAAATCTCCAGGAATGAATGCAACTTGAGGCATTATAATGGTATTGACAAATACATACAAATAACTTTTCAGACAAAAGGCTGACATTGAAGTCTAAGAGAATAGTAGAGTGGAGTGGTGGAGTTTAACACCTCTTAAATTCAGAAATTTCTGCCACAGAGGCCTCTCAACAACATTGCAATTCTTGTGCCTAGTATATTCTTAAAGCATTCTTCTTACAATTATATAAAGATTTGATCTATTGTTATTTCAGACGGGAACATGATGATAGTCCTGATGATCCCAGGTCAAGGGGTAAAGGTCATCATGACAGAAGTAGTGACCGCAGTGACTCTGAGATCGAGAGAAGACGAAAGAGTAAAAAGGACAAGGATTCTAGAATTCGATCCACTGTTGTTGTTAAAAAATCCAGGGATGAGGAAAGCTCCTATGACAGTGATAGTTCTCAGAGTAGCTGGGAACCAGAACCTGCCCCAAGTAAGGACACAAATGGTTAGCTTTATTATTTGATATTGTTATATTTAGTTGTTGGGCCTAAAAGATAAATAGTATTCTTTTGGTACTGGGTACAGGCAACCAAATTTTTCTTTACAGCAGTAAAATTTTGAAGGACTGGTCCCTACATCTGAAAATATATGTGCAATTTGTAAAATATTTAAAAGGTATACTACAAATGTTTATGTGCATAATATATTCACAAGTGTTTAGTTGCACTGCACATCTCAAATTTAGAAGGAAAAATTATTAATTCAATCTTAAATGCTGAGTTGAGCTGTGCTTAAACTTGGCACTTAAAAAATTGCTGCAATAAAACCTTACAAGAGAAAAATCTGATGAAACTCTAGTATTTTACATAAATGTGTTTTTATTTGACTGTCATTTAAAACTAGGATTGTTTCAAGCACACCGGCTCAAATTTTATAGCATGATAAGAAATAGAAATAATGTGTCAACTTGTCGTACCTAAAACATTGTGAATTTCTTCTCTATGAGGTTGAAGTAAATGTTTTTGGGTTTCCATGGAGTCAAAATTAATCTTTTTCAATTTTCTGATGGTAAAATCTTTTTAAAGATTGGAATACAGTTAGAAAATTCTAACTGCTTTCATAAATCCTTATATCCATTTGGGTGACCCTTCCTAAACTTTGATGTACCAGGGTAGCTGTCTGAAATATTTGTTACTTATTTATACATATATTTCTGAAATTGTCAATTTGCAATCTTGGTGTTATTTCTCAAAATCCTCAGAAAAATCAGAAGAAAATGAATTAGATAATTTAATCCTCTATTGTAGCCGATTTGGATTACAAGAAAGAACTAGAATTGGAAAGACGCAGACAACAGATACAACAAGAACTTAACTTATTAGATGCTGATGAAAAAGAGAGGGAAAATTTGACAATAGAGAGAAAGGTAGAACTGTTTATCACAATCATTTGACTATAAAACTCACATTTAAGGGATGGTATTGAAAGATTTGATCTAGTGTCATATCCCCAGCTTCAGTATCTGATGTTGCAACACCAATTAATATCATAATTTATCATTAGTTTGGAATTGGTTGGTGCTTCCAATGCAATTTTTACAAACTATGATCAGTTGGAATCATGTTTGTTTTGGAAGTGAATGAGTATATTTTGTGTTTTACTCAGTTGGAACCATGTTTGTTTTGGAAGTGAATGAGTATATTTTGTGTTTTACTCAGTTGGAACCATGTTTGTTTTGGAAGTGAATGAGTATATTTTGTGTTTTACTCAGTTGGAACCATGTTTGTTTTGGAAGTGAATGAGTATATTTTGTGTTTTACTCAGTTGGAACCATGTTTGTTTTGGAAGTGAATGAGTATATTTTGTGTTTTACTTACTGAACAAACTCCAAAATTGCAGTCAGGAGGTTAAGCTTGCCACTTTTTAGTTCTTTTTGATTGTTGCTTCATCACTAGTGTCAGCATCTTCAGTTAAATAGTATTATACAAATATCAATTCAATGTACTGTATATGGTTTTTTTCTCCTGAAAGCACCTAACTGGATCGTGTGTATTCATATAGTGCTTTAAATTGATTAGATAAAAAAATTAATTGTTGTTTGGCATACTTCTAATGTCATTCATTGACCCTTTACTTGGCTCAGTTGTATAAAGCTTGGTTGGTCTTAACTTAGTTTTTGTACATTATCAAAATTATTTGGAAAACTTTTGTTGGAATGAACATTTGTGTAAAAAAAAATAATTTGACGATGTTTTGAAAATATTGATTTGAAAATAATTTATTGAAATTTTGAATTTATGAAAATTATTGGTACAGCTACTGGGTAATTAAGCTTAGAACAATTTGATCATAGAATCAGAAAAATGGACAATGTAATTTGCATTGTATATCTGCAACATTATACAATCATTATGTATATATATTTGCTTATGTGCTTACGTTTTCATGAAAATGCTAGCAAAATTCACCTTAATTATTTTGTTATTTTCAATATTTCCCACTTTGTGTGAGACTATTTAGAAAAAAGTTTTGAATATATATATATATGTATATATACAGGGCTTCGATTATTCACTCGTCCACTCTTCCTGACGAGTGAAATGTGTACTTGGACGAGTGATATTGTTACTACCACTTGTCACGGTGCCGAGTTAAATTTATCAGAGATAAACATCCAGGGGCTTGTTGGAATTAATAAACAATAGATATTATAGTCTTTGTTGGAAAAATCTTGTAAAAAGAGGTCAATTGTAACTACATCGGCCGTTCTGTTACAAGCGTCAATCAACAAAATCATTTAAACGTTTGCATCACATGCACAAACCTATTGTTTCGCATTCAGAATTTACTTAGTGTAATGTAAAATCCAACCGATGTTCCGAGTGTTTATATACTTGTCGTTCGTTAAGTATGTCAAATAAAAGTAAACAAACTGTTTTGTATAACTTTCTAAAGACAAACAAGGATGAAACAGCTGATAAAGAAGTTTTCGAAGACACTAATTAGACTACTGCTGATCCTGATGACAAACCAGTTGCAGGTGGAAGCATTTCTAAACCTGCAACTTCAAAACGAAAGTTTCTGGTTACTTAAAGTGAAATGAATCCGAAGTTCGCGATAACCTAAGAAAAAGTCAGAAAACATTATTTATTGGTACAAGCTCTGACTGTACTTAAGAGAAGAAATTCTCGTTTTCATGTAGTGACTGTGCCGAGTTAAATTTCAAAGTAACGAGTGGTTTTCTTCTTTAACTAGGCACTGTGCCGAGTGGCATTAAAAATTCTATCTAAGGCCTGATATATATATATATATATATATATATATAAAATAAAACACTCCAAACAGTGGCCAGTAAGTACACACAGATAGAAAACACTGGCACAAAGTGTAATGATATATTTTTGTATACACATACATGCAGGTTAGTACTTGAGAGTCAATTCAGTAGCTAATACATTTGATGATGTAACAAATAACAATATAAAATCCACCTTTTCTCTTTGAAAGTCTTTATATTTATTTAATGAGAAATATTTCTTGCATTTTAAATGTAGGTAAGCAGTAGTGACCGTGAACAAGACAGCAGTCCAGATCGTCATGGAGATCGTCATGGTAATAAGAAGAAAGGAAAGTCACCTTTGTGAGTTCTTGATACATGTTTCTTTATAAACATAACCCGTAAGTAATTGGGGCTGCAGTAATTAAGGCAGTCATCTTCAAACTCAAGGGGTCTCACTGTGGGTTTTTATCCTGGTTGATCTCAAGTGAGAAAGGGTTTCTTGTTGATTGCCTTTACCGGTACCAGTACAATGGACTGGATGGCTATATTATTTATCTGTGTCGTTGTGATGAGTGCACAAGTACTCAAAAGGTCTCTATGGGGGGGCAATAGTACACACAGATCAAAAACACTTGCACAAACCCACATACCAAAAGAACTTTTGTTTAGATAAATCCTTGAGATTTATTATGTTTTCTTATCAGAAACAGTCGAAAAAATTGCTGAAGTGATGTAAAACTACATTCAATATGTACTGACCAGTAATTCATCTGAAAGCAGATACAATATATGTATTTGTTATGGATTGTATTTGTTATGGCTAAATCAAAAATTACTGTAAATTGAATTTTTTTTTTTTTTTTTTTTTTTTTTTTTTTTTGTGAGCAATATCATTTTAAGAGATTTGGGTACTTTTATTTTCACATCCTTGGTGTGATTGATTGAGGTAGAGTTTTGCAAAAGTGATTTTTGCTGTTAAACAAGACAAAAAATATAATTTTCATTAATTTTTGCAAAAAATAAAAAAGGAATTTTCCAATTTAAATCAGCCAGTACTTTAATGTTGGTAAAGGAAAGAATTAATGTATCATGCTGAACTTTAACTTATTTTTTAAATTAATAATTTGAATGAAGTTTGTATCGTTTATTTGTGGATTTTGTATTATTGTCATAGGGATTTGAAATAAATGAAAATGTTATTAGATGTTATTGTATCCTTATTTTCTAAAGGAAAAAGAAAGATAAGAAAAAACATAAAGCAGGTAAAGAAAAAATTATGAGATCACCAAGTCCTCCAGCTAAAGAAAAATCAAAGAGGTAGGTATTCTGTGTATTTGTAAGGTAATGGTGGGTGGGTAGGTTATAGGATTCACCCTGTCTGTTTATCTGTTCCAGTACAGTAGATTCCACTTAATTGCATACCGGTTAATTGCATATTCCGGTTAATTGCATAATTTTTCTCTGCACCAAACCATTTCCTATTTAAACAATGTAAAAAATTCCGTTTATTTGCATAAACAAAAGTCTGAATTCCGCTTAATTGCATAAAAAATTCTGAAAATTATGCGATATTGGTCTGAAGTTTCGTGATTACAAAATATATTTGCCGACAATGCCAGGTAACCTCGAGAGGTTGTTTACATTATATAAACATGTGTACAGCTAACACCAGGTGAGATATGAAGCCAGTTAATTAGTGTTCACTTTGTAGAGTAGTCATCCAATTGGTCTGTCAATACGCGTTTGTCAGGAAACGTAATTAATTATGTTAAACCAATTAAAAAGGGCTATGACAGGTGAAAAATTTGTACCCGGGTCACACAAGTTTTATAACGATTTTTTTAAACTTAAACTTTATTTCCATTACATTTTTTAAACCCAGACATGGTTTGACTGGAACTTCGGTGTCGGGTTTTTAAAACAAAGATTAAATAAAACCAATAATATTTTTTTCAATTAATGTTTTTGTTAACATGGTTAAGGAATGTGTATGTACGTTGACTGTTATCCCAGAGCAAGTTTGATAACGCGTATTTACAGTTCTTTTAGCGTAAACTCAATAAATCATACCTCAATCAAATGCTTTATTCTTTATTTATTATTTCCTCTTTAAGATAAACTGGTTGAAATCATCGTTTACGGCTGAAAAACCCTTTATGTAGCAAGTTTTGTCGGCATACAGTTTCAACATCAAAGACATTTTTTCACTTAAGGAAGTGACGTTTTATTCATTAATTTCATTGGATCAGACCTAGTTACACTTAACAACGGGAATTTCCAATTTATGACTGATTGAATAATTGGTCAATAACCAATTAAAATATAACTTTGTATAATATAAATAACACGATAAGACATCTTTCAAGTCATTTAATTTAATTTAATTTAATTTTACCGGACATCGTGCACGTTGTCAAACAACTGGATTTTTTCTATGTCACATTTAAAAATAGATTATCGTACCGTGAAAGGGAGATAACTCGAACAATATAACTCAGTGCCATGTGCGAACACGTGGATTTTTAAAAAGAAGTAAATAAACAAGAAATACGAATATCGCGAGTGTTAAGCAACAGTGAATTAAATACCAACAGATGTTCTAGTTACACACATTTTCTAGGATTAAACACAGATCGATGGTCTGAAAGAAAAGTCCACCTATACCACATTTTGGAATCCATGTAAATACGAGGTTTAAAACGCTATAATTTTAAATCTTCATTTAGTAAAGAAATTATATTACAAGTCTTGAGATTTTAATTAATTAAATATTTTTTTTTTCAATTATATTTAATAATTTATTTTTTATGTCAAAGGAATTACAAATTTTCTGCTGTTTCTACAGTACACCGACTTTGATGTCTACTAAAAAAAACGGCCTCACCAGGTGTATCCGTCAATCAATCAGCTAGAATTTTTAAAACATTATACAAATTAAATAAAATAATTTTTTTTATTTTTTTATTCTGAATTATTTATTTCATTTTTTAATTTCAAAGTAATAACTAATTTTCTGTTGTTTCTACAGTGTACTGTGATGCCTACACAAGTACTAAAATGGCCCCAACCGATGTATCCATCAATCGTGCCCAAGGGGCATTTTCGGTTATTTGCATATTCCGCTTAATTGCATAAAATTTTCTGACACGCAGACTATGCAATTAAGCGGAATCTACTGTATTATATCTGCTCAATTACTTTATACATCTATAGAAGCGTTTTTGTTTTTTTTTTTTTTTAGAATTATATCTGACCCAAATCATTTAAATTTGATAGGTTATAGGGTGATAAATACTATAAAATTTACGTTGATCAGAAATAATTTGAAGCATATAGCTGTAAATTGATAGTCTTTAATTCAGTTTTATTTTATACATGATGGGTATACCTGCCATTTTTAATTCATGCATGGTAGGAGTATTTTGGGATTAAAGTTTATACATGGTGGGTGCAAAAAAAGAGCCTTCCAACCCCCCATCGTTGAAATCTGAAACAGCCTTCAAGATATAGGTCACCATTGAGTTCAATTGAAAATAGGCATACAACTTGTAGTCAGAATTCAAAATTTTTTGGAGTCCATATTGCCATCCATACATTATAATACATGTTTAAAACTGGCCAGATTATAATTGATGGAAAATCTTAGCAAAGTTAAATTGTTCAAACCTCTAAAGCTCAGTGATTTTTTTTTTAGCTAAGTAGTGTTTTTACCTTTATTTTTCCTACACTTTTATATTTTCCCCCAAAATTTCAAAACATTACCAGATATATTTTTCAAGATAAAGCTTATCACATATTTATTTAGTTAATTATTTTAAAATATCATGTTCAAATACTGCAAAAACTTCATAGTTTCAATTCTGTAAATGAAAAATGACATGATGATTATAGTATAAACATATACATATAGAAAATTTATATTATAAGTATATGGTTAGTGTGTGATCACTTACCATAACTTTTTCTTTTGAAAATTTCTTGTGCAATGTTTCATGTATGGCCTATGCATGGCACAAACTGAATTGTAACATTTTGTTTGGATTATAAACTCAACATTCTTCCATTTTGTGTTTGATTGATAGACATGAGATGGATGTTGAAGAAAAAGAATCTCCTAAAAAGAAACACAAGAAGAAGAAAATGTTAGCAGAAAAAAGACATGAAATGTCAGAGGAAGAAAGAATGAAGGAAGCACCAGTAAAGGCCTTGAAAAAGAATAAATCACCAAAATTTTCAAAATCAAAACACAGTGAACAGAGACCGAAGTTAAGTTTTCAGTCAGATGAAGACTTTGATGGGGAACCTTTGTTGCCTAAAAAAGGAAGAGATAGGTCTGTGTCAAGCTCTAGGTCCAACTCATATTCAAGGTCACGGTCACGTACACCAAGTGATATTGAAAGGTCAAGGTCACGGAAATCACCAGATGACAAATATGACCAGAGAAGATCAAATTCACCTGTGTTAAAGAGGAGTAGAAAAGGTTTAAAAACACCATCAGATTTAAGAGAAGACTATGGTAGGAAACCAGCCAAAAAGCACAAAGAACCCCCCAAAGAGGAATTTTCTCCAGAACCTAGGTTTGACAGAAGAGAAAGGTCAGCATCATCGTCATCCAGTTCATCATCATCTTCGTCTACTTCATCGTCTTATGATGAAAAACCAAAATCTAAAAAGAAAACTAAAAAATCTGGTAAACATAAGTCAAAGCAGGAGGATTATTACTCTGAACAAGATGATCCATATGAAAAGGCAAATATGTTGTCACCTGCCCGAGGTAAAGAGAGAAAGAAAAAAGAAGGAAGAGAGATGAGATCTCCAGATTCTAGAATGGAAAGAGAAAAAGAATCTAGAATTTCACATAGAGAACTTTTAGAAGAACATGAGCGAGAAATGGCACGAGAACGAGCAGAAGCTAAGGCTAAATATGGTAAAAGTATGGACAGAAGAATGTATAGCCCTGGACCAAGTAAGGAACGACCTAGGTCAGTATCACCAGAGCACAGTCAGAAGTCTTCATCGAGACGAGAATATTCACCAGAATCACAGAGAGGCTGGTCAGGGTCTCAGTATCAGCGAAGTAGGCGTGATGTTTCACCAGGAGAAAGACAGGCTATGGTTGACAGGTATGAACAGAGGGACAGAAGAGAGAAGGATGATGTCAGAAGGTCTGGTTATTATCCTGATGAAAGAAGGTACGAGAGACCACCACATGAGAGACCGCCTCATGAACAGTATCATGACTTTGAAGGAAGACAGAGTCGTCAAGATAGGTAAGTAAACAGAAGACAATGTACATTGTAGATAATTGTTAAGTAAACAGAAGACAATGTACATTGTGAACAGAAGACAATGTACATTGTAGATAATTGTTAAGTAAACAGAAGACAATGTACATTGTAGATAATTGTTAAGTAAACAGAAGACAATGTACATTGTAGATAATTGTTAAGTAAACAGAAGACAATGTACATTGTAGATAATAGTGAACAGAAGACAATGTACATTGTAGATAATTGTTAAGTGAACAGAAGACAATGTCCATTGTAGATAATTGTTAAGTAAACAGAAGACAATGTACATTGGAGATAATTGTTAGTTGTTTTTATGTGACATAGAATATGTTATCTAATTATTTTACAGAAAAAAAATACATGACACAGGGTAAATGTATGTATGTTATATGATATGTGTAATACAATGGCAAAGTGTGTAAAGAGCAGCTAAATTTTTGGATTACAACAAAATATGCTACAAATAGTGAAATACTTAGAGTCTTAATTGTAGGTCAAATATTAACTAAAGCTATCTTCATTTGAAAAATTGAGGCTTCTTAAATCTTATTCAAGAATTAACCTTTTTTTCCCCAATTTTCAATAGACTGGTAAATTTTTTTAATTTGAATTTATATAACCAGTTTCAGCATGTACAAAAATTTTACAAGTTCATTGATGGTTAAAAATGCTTTGTTCATTCTATCTACTTTCATTTTCATGTTTTCTGAAATTGTAAATTCAAAAAGGTCACATGACAAGACTGAAGGCTACTGTATATTGAGAAATTTTGCATTTTGATTTGCATTAATTCAATACAGTGTCAAAATTGAAAATTGACTATTTCTGAAATGTCCATGAATATTTTATTTTGGTATATTGTATTTGAAATGACCATCATTCCATGACAAAAAAAAAAAGTTTATGTATATTTTGAAAGGACAATATTGTAAAAATTAACTGATGTGAAAAAATTTCACATTTTACAGTAAACACTATTCTTACTGTTGGTTATTCTGTATTCTGTTGTATTAGGAAAATGATATTACATCATATAAGTCTTCGACTTTAATGGGACCATTGTCCATTTATACCCCCATGGATTTCAGAAGGTGCCCCATTCATTTTTGGCTTGAGACTTGAATGATGTGAAGTTAAATGTCTTGCACAAGGAAAAGCCACACAACAATATTGAATCTTAACTTTGAATATTTAACTAATAACTTTATTTAACAAGTATATGCTTCTCTACTTTGTAAGTTCAGGCATTACAGTGCTTCTTACTGTATTTGTTTTCCCTTTAGAAAGATTCTAGTGTCAGAGATTTTCTTAAGATTGCCAAAGACCAATGGTTGTGTTTCTAGTACTCAGGATTTTTCCCCCTATCCACTGTTAATAGACCAACTATAATGGGTCACAGCGCCTTTTTACCACCTAGATTCATATCAAGATTCATGAATCATAATGCCTGTCACTGCCTAGTTTGAATTTTCACTTTTGGAAGATCCTAGGACAAAAATGTTTGTCCGATCTCTTGCTGTAATTTAATAGTTTCTCCAAGCACTCAGGTTTTCTACACCATTCCAGAACTAATCACTTAAAATCTTCACTTAGTAATAAAACGATCATTACTTACATGTAATTCTAGCCAAGCACCCATCATTCACGTGTTAATCTCATCTTCAAGCTATCATTAATTTCAGGTACAATGAAAGACGAGAACAATTTGATAATTATGCTGGAAGAAGTGGCAGTAGTTATAGTGATAACAGAGGCTCCTACGATCAGCGAAGTCGACCAGAGAGCTACGATAGAGATAGAGAGAGATATGATAGATACAGACAGCCACCACCAGCTGATCCTAGATTTGATGAATGTAAGTAATATTATTATATTATAAACATGCTTTAATTAGTGGCTTTTAACTTACATGATTTCAAAATAAAAACAATTTTGCAGTATAAAGGTTTGTGACACAGACTTAAAGTCATGATAAATACTAAATACACCTGCATTTAACTCTGTAACGAAATATGTTTGTAATGATTTTTTTGTGATTCTTAAAATATCCAATACAAATGTAGAAAATAAAATGCAAATAAAAGTAGGAAGTTGGATTATAGTACATGTATTAAAGTTTCTGTCATAACTCTGGCATGTATATCAAGTTTTGCATATCTGTTTGTTTAAATTGACTGGATGTGCTATATGCATTTGTCCTGACAGTTATTGTTTTAATTTTGTTTTTGACAAACCACTGCAGTGACTCATTTTGTAAAATAACTGTTTAAGCCATTCCAGTTGTTTATTTGTTCCGTGTAGAATCATGATCTATTTAATGGGGTTTTACCTCCCAGTCAAGAATATTTTCATTTATTTTGGAATGTGACTAGCTAAAGGTGAAGTGGCAGAATTTTGACCTTTGCAGTGAACTTAGGGCAATGTGCAAGCAAGGGCAATGTGCAAGGAGGGTTCAGTTTTTAAGGTCTCCTTCGAAGGACCCTGTAACTTATATTTCTGAAGGCCGAGTGCTTGGTGAATGAACATTCACTACCTATTTACTAGTTTTGGTCAGACCAGGATGGGGCTCTTACCTTGACCCCCCACATATGAAGTGAACACACTACCTTTTGGGCTTTCATAGTAGTACATTGTTTTATTTAGAGTAAAGCTATTGTGTCTACAAACTTGATTCCAAATCTCAAAGGAGTTTCATGCTGTCCAGAAGCATGTTTCACAATGCCTGTACTTTACAATGTGCTTCTGAGAACAATTTCTTGTCCCGTAAGTAAACAAAGACATTGAATCCAGGTCATCATAATCATCCAGATGTGTACTCAGTTATCTCCCTTAGATCCTAACTTGGGTAAAATCATGAGTGCTAAAACCAAAAAATGAAATAAACACATTTACAGGTATCTGTGCAATTTTAATTAATTTTACCATTCAAACCCTATTTGAAACAATATGATACACATTCACTGAAATACAAACATAAATGCATGTTAGTTTCAGAATTTTTCAAAAAATTTGTTTTTAAACTTTTTGATTTGGATGCCATCTTAAATCTAAGATGATCAACTTTATGATAGCAACTGGGCTTCTGTACATGCACTTGTGTAAACTGTCTCTGTTAAACAGTGTGTTTGTCAAACCTTATTTGCATATTATTTAATGGGTCTCAGTACCTTTATACTTTTGAACACAATTTTTATTGAAAACGATCTGTTACTGGTAGGTCACAAGTTTGATGGCAATGGCAATTTTGATCCGGACCTGAAAATAGGTTTGGTTTGGTGAAAAAATGGGATCACGGGTTTCGTGGTATTTACAGTGAATGTTAGACAGTCTATATCTAAGGCTTCTAGGTTTCTAATTCAGATTACTCTGTGCTGAAATTTGTCATTTCATTTTTCTATAGCAAGAAAACAGTATGATAGACGAGGACAGCCACCACCAGACTATAGAGATAGTCCAGGATGGGACAGTACTAGGGGGCGTGGAGGATGGGGGCCTCAAGGATGGAGTCGGGGAGGGCCAGTTGATAGTAAGTTTTGTAAAAATATAATTGTTCATCCACTACAAACATATTTTAAACCAAAGATGACCATAATGATTGTGACCACTCAATTTTTGTCCCCAGAAATCCATGAATAACTCGGGTCATCTGGCATGATGATTGTTTTTGTCAACTTGTTGAATTTCATAATTTAAACACTATGAATACCTGTTATAATTGTACATCAAATCATGCACATGTATGTATGTTAATTCTTTAAGTAAAATCATAATACTGGTAGCATACATTTATTCTATTCACACATTTTGCAATTACAAGAATTTTATTCATTTATTCATAATTAAAAATGATGAAATATTTTTTTAACAAACTGATCATAAAAATATGAACATTATAGTAATATAGAAATATTGAATTATTTTAATGGATTGGTCACTGAATCTGTCAGTCAAACATTTAAGGATTTTTGTCATTTATACACACTTTTGAGTTAATTTTTGTTTTTTATTTAAAGACAAGTTGAAATAATCCTAGCTTATTTATAACATAGAAATATTTAATTTGTGTGATGAATAAAAATTCTGAGTGTGTATAATGATTATTTTTCTTCTAATTTGGACCAGGGCAATTTATTTTAAAGAAATCTATCTACAGCCTGAACATGTATGTACCATGATTTATGTTTGTTTAATTGTAGGAGGCAGAGGAAGGGGGAGGGGCTATGTACCAGATAGATATAGTGGTAACCAAGGTAAAAGTTCTTTATTTGTTGTATCCTAAACATGTATTGTTTATAGATATAGTGGTAACCAAGGTAGCATTTCTTTGTTTGTTGTATTATAAACATATATTGTTTTTAGATATAGTGGTAACAAAGGTAGCGTTTCTTTGTTGTATTATAAACATGTATTGTTTATAGATATAGTGGTAACCAAGGTAACATTTCTTTGTTGTATCATAAACATGTATTGTATATCTAGTGATTTAAATGGTTTTATCATAGCTACCATTAAACTAAAAACATTAATTTTCAGTTTTAGTTTTTAGCAAGCATGCAGGGGTTTAAAATTCCCTGGGTCCGAGGTCCTGGACCTTTTAATTTTACTTTTAGACCCTTGGAATTTTTACTGTAAAAGCCCGACGAACCTGTCTTTTTTTTTTTTTTTTTTGTCAGTAAAATTTTTAGAACACACTTCCTTTGTGTATTAAAACAAATTAAAAATACTCTTCTTTTGTGTATTAAAAAGGTCTCAAAATCACTTAATTAATTGCAATTTGTCAAAGTTTTTGTAGTCTGATCGTTTCCGGAAATGAAAATATAATTTACATTATCGCTTGAAAGTTTGTAACTTGAACATGATATATTTGTTTTATCAAGAGTATAAATGAAGTTGATCAACAGGAGTTTATTTGATTTTGATGCACATGGATTTTCAAATGTTAATATTTGGACCTCCCAATCTTAATTTGGGATCTACCAAAATTAAAAACATGAAGTCCTGGACCTATCATTGTGAAATATAATTTTGAACCCCTGGGCATGATATTGTTCCCTGCAATATGACATCTTCATGTTAATGTTAAAAGTATTTAGCATATTAACTGATAAACATCTACAAGCTTCCTAATTGTTAGGTATTCCTTATGATATCAAGTGGCAATGAAATCATTTTATTGCAAATTCAATAAAGCAGTTAAAACAAATGTAATATTTTTTTTCATTTCTGTTCAGAAAATTTGATGTCTAGCAATGACAGATATGTTTTACTTAGTTTTGTCATCTGGTTTTCTTCAGCGATCTCATGTCATATTTTTGGTTAATGTTTCAATTATTTATTGATTTTTGCACAAATCCAGTTTTGTGATTGGTTGAAATTTTTCATCTATACCCATTTAGACAGTTTCTGATTGGTTAAAATATTTCATCTATACCAATTAAAACAAAGTTTCTGATTGGTTGAAATATTTCATCTTTACCTATTTAGACATAGTTTTTCAGATCATACTCAACAGGTTTTTCAAAAACCTAGAAATTATTAGCATCATCAAAAACTGTGACATAATTTTAATTCAAACAGAATATTGTTGCTTTGCCCTGAAACATAATTAAAAATCAAATAGTTTGAGTTGGTGAGTGAGTGGTGGTGTTTTATACACCTGTCAGGATTCTATCACTTAATATTGAGGTGGTCAGGGAGGATGGAGGAAAACGGAGTGCCCAGAGAAAACTACCAACGTTTGGTAAGAGAACTGACCAACTTTCTCACACTAGAATCTGTCTGGGATTCATAGCTAGGTAGCGAAAGGCACCTTGATCTGTAAGTCACTTTAGTTCACCTGGCCACTGAGGCCCTTTTTAAGGTTTGAAGCTACATTTACACCATAAGGGAACAGAAAATAGTTTTATATCATGCATTTAGAATTTTTATATTTTTTTTTTAGAATTGACTGAGGAAAAGTTTCTGCCTATAGAAAAATAAGGAAAATTGTTGGTTTATGTTTTTCTACATCCCGCCATGCAGGATGTAAAAATGTAATAAAGAACTTCATGTTTTACTCTTTAGACAATTTTTTTCCACTCAGTTCATAAATATATGATCTCTTCAGGTAAATCTGTTGTGTGAAAATAAATTCATTTACATTTTTATTATCTTTTTAAATTTGCATTTACAGGTCGATATGATAGTCAAAGAAGAGATGAGTTTTACGTACCAGAACGACGAGATTATGACAAACGACCAGACCAGAGAGAATTTTCCCGTGAGGACAACAGGCGAGATGAAAGACCCGAGGATAGATACAGGTAAAACTAATATATTACTATCATTGTTAAAAAGAGAAAATTTTCAAGAGATATCAGTAGATGGGATGAAAGACCTGATGACAGATACTAACTAAATATTACTTATGTAATGTTATTAAAGAATGGTTTATGAATGCAATTATGAAATATACATGACATTATTAAATGATATTTTTACTTTCACACAATTTTGGTTTAAACAGAAATACTGTTAATATTAACAAGATTGTTTCACTGACAAAGAGGATACATGGTTAAATTTCTGTCTGACTGCATTGAGTTTCCGTTGAGCAAATCCTTTAATATACAATGTAACACTGATCTGGTCTACACAGTGGCTAATTTGAATGTAATTTTGTCAAGTCAGTGTTTGAAATGGTTTCCGCGTTTTTAAGAGAGGCTAATGTAAGCAATACTTTTATTCTGTGAAAAGTGTCTAGAAGGATATACATGTAATTTTAAAGTAAAATTTATCAGTCATATTAAATATCATGGCTTATTTTGTATGACTTTTAATAATTACATATATATATCACAATTACCCATAAAAATTTTTCATGAAACGCATTTCACAAGAAAGATATTAAGATTATATTATTGGCAGATAAAAAAAACATCTTACCAAAAAAAACAAAAAACAAAAAACGAAAAAACAAAAAACAAAAAAAATCAAAAAGTAAATAAATAAAACAAATTAAAAGTATCAGCTTACTAAATACAGGCAGTTGCATATAGGAAAATATATGCATGTTGAAAGAAATCATTGTAATGTCAGCTAAACCATATGGTGTACATATTAACCTTTTTTGAAATGTGAAATTAATATAATCAGAAATTGAATTATTTTAGGTATGACCGCAGAGATGACAGAAGGGAAAGGGGAGATGAAATGCGTGATAGAAATGATGAAAAACCACGATTTGAAGGACGAGGTGAAAACCCAGATCAGAGTGATTATGATAAGAGAGAACGGGATGAAAGTCAGGAGAGATCTCGAGATCGACGAGATTATTCACAAGAAAGGAAGAGAGATATAGATGATAAAGATAGGGAAATTGAAATGAAACAGAAAGAAAAGGATGATGAAAGACAGGACAAAGAGTATGATAAAATTATGTCTGATGTGAAAAATAAAGACAAAGATATGCCAAGTGACTCAAAAACTAAAGAAAAAATTGATCAAGAAGAACAGAAAGTAAAGAAAGAGAAAAGCAAGGTAAAAGAAGGGACAGAAAACAAAA
Source organism: Tegillarca granosa (assembly GCA_029721355.1). Taxonomy (NCBI): domain Eukaryota; kingdom Metazoa; phylum Mollusca; class Bivalvia; order Arcoida; family Arcidae; genus Tegillarca; species Tegillarca granosa. Next base: position 21,753,040 of record CM056602.1, on the reverse strand, counting down.
GCAAGGAAGAAGTTGCTTCAGAGAAAAAGAAGGAAAAGATTTCAAAGAAGGAAAAACGTAGATTGAAAAAAGAAAAAGAGAAGGAAAAAGAAAAGAAAAAAGAGCATGAAGGTGATGGCACTAGTAAAGATGGAGAGAAAGTTACAAAGGAAGAAAGAGATGATGTTGAAGAGAAAAAGAACAAACACAAAGATGTTATTAGTGATATGGACAGCATTGATGAAGAAAACAAAACCAAAGAGAAACAAAAAGATAGAGAGGAAGATAAGTCTACAGAAGAAGATAAAAAAGAAAATCGGTGAGATTGTCTTTGGAAATACCCAAATATGATAAATTATATGTATAACTAGTCAATTTCTACTAAAACCTGTTATAGTGACCACCTGTCAATTAAAATCCCTTTGCTCAATATTTCAACCAAACAAAACCTCTTTAGTGCTTGGTTACAGATTTATTGCTTCTTACAACTTTATTCAAGCCAACCCTAGTGTGAGAAAGTTTTTCATTTCATGTGCCATAGGTTGATTATTTTTTTCAAATACATGTACTCTGTTTTCCTTTCATGCCTCTGTCATCCTATAAAAGCCTCCATTGTCAAGTGGTCATATCACTAGCTTATGTCAACCTATAAAAGCCTCCATTGTCAAGTGGTCATATCACTAGCTTATGTCAACCAATAAAAGCCTCCATTGTCAAGTGGTCATATCACTAGCTTATGTCAACCAATAAAAGCCTCCATTGTCAAGTGGTCATATCACTAGCTTATGAATAACTACTCTCCATTCATTGTGTAAGAAAGTTTTCAGTTCACTTACTGAAGGTTGGTGATTTTTATGCTGGGCATTCAAGATTTTTCCAAATCCCTAAACTGGGGACTGATAGAAGTGAAAAATCTAAAATGGGATATAATATTTTACTAACCCACAAAAATTGTAAAATGTAGTCCCCAACAAACATTTGCGTCATTTCTGATTTCTATGGAGATTAAGGCTTTGATACTTAAGCATTTGGTAAAATTTATCAAACATTAAATACATGTAACCTAATAACTACAATGTAGTTGAAGGCTGTGAAACTCTTTTTTTAATAAGTATTTAAGATAAGAAAGCTGAAGTGTAACAATAATCTTTAAGATTTTTTGTTTCTCTCTTTTTTTCAGAAAAAGATACTTGGATAGTGAAAGGGAGAAATCATCTTCACCAACTCCTTCAAGTAAACGTCCTAGAGATGTGTCGCCAGCACCATCAGCAAGAAGTCGAAGTAGTCTTGGTGATGGAGACAGGGATAGATCTAGAAGTAGACACACCGATAGAAATAAAGACAGGAAATTGGGGAAAACCCGAGCTCGAAGTCACGATTCCATGGAGAGAGATAGATACAGTGAGAAGTCATATGGAAGAAGGTCATTAAAAGGTGACGGAGACAGAGATAGAGATATGAGTGTAAGTACATTTCACATTGTATGGGAATAATATTGGGTGAGATGTGGAGTGTATATCATGGTCTGCCTTATACTAGAATACAACTTTTTGTGACATTGCTAGCTCACCAAGTTAGCATGCCACAGAAAAGCATGCCACTCCCCTAGTGACCGTATCCTTATACCTGGTGAACCAGTTAGGGAGCATTATCAGAAATTTTAAAGTTTTTATATACATGTATGACGTGGCTCGAAAACATGACCTTCCACTCTCAAGATGGATACATCATCACTGAGCCACTGAGTCGATATTGATACATGTAAACTAGCATATGTCAATATTATTAAAACACATATCAGATATGTTTTTGCTATATTTTGCCTAAATTTAAAATTAATCAGCAAAAACAAGATCTTTATAAGTAAACCTATGAAAGGGTTGTTATTTAAGACCCGCTTTTGGATGACTAGTTTGAAATTGATTTCCAGTTCTTTTGTTACTGTAAATGTACTTATTTTCGCGCAATCAAATTTTAGCGCAAATGACATGTTGGCACTAATTCCCGCAATCATAAATTAGCGCACTCACGGTTGGTAGATAACGTATCATAATTGCTAGATTGTTTCCAGTTTTTTCCAATTTTTTTTTTTCTTGTTAAGAAAGTGTTCAAAATGTAAACATATGTACCGGACTTTTACCTATTTAATGTTTAAATAAGATTTTACGGAAAAAATAAGGCGTGTGAAGTATAAAAATGATGTTTGTGTGTTGAACAGTATTTTATGCTTACTTTCTTCATACAATTTTTTTAAATTTCATGAATTAAATGGTTAACGATTGTTTTGAAGTTTAACTGCATTGTTTCGGTTATAATGCGCTTTGGTTGCATTTTCCACCGATCTTGAAGGAGCACCTTTGACATACATGGTGATTCCGATAATCTTGGCTGGGTATTTGTTTTGAGGTGGATAATCTTGACTTGACAAAACTAGCGAGATTCAAATTTTGCGGGACGGTGTGAATGAAATTGAAATATCAATGGTTTAGACGCGAATAGGCAAATAATCATAGCTTGGGTCAAGACGCCGCTCTTGACCAATCAAAATCCTGTTTGCATAAACGATAAGGTCGGTTTCTTCCTTTTTTTTCGGTTTAGTAAAGTGACATGCAAGCTGATGTTAATTGTTAATTAAATTGAATTCACAACATGTGTGAGTAGTTCTCTGTTTTTTGATAATTCTACCTGTGATTATGATTTTGGATACGCTAATGATCTGATACAACCGATAAGCTACTTTGTTTGCAAACTGAGAAAGAAAAAAAACAAATGTGTAGATAAATTTCATTTGTTATGATACTTGGCGTAATTTTTTTAAATGAAAATTAATAAAATCTTATCTAAATATATCAAACTGAAATAAAACACTTAAGTAGACAAAAACCAAAAATCATATACAAATTCGATGATTCTGGAAATTTTTTGGGGTCCAAATTTAAATGAATTGAAGCTTTTTTTTTAACATCAAATTTTAGCTTGAAAACCACCTGCGTAAATTATACGGAAAACATTTATTAGCTGTAATCATAAATTAGCGCGATTTGTCTAGCACGAAAATCGCTAAAATAAGATTACTGCTAAATAAAGTACATTTACAGTATTTGGAAGTTTGTGGTTTTCTTTGATAAATCTTTTTTCTTCCACCATTTTAGAACTGACAGCCTTAATGGACATGTAACTGAAAAAAATTACTAGAGCATAAAATACCAGTTCTCTACTCAACTCAGTAGTAATTTTTAAATGTATTTTAAAAGGATTTGGCAGCAAACTACAAAATAATAATATTTGATGTAGAGCTTTTTGAATCTCATTTCAAAATTTGGTTATAACTTTTCTCCGTAGGAATGCAGTTGGCGCTAGGTTATTATGATTATTTATATTACAGCCATTTTATGATGAAAGAAAAAATAGACAGGAACAAGACTCAAATAGAGAACATGCCAGAAAAAGGTCAAGGTCACCAATGTCCAGGAAAGACAAGGATCTGGAGGAGGGTAAAAGGAGAAAAATACAAGATGAAAGTATACCTGAAGGTAAGTTTTTTTTTTTCTAATTTATTTTACCATCATAATTTTTGTTTTTATCATTTGTTTCTTCTTCATTATAATAGTAATAATAAAAAATAAATGTTTTTTTTATTTGTGCAAAATGATATTAGACAAAGAGTAATAAAATACAGTTAAAGACTGTTAAATGGTGGCAGTGAATCAAGGTTTTACTGCATACAAAAATCCATTGTAGTACCAAGGGATAGAAATATACATAAAATTCACTCACCAAATGATTTTTAAGCAATTTCATATATATATATATATATATATATATATATATATATATATATATATATATATATATATATTTGCAGGTGATGGTGATAGAGTGGACAAAACTGATGCTGAATCAATGAGGGATGATGATAAACTGTCAGACAGAAAGTCAGGTTAGTACATACCCAGTCACAACTATACGTAAAAATCACACCTTAAAGTAGACAGTAAAACTGGTAAACAGGTGACCCTTATACACAGGTGAGCTGAGTAACCAATGGCTTCCACTGTGAAAGTTTTTGATTGAATTTGTTTTGACAGATTGTATGTATGTGTAACGGTTAGCTATGATGTTCTTTGAGCAACACACTTTGAGTTAGGAATGCCACCAATTACATAATGAGTTATTTACAGAAATTCTAAAAAATGATGACCACTGCGGTAGCTCAGTGGAAGAGTGCTCACCCTGTAAGTGGGAGATCATGGGTTTGAACCCAGACCAGGTCTGACCCAAGACTTTTAAAATGGGCCAAGCACTCAGCATTACGAAATGAAAATCATGGTTCTTTCAGATGGGAACTTAAAATAAACGAGGTCCTGTGTTACGGTAGGCTTGGAACGATAAAGAACCCTGCTGTATAATGCCATCAGCACAACGCACAGGCAAAATTTCTATACTTTCACCTATAGCTGGCGACGTCTTGATATAAATGAAATATTCTTGACTTGGACATTAACACCATTACTCAACTCAACTCAACTCAACTCAAACAATTTTAAACTTTTGTTTTCTTGGTGACTGGTAAAACCTGTGGTTCAGGTATGGATTTCATATGTTTAATTAAACTTGGTTTTTCTGGCCGATCATCCAAAATTTTAAAAATGAAGTCAGATTAAAAAATGAGAAAAAATGAGATCTGTCAGAATGTGATTCATACTTAGACAATACACAGAGGCTCTGTGTTTGTAAGATGGTGCTTGTCCAAACTCAGCGGAAAAAAGGTATGATAAGATTAATGTCATAAAAAGAAGTCATATACAGTGTTATTTCTATTTTAGTGGTATGTTGTTGTTTATTTTTCAGTTCATAGTGAGAAGAGTAGAAAAAGTAGCCACAGTGAGATGAAATCCCATGGTAGTCATGGCAACGAGGATAAAGGATTTAGTGATTGGTCTGATGACTCTGCCGATGATATACTCAATCAGCCCCCAGCTACTGATGCTTTACAGGTAACCTAGTTACAGGATGTTTAATATTGAAATTTAAAAAAGTTCAGAAAAATTGTTTGATGTGACCAAAATTCTTCAGCTAACTTGAAGTGTTTAGTGCACAATCTCTCTAGTTTTATTGGAGATGTTAATCAAATTAACCACTTCAAACTTTCCAATGAATTAAGCGTGAAACGATATCATTGTCTCAGTTTCATAATCATTACTTTACTTACCAATAAAAAACCACTTCTTGCATCCTAAAAGACTTTTGTGACATATACATGTGGTCTAAAGCCCATTCTTACGGAACACAGTGTCTCAACTCCTAGGTTGTAATCCCACTCGGGCATATCTTATTGTGAAAAAGTGTATCATTCCGCTTGTTTAAGGTTGGTATATTCTCCACCATCCCAGTACTGACTGCCTTGATTTAAGTAAAAAAAAATCTTGGCTGGGGTGTAAAACATCATTTCTCAACTTTCAGTTTGTTTGTTTTTTCTTTTTTTGTGTGTAAGTTTTAGAAATCCATTATCAGGGATTTTTTTAAAAACAGTAAGAGAAATCAATCTTAATTTGATAGATGTTTAATAAGTTTTGTGCCGTTCAAATTTTTAATACAAAATCTGATTTTTTTTTTAAACATTTAGTCATCAGGCAGAGCAGAACAATTAAAGGCTGATGATAGTAGACATAGAAGAAGTCCGAGTAGAAGTAGTCGGGGAAGTCATGTTAGTCACAGAGAAGAGAGAGGACGTAGACCATCTATAGACAGCTCATACAGAAGAGATTACCCGCCAAGACATCGTTCAAGGTCAACAGGAAGGTCAAGCGTTAGAGATGAAAAGAGAGAGGATTTTAGGTAGGTATTTGGTGGAAGTGTGGAGATCATGGTCATGTTTATAAAGTAATTATAGAACAGATATTCTAAGGCACTGTTTTTTTTGTGATCTAATCAAGATCTAATGATTGATATTAGAAAGAATAGTACATGAAGTTAACACAAGGAACAATAAATAGTTTCTGTCACAGGAGTAAAGAAAAAAACCATTGTGGACTTTCAAAAACAATACAATGTACTGTACTTAAAAGTTTTTTTTTACTTTACAATACTCAAAAGTTTCAATTTTACAAATTTATCCTGCCTCTTCAGTTAATTCTGTAATAGTTAAAGATTTAGACTATATGATTTAACCCTGTGATTTACCCCTATTTTTCTAGGTCTAAAGCAGATTCTGTTGGTAGTCGTCAGTCAGTTACAGATAAATCTGAGAACAGAGGGGACTTGCTTCAGTCAGACGATCTAGTGCAGAACAAACTAGATGATTCAAAGGGAAAACAAGGTAAACACATTCAGATATGAGGCTTGTTCATCAGTGTATATTCTTTGATGAGCATACCGATTAATGGACATTATTCGAGCAAGATCATGAGAGTGATAACTGTCCCTATAATAAGGTTTTTTTGCCTTAGTTTCAAGATGGCATCCCTGAGGGTTTATAGGGGGCCTCAGTGGCCAAGTGGTCTAAAGCACGCACTTACGGATCACAGTGCCTCTCACCGCCTGGGTTCGAATCCCACTTGGGACAGAGTGTGAGAAAGTTTGTCAGTTTGCTTGCTGAAGGTTGGTGGATTTCTTCGGGCACTCCGGTTTCCTCCACCATCCCAGAAGTGAAAGAATCTTGACTGGGGCGTAAAACACCATTACTCCACTCCACTCCTGAGGGTTTATAAGCTCATAAAAATGATTTTAATTGACTTGTTTATATTTCTTGGTGTATGGTATCTTTCTAGAAGGGATTATTTGAATGATAAAATTAATCAAAGCTTGTGTACAGATGCCCAATTTATTTTATATTTTACAATTGTTCTCCAGTCAGTGTCTGTGTCTAAATCTAACAGAGATTATTGATAAAGCATCTGGATTTGTACATTGATGTAGATTTGATATTATTGCTTACCATGTAAAATTTTTTACTATTGATTAGTTTGCATAAAATCATATTCCTTTAGCTCTTTGGCAAAGCTGATGGCGCACTTTCTCTGAAAACATGAATCTTTAAAAAGACACAACTTTCGATTTTGAATCGCTATCTTAGAAATACATAAATATGGTTGTTAGTAATTATCGTGTAGACACAAAAGGTCTTGATATTGCGCCATGTTAAATGTTTACTATTGTTACATGTTTAACAATATTTCCTATTTCTGAATTATGTATTTGTTGTTTAGATGACCTGGATAATATGGATGATGACGAAGATGACGACAACATGTCTTATGATTCAATATCCAGTGAAGAGGAAGGCATTCTGGGATTGGATGATGGAGATAATGAGAAAAAACCAAGTAAGTAGATATGAATCTGCAGAGGTACCTATCGTAATATAACACACACACACACACACACACCTTAAACTTTGGTATATATACATGTATATGTTAAATCTGAAAGACTAATTACCTTGTCCTAACACAAATTGTTCAAAATTTCTTAAAACATTATGCAAACAACCAAAATTTAAATTTTGAAGAGTACATAAAAAAATAGATAGTAAAGTGTTGTAGACTTTTTGTTGTTGTTGATGTTTTTCAGTTTTGTTGTTGTTGTTTTTCGGGACTTGCATGGACACTTGTACCTGTGTATAAACAATGCACTATTACAGTATTGTGACATGTAGAAATTTTTGTAACTAGAATATACTTTTGTATATCCAGAGCAAACAAGAAACAAGCACAATCAAAATGTATGAATGAATGAAGGAATAAAATGCATCAATTATCCCAACTTTGGACATGCATTTAATATAATTCATAATACAGCAGCCAGTCGGATGATTCACATTAGATTTAAAATAAATAACAGTTGAATTAGAGCATGCATATCAATCTTCATTTGATATGTTCACATCATTGAGACTATGTATAAACTTAAACATCAAATAAATGCATAAATATACATTACTTTTGTCTAGCAAACCCTTACCATAAATCTTTTCCCAAACAATGTTAGGCATGGCATACTTAAAAAAGAACATTCATTGCTTATTTCTTTAAGGACATTTTGTTGGTGAAAATTTAAGTTATTCACCAAGAGCCAGGTAAATCTGAAAATAATCTTTACTTGGGCCTTAAATATCATCGACCCTAGTTCTTAGGTACAAGACTGTTGTAAATACAGGCCATTATGGTAGTTCAATTGGTAGATCCTGGCCAGGTCTGACCAAGATCAAAAAAGGTAGTAACTGCTCTTTTGCCAAGCACTTGGCATTTAAAAATGAAAGACATGTTCATTGGACAAGATCTTAAAATCAGAAACCTAGTGTTGGGGTAGGCATGGCATGCAAAAGAATCCTCACTGCCCATTGTCCCGAGTGGAAAGGTAAAAATTTCTGTCTCTTCACCAAAGGCTGCTGTTGTCCTGATATACATGTAAGTGAAATTTTGTTGACTGGGACATATAACTTGATTGATTGATTGATTCATTCATTCATTCATTCAATCAATCATTCAATCAGTCTTATAAGTGACTTGTAAATTTAAAACAAAAGTGCATGGAACTTACAATTTTAAGGGTTTCATATCATTGATTTTTAAAATGATGACAAATAAAAACTGTTTAGTACCAAAAAAAATGTCTGAAAATTAGTAATGAATTTTGAAAAATGAGGGTGAGAATTATCAAAGTTCAGAAGTAATTAATTCAAATCTCATATATTTGTAGGTATTGTAGATGCTTTAGATGTTGATTGGGCCAGTTTGATGCAGGAACCACAAACAAAAGTTCAGACTGCTGGTTCAGCGTTACAGAGATTCAAAGCAGGAGCCATATTTACAGAGATAGGTGTATCTAAGGAATATGTGGGGGCTGAAATGTTTGAACGTATAAAGACTGAATGTCAGAAACAGTCAGAGGAGGAACAAGTAGAAAATAAAGGTTTGATTTTGTTTTTGTAAACAAGAATTTGGCTAGGATTGGAATGATTACATAGTATTTATGCCCCAGTCCAATACTTTCACATATATTGAGACTGTCAATCTTGTATGGTGGAAAAAATTGGAAAAACAAAAGAAAACCATTAATCTTTAGCAAGAAACTGACAATTTTTCACACATTAAGATCTGCCTAAAATATAAGTGGGGTTTTTAGGCTGTGACAGGCACTGTGATCCAAAAGCTGCACTTTACACCACTTTGAAAGTAAGTCTTACCAATTTTAACTTCGGGATGGGATTTTTTTATTCAGGTAAAGAAATGGAGAATTTAATAAATGGATTGAACAGAAAACCTAGTGGAATTTTAACCTTACATTTTAAGTTTTATGCAAGAATTTATTTTAGTTGGTCATGGATTATTTCAATAATAAACTCCACAAACCTCTCCACACAAACCAATTTTATCCCCCGCCACCGCAAATGCAGAGTGGGGGATATGGAAATACCCTCCGTCCAGATGGTCCCATGATTTTTCTGTGTTGCTGTCATTATTTTTTTGGAGATTTATGACCCTTTTTCAGCATTGCAGACAAACTTTGTGCATCGAACTCTTCCTACATGATTAAACCAATTCTTTTCAAACATTGCAGTCTTCTTCCTTATCACCATCTTTAATATAGAATTTTTCATCATTACAGAAAACATTGTGCATCAAACTTCTGATACACAATTTAACAGATTCTTTTCAAACATTGCAGTCTTCTTTCTTTTGACCTGCAGATGGTCCTTTGAATTTTTCGTGTTGCTGTCATTATTATTTTTTTTGGAGAGTTATGCCCCTTTTTCAATGTTGCTGACAAACCTTGTGCATCAAACTCCTTCTACAGGATTAAACTGATACTTTTCAAATATATACAGCCTTCTTCCTTATCACCTGCAGATGGTCCCATGAACTTACAGTGTTGCTGTCATTATCTTTGTTGACTGAATTTTTCAACATTGAAAACAAATCTGTACATCAATCTCCTCGTACAACATTGCATTGATATGGTTTAAAAAATTTATCATATACAGATTACCCGTGGCGGTGTGTTGCTGTGATTATTTTTGAGAGTTTTGTCCCCCTTATTAAAATTTTAACATTGATCTGATTGTCTCTATAAAGTGACAAAGACCTCTGATAGAATATACATGTATAGCAGTAAAATCTGAAAGAATGAATGTCAGCTGATGAATACTTTCTGCCTATGGGTTATAAGTATTATGTATTTTCTTGATTGTGATTTGAACATGGATTGGTATGTTTGTTTTTAATTAACACATTAAAAACAAATTTAAAATGTTATCCTTTCCCCCATTTTCCTTTTGACCAAAACAGGTGACGGGGGATGTAGTCACTTTTGTGACAAACTCTTTGACAAACACTTAATTTTATAAAACAAAACTCATGTCTAGCCATCCCACAGTAAGTTTGTGTTACATGTATTTTAATAATATAGAAAATCGATATACCCAGTAATTGCCATAGCAACACCACACTAGAAAATGTAACATAATGATTTTGTATTTCAGAGCAAGAGGAGGCCAATCCTGAAGTAAAAAGTGAAGATGTTGAACCTAAAGTTCAAAAGTTTGAATTCCTCAATGATGTGGCCATGTTTCATAGCTCTGCCTTACGCAAAATACGAGAAAGATCAATCTTGCTCAAAAATATTGGTCCTTTTAGACGTGCATTATGTGCTAGACGGGACCTGGAAATTAGAAGAAAACTTTGTCAAGTGGACAGTGTAAGTTAATATAAAATATAGAAATTTGTACCTGAACTACAGGCACTCTAAGGCCTACATCAAAACCACAAAAAAAACACCAAATAGAACACTAAAACTTATAATCAATCTAAATAAATCAAATAAAAAATTTAGTAGTTCAGTTTGTGGAATGCTTGATCCCAAAGTAAAAAGTTTAGAATTTGATCCACTTTTTTGCCACACCCTCAGCATTAAAAAGTTAAAAACAAAGAGTCTTAAATATGCCCCAACTCTGTGCAATAAGAACTTATAGCATATGTATGACTTTGAAATTTTCTATAATACTGATTTTCTTTTTTGATGAAAGTTGGATTATCTTTACTCCATAATTTTAGTCAATGAACTGTGTTTGGTGAAAATGTAAAATAATAATTGACCAATATTTTTTTCTTCATTTTAATAAATTGTGAAAGTTTCTCAGTTTTGCAAGACTGTTTGCAACTGTGGCAATAAGTCTGGCAAAAATTAATATTGTCTGCAACTTTGGCAATTAATCTAACAAAGACTGAATACTGTCTGCAACTGTGGTAATTAGTCTTGCAAAATTGTCTGATACTATGGCAAGACTGAATACTGTCTGCAGCTGTGGCAGTCAATCTTGCAAGACTGTTTGCAACTGTGGCAGTAAGTCTACAAAAACTGTCAGCAGTTGTGGCTATTAGTCTGGCAAGACTCTCATTAGATGTGACGTTTTGCAATACTTGAACCCTCCAGTTTTAATGTGCAGTGTGTTCCCTCAGATTAATCAAGTGACTTAGTAATTTATTTCTTTCGTTTTTTACAGAATTTGGATCACAGTCAAACAGCGTACTCTTCTAACATCATAGACAGTGACTTATGTAAACTAAGTATTCAGTTATTTAAACAATCACAAATAAAAAACTTAGGTACAAGTGATAAAATAGCTGATGTAGGCATCAAGATAGGAACTCCAGAGGCTGTAACAGTGAAATAATCATTAGTTCATTACAGTTGTCATGGTTATACATCAAACCTATTACACAGACTATTGGTGTTTAATGTTTGTTTGGAATATCATTGATTGATCGTACATTGAAAAACAGTGTGTGTGTTTGTATGTGTTTGGAGAGAGAGAGAGAGAGAGAGAGAGAGAGAGAGAGAGAGAGAGAGACTCAGTTAAAAAAATAAAGTGAAGAACATCTAAATTACCAATGTTCACCATTTTGTTCATTTGATAGACTTACTAGGTTTATATAAACGCTTTATATCATCTAATAGAGAGATAGAGTGTGCTGATATGTACAGATTTCAAGAATATTGAAAACATTGTTAAAATTTAAAGAGAGAGAGATGGTTTATCATTAGTATTTGATATTAAATGTAAGATAAGCAAAAGAGAGAGAGAAAGAAAGAGAGAGAATATCATTGTGAAAGATTGAAAAAGCTGTTGTACATGTATCATAAATCCATTTGTTTCAAATCCTAGTAAATGGCTACCAGACCACTACCAGTGTGTCATATATTTGTTGTTTTTATGATTGTTTATGAAGATATTCATAGATATATGTGCTATTTATAAATTGTCTATCTTACATTGTGTTTTATGCCACCTTTAATTGTAAAAATCACAAGTTAAACTGAGTGTTGTGATTTTATACTTTGTAATTTTTGTGAAAATTACATGTTGAACTGAAGTGAAGAAAAAATATAAATTGATTCCTACAAATGTAGAGATAAGATCCGAGGACAAGAATAGATCCAAAACTAGTTTGATTCTTTGCAGAATGAATGATGGCGGTTTTCTCCAGATAATCACGTTTTCTCTACCGTACTTGAACTGACCATTCAGGTATTAGTAAGAAATTCTTGACTTGGGCATTAAACACTTTTTTACTTCAATTCACTCCTTGGAATATTCAGTAACATTAAATCTCTCTCCATTGCCTTATTGTTAAATGCTCTATCGGTTTGTGAAAATTGGAAACTTTTAATATAACAGAACCAGGTTATTGCATGTTAAATGTTTTTAATTGATACAATGGAACCTGTTCAAACTGGATAAAACAAGAAGCCTATTGTAATCAGAATTGTTAGGACATTCAATATGGCAAGTTACACTAAATATAGTACTTTTTTACTGTCATGAAAAACTGTATTTGTGAAAGTAAATTATGTAAAAAGATATGAAGCTAGGCAGCTTAAGGCAGTGTTTGTAAGCCAGAGCTTTTGATTACTCTGTCAATGGGGTGATTATTTAAAGCTTGAATAAGTTAAGTTCAATGATGTCTTCCTTAGGAACTTCAGGTTTTCTAGTTTTGTAAAACTGCTTAGATTGCAGGACTGGACAAGAATATAGTTTAGCAAGATATCAATGTTTTTACGACAAAATATGGTATTTTTTTCTGTATAATACTAAAAGGCATTACGTTTTTGAGTACTAATTTAAAAAGGTTGGCATTATAAAGAATTTTTACTGACTTGCATTAGCTTTAAGAGCCAGTACAAATCTCCTCTTTATAGAGGAGGGGCCTATGTGGCCAAGTTGTCAAAAGCACGTGTTTCTGGATAACAGTGCCACTCACCGCCTAGGTTCAAATCTCACTCCGACAGATCCTAGTGGAGAAGTTAGTTTGTTTACTGAAAGATGGTGATTTTCTCCAGGCACTTCATTTCCTCCATGGAATCCCATGGTTGCTTAGTGGTAGACCTTTAAGTTCAGGAAGTTGTAAGTTCGAACCCTGGTCAGGTCATACATAAAAGCTGACAAATTGCTGATGGAACGTTAAAACATTACAACAGCCATTTCCTCCACCATCCCTGAATTTACCACCTTGATATAATGATCGATTGATTTAATGGGGTTTTAGTTTGTACGAAGTAGCCAAGTCCCTGAAATTTTTTAACAAAACAGAACTCCCGATGTCTTTCTGTTCTTCACATCCTGATACATGGCAGGTTTGTTTAAATCACTTTATACTGTTTATGATTTGTGAATAGACACAGACTTATTAATAGAAACCAAATATTTTATTTTTCTGCATAGTTTACTCAGAAATGTGACCTTAACCTTTGACCTAGACCTCTATCCATTGTGATCTGCAAATCTTATGAAACAAGCAAATGTCAAAGGATCAAATTGATCCTTCAAACTGTTAAGAGTTAAGAAACAGACAAGGAAATGTTAACAGAAACTTAAACTTTGTTTTATTTAATTTTTCTACATGGTATACACAGAAATGTTACCTTAACCTTTGACCTAGACCTCTATCCATTGTGCTCTGCAAATCTTATGAAACAGATCCTTCAAAAGAGTTAAGAATAAAATATTCCTGTGTTTTGATAGAATAGCAGGAATTATTTTTTGTTTCTTACGTAACATCCAATGATGTGTCGTGTTTTAGTCAGTTGTGCTTTTGTATTAAGGGTAACATAAATTCATAAGTCATTCTAGGTCGGACCTCTGCCATTGAAGGTCCATATATTTTTTCTTCTTCATAATATAATAATAATAATAAAGATTGAGTGTAGGTTTGAGCGCTTCTCATGAATCCTTGTCTGCAATATCTTTGGACACAGGTTTCCAAAGTTTCCAAAATTTGTTATCTAGTTTTTCCTGGATAGTTGCATCATTAATGATTCAGCATGTTATTTTTGTTATTATTTAATATATAACACTTAATATATATTTAGTACAACAGTAAATACATAGTACTTTTGTTCATATTTAAACTTTATTCATATAAAGAATAAATGTCAACTGCTATTCGGTGTGTCCAGCTGATATACAGCGTGTCCAGCTGTTATACAGCGTGTCTGGCTGTTATACAGTGTGTCCGGCTGTTTTACGGTGTGTCTGGCTGTTATACAGTGTGTCCAGCTGTTATACGGTGTGTCTGACTGTTATACGGTGTGTCCGGCTGTTATACTGTGTGTCCGGCTGTTATACTGTGTGTCTGGCTGTTATACAGTGTGTCCGGCTGTTTTACGGTGTGTCTGGCTGTTATATGGTGTGTCCGGCTGTTATACAGTGTGTCCAGCTGTTATACGGTGTGTCGGGCTGTTATACGGTGTGTCTGACTGTTATACTGTTTATCCAGCTGTTATACGGTGTGTCTGACTGTTATACGGTGTGTCCGGCTGTTATACTGTTTGTCCAGCTGTTATACAGTGTGTCTGACTGTTATACGGTGTGTCTGGCTGTTATACAGTGTTTCCGGCTGTTATACGGTGTGTCCGGCTGTTATACAGTGTGTCCGGCTGTAATCTGGAACGGTGGTATGTAGCATGTGTAGTATAGTAAAGAAATAGTGTTAACAATGTTAACAGTTACTCAAACTTTGTTTTCTGCAAGCAGTGACATTGGCCTTTGACCTTTAACATAAAACATCCATGGAGCACATAAACACTTGATTCTTGAAACAATGAACCTTAATGCATGTTATCAAACATATAATCAATTTTTTTCTTTTAAAAAATCACTTTCTGATTAACTATTGACAAAAACTTGTGTGTCTGGCTGTTATACAGTGTGTCCGGCTGTTTTACGGTGTGTCTGGCTGTTATACGGTGTGTCCAGCTGTTATACGGTGTGTCCGGCTGTTATACGGTGTGTCTGACTGTTATACTGTTTATCCAGCTGTTATACGGTGTGTCTGACTGTTATACGGTGTGTCCGGCTGTAATACTGTTTGTCCAGCTGTTATACGGTGTGTCTGACTGTTATACAGGGTGTCCGGCTGTTATACGGTGTGTCTGGCTGTTATATGGTGTGTCCAGCTGTTATATGGTGTGTCCGGCTGTTATACAGTGTGTCTGGCTATTATACGGTGTGTCTGACTGTTATACTGTGTTCGGCTGTTATACGGTGTGTCTGGCTGTTATACTGTGTGTCCAGCTGTTATACGGTGTGTGCAGCTGTTACACGGTGTGTCTGACTGTTATACGGTGTGTCTGACTGTTATACAGTGTGTCCGGCTGTTTTACGGTGTGTCCAGCTCTTATACAGCGTGTCCAGCTGTTATACGGTGTGTCCGGCTGTTATACGGTGTGTCTGGCTGTTATACGGTGTGTCCGGCTGTTATATGGTGTGTCCAGCTGTTATACAGTGTGTCCGGCTGTAATCTGGAACGGTGGTATGTAGCATGTGTAGTATAGTAAAGAAATAGTGTTAACAGTGTTAACAGTTACTCAAACTTTGTTTTCTGCAAGCAGTGACATTGGCCTTTGACCTTTAACATAAAACAACCATGGAGCACATAAACACTTGATTCTTGAAGCAATGAACCTTAATGCATGTTATCAAACATATAATCAATTTTTTTCTTTTAAAAATCACTTTCTGATTAACTATTGACAAAAACTTGTTAAAATCTTTTTAGCTCACCTGACCGAAAGGTCATGTGAGCTTCTGGCATGGCATGGCGTGTGGATGTGCATGCATGTGTGCGTCATTAACACCTATTTTCAACTTCTCCTCCAAAACTGCAGGACAGATTTCAATGATAATTAGTCAGAAGTATATATGGGCCGGTGGAATTCAGATTTGTTCATGGCATTGCCATGGCTACCAAAACTAGGTCAAGGTGACCTAGGGGTCCAAAAATCTTAAAAAATCTTTCTCCGAAACAGATGATGGGAGAAAAAAATCTGATGTGATATTTGGCTTCTCTAGGGTCTTAAGCCTATAGTTTGTTCATTTTGTGAAATTTGGTCGAAAAATGGGTTATGCGTTTTTGTGTTTAATTTAAAAAAATTTTGTAAAATGGCTCCAAATTGTTATAACTTGACTATTTGAACAGATAATGACATGAGGTTTTCAGTTTTGACTTTTTCTTGAAATGACCTTTAAATTAGGGTCAAGGTCACAAATAAAGGTCATGACCTAATTTGTGATTTATGCAGTTTAGGCAATTTTCTTGCAAATATAAAGAGATATAGGAAATCAAAACATTGTTAAAATGTTCAGCATGACAAAATTCAAAATGGTTCCAAGTTTGTAACTATATGACAATCCATGTAGGAGTTGTTGCCCCTGAAATGTTATTTTGGCTTATAAATACTAAAATTGTGCATTAGCTTGAAAACTTTAATTTTTTTGTGTAGGCATGAATATAAGAATATTGTAGGCATTGTGACAATGATCATTTTGATATATGGCTCAAGGTTATATGATCACAGGTCAAGGTCACAGCTACAAAAGAAGACATAAATTGCTAATTATCTTGAAAACTATTAACTTTTTGTATAAGAATGTATATTAGAATATTGTAGGTATTGTGACAACGGTCATTTTAATATATGGTTCAAGGTCATATGTTCAAAGGTCAAGGTCACAGCTGCAAAAGAAGACAAATTGCTAATTATCTTTTAAAACTATTAACTTTTTGTATAGGCATGTATATTAGAATATTGTAGGTATTGTGACAACAATCATTTTGATTTATGGTTCAAGGTCATATGTTCAAAGGTCAAGGTCAAAGCTGCAAAAGAAGACTTAAATTGCTAATTATCTTGAAAACTTAATTTTTTGTATAGGCATATATATTAGAATATTGTAGGTATTGCGGCAACGAGCATTTTGATATATAGTTCAAGGTCATGTGTTTAAAGGTCAAGGTCACAGCTGCAAAACAAGACATAAATTGCTGATTTTCTTGAAAACTTTTTTTTCTCCATCAAAGGTCAAGGTCAAAGCTGCAAAAGAAGACTTAAATTGCTAATTATCTTGAAAACTTAATTTTTTGTATAGGCATATATATTAGAATATTGTAGGTATTGCGGCAACGAGCATTTTGATATATAGTTCAAGGTCATGTGTTTAAAGGTCAAGGTCACAGCTGCAAAACAAGACATAAATTGCTTATTTTCTTGAAAACTTTTTTTTATAGGCATGTATATTAGAATACTGTAGGTATTGACATGATGATCATATATGGTTCATGGTCACATATGTTCAAAGGTCAAGGACATAGCTGCAAAAGTATATAGAAATTTGTTAATGATTTGGAAATTATTCATTGCACTACAGTTACTTCATGCATATTATATAAGCTACCTATAAATGAAATGTGACTGGATATATTTCTGATTAAGTTTTGTGGGAGTTCTTACCTTGAGAAAACTTGTAAAGTTTCTGTACCCTATATATTGTCTTTTGCACTTTGCAAACAATTTTGGACATATCCTCAGGTAAGCGTTAAGGCCCATGGGCCTCTTGTTATTAAAATGTCAAAGTAATTTAACACAAATCATTTGATAAACAATTAGATTTATTGAAAAACCTAAAAAAGGATGGTGTGAAATAAAATCCATTGATGGCAATTTAATGATGACAGAATATGAATGAACTTAGTGTAGGACAGAAGTGTTAGGAAATGGGATCATGCATCAGGGGTTGTAAGTTCAAACCCTTGCCAGGATACATAGTTTTTAGTTTTGGTTTTGAACAAGAAATAACCTGCATCACTCTGATAAACAAAACTAAATAAATAAATAAATATCATACAGACTTGGTGTTATGTCCCATTCAAGAAAAAATCTTATTCTATAGTATCCTTCACATTACAGAGCCCTGATAAGCACATGATGAGTGGTTCTATATATAGACTTGGGGAAAAACCGTGAGAGACAGTTTGTTATACCCCCTGGAAACTTTTGTCTGCCTATTTGTCAATGTAAAACAGTGCCAGCTCCATAACTTTTAAATCTGGAAGTGGATTTTGATCAAGCTTGGCACATGTAAACCAACATAAGAGAATGAGTTGCATACCACATTTAGATGTGAAGGCCAAAGGTCAATGTCATAAGACCAAATAAAGATATTGGTTGCAGATGTATTTGATTCTCCATCAGTTCTAGTTGATACAGGAACCATTACTTATCCATCTTCCACACGAATCAGTAAAAATAATAATATTCAATAACATTTAATGTAAACTTTTATGTGACAACCTTTTTTTCAGAGGGGTAACAACTCCACAAAATTCAAAATCTCTCTCAATCAAATACTGTAAAGTATTTAGTAATTTATGTTTGTCATTTTGAATGTCATCAAATAATTTCACTTCCTTGTGGTTTTTTAGAATTTCCAAATATGTCTGAAGTGTATTTCCACTATGTCCCAGTAATAATGGACAAGACTTCATGTCATCTGCATTAAAACCCTGCTCTACTAAAAAATCAAAATTTTCCTTCATTTTTATCCTGTCAGCCTGCCATGAATCTGGTAGACCGAACAACTGAACATCGTAAACGCTGACATTAAGCAACATTGCTAATTCTTTGTGAAATACGAGCTTTTTAGAAAACCGTGGAAACTGTTCATTAGCAGGTAGGTCAATAAGATGGGTTATGTCAAGCCTAAGTATACCTGCCTTTTTAACTGTTTCGACTACTTCTTGCATTTTACTTATGCTTCTAGTGTTCAATATATATATATGATTAACAATATCATTAGGTGGAATTTTATGGTCTAATAAAAACTGGAGTTTCTGAACTAGTAGTTTCCTTTGCTTTTTCTCTAAAAAGTGAAATTTTTTTATATGTTCTCTGTTAATATCTAACATTTTAGCCACAACTTCAAAATTGTCCTCACAAAGTTTGTGCTTCATGTATTTATCCTCTTTTAATTCTAGATCTATTTTCTTTTGATGTTCTATATTTTCCTCTATTTCTTCTGATATTGCACTATCACTTATTGTCTTTGTCTTTATTTGGCGGAGAATCTCTGGCTTAAGTTTTACCCCAGGCGCTAGACTTTTAAAATACTTGATCCTCTTTTGTAGCTCTTTATCTGAGTAACTTAACAACCATAGGTCATTTTTTATTTGCTCTATTGTAAAACCAAATTTAAGAAGTATGTGGATTTTCTTTAAAAACTTTGGAATTGCAGAAATGCTATGAAAAAATTTACACTTAAATCCATACCTATAAAATTCATCCGTCGTAAGGTTTAATACTGCCTGAACCAATTCCCTCCTCTCACTAAAGCTAAATTTATCACAGAGCCAATCATCGGTTGTTTGTTTCATTTTTTGGGCTTTGTTTTTGTGAACAGTAAGGATTAAATCAGGAGGCATCACTTCAAAACCAACTTGTTTGAGAGCGTTAATAGCAAATAATAGTTGATCCTGAGTCAGATCCAGCAAGTAGGGATAATCTGCAACTTTTTCCACTGAACATCCTACTTTCTCCAATAGTAGTAACTTACGATGTGCCCCGTAAATTCTCCTATCTGTACAATGAATACCAGCCTGTAACAGAAAAACATAATATTAATTTAACAAGTAACATTTTAAGATTTAATGTTGTTTCAGTTTCAGCAACTACTTACTTGGTAAGGCCATATGTACTCATGCCATAATTGGAGATTTAACCTTCAAGGCCTCTGAGCTCAAGAAAAAAGGGTTTCAATGTTTAATAACTAGTATTCAAAATCAAAATTGCCTTGAATGAAGGTTGAAGATCAATGAAACATAACAAAAAAAAAACAAACTTTGTTTTGCAAACTAGATATAGACTCAAAACAAGGGACCATTTTAACTCATTGAGTTTCACTTTTATTGGTGCACTAGTAATGAAGAAGTTGAAAATGTGTATAAGTTAACAATTCATGGGAAACACAGACAGACAAATGATGATGGCTTTTAAATCCCAAACGACTTTGACTCACATGACTTAAATTCCTAACAAATCAAGGAGCAAAACTGAGGGTATAATATTATTAATTTAATTTTAATAACCATTAATCCACTCATCCAGAAAAGAAAATTTCTTTTGGGATATATAATAGCTTTATTCATCACACAGTGCTGATTTTGTATATTTATATATGGCACTTTTAAATTGATAAGTCAAAAAATTGCTTCACATTCTGGTAGCAGGTAAGTGTGAACTTTGTTATAAATTCAAGAACATGAGAGAGGGGAGGAGGTATTTTTGGTATTTTATCCCCTAATCAAGTTTTTTTCATGCAATATTTTTTTATCAGGATGGTCAGTTCTTGGATGGTGGAGAACACCAGACAACACAGAGAAAACCAACCATCTTCGGCAAGTGAAGTGACAAAGTATCTTACAGTAAAATCTGGATAGCTCAAGCTTATGGTTACTCTGTTACTGAAGTCCTTTCATTGACAGGAAGATTCTAGCTGTTGCAAAGTTGTAAATTTTACTGTAAAAGTCGATGGACCTGACATTTTTTGTTGTTACAATTTTTAGAATAGTAGTCACTTCCTATGACATATTTGTTTAATCATGAACATAAAGGAACTTTGGAAGATCAACAAGAGTTAATTCAATTTTGGTGCACATGGACCTTCCAG
Source organism: Tegillarca granosa (assembly GCA_029721355.1). NCBI lineage: Eukaryota > Metazoa > Mollusca > Bivalvia > Arcoida > Arcidae > Tegillarca > Tegillarca granosa. Next base: position 21,732,060 of record CM056602.1, on the reverse strand, counting down.
TGCTGATATGGGACCTCCCAAAAATAAAGGCAAAACGTCCTGAACTTATCATTGTGAAATATTATTTTGAACCCCTGATCTTGTTTAAAAATGTAACAAATCACTGCCTATATACACCTCAATACTCAAAGTACATACTTTACTCAATAATTCTTTTATTTCATCTTCTTTTAAGTCCTTGGCTTTTTTCTTTTTTGACTTGGAAATTCTACTTTCTGGTTGTCGTAAAACTGTAGCAATGATTTCCATGTGGCTCACCTCTGTAGGTGTACTAGTGTTTCGACTAGAAGCATCATCACACAAGCTTGGTGTCATATGTGAAACATATTGAACTCTTGGGGAGAGCATCCTTCTTGAGTGTGAAAAATGCAACAATGACCTCTTTAAAATGATAAAAGATGTCATTTTGAGTCTCTCCATTGAGATTGTTTTATGCATACACATTTTTGTTGCTAATATAAACATTTTTGTCAACATTAGGCCTTGTTCCCAATTTAACACAACTCGAAAAATTCCCTTTAAATAGAAAAAAGTGTTTTGGCCATTAAAAGTCTACAGTGAGGTGTATGCTACTTCAAAATATTCCACTTAACAGTCTTCAATTTTAGTAAATCACATGTGCTACACACAATCGTGTATGGGCGCCGCCATATTGCTCAACTTGTTCTTTTTTTCATTTCTTCTTCCGAAAAAGGATCACCAACTAGCTAATCCAAACGAGAGGAACTGACCAGAGAGTGGAGTGGAGTGGATTAATGGTGTTTTACGCCCCAGTCAAAATTTTTTCACTTATAATGAGGCGGTCATTTCTGGGATGGTGGAGAAAATCGGAGTGCCCGGAGAAAACTACCGACCTTTGGCAGGTGAACTGACAAACTTTCTTACACTAGGATCTGTCCCGAGTGGGACTTTACTTTTGCCGGAGAAGGGAAGACATGCGTTACCATGAAATAATTTTAAAATGCAGACATGCTGGTACACATTTTAAAAATACTTTTAGATACTAGTATCTAAATTTAAAACAAAATCAAAGTATTTTATTCGTATTTCGTGCTTTGTTTCTAATCAGACAAAACAAGTACATGTATGCATTTGTTTTAGTAGCATACAACAATATGTAATATCTAAACGACTTGAAAAATAAAACAATCAATTTCGAATTCCTCGGTTTCATCTTAAATGTAATCAACAACAACAACAATAATAATAATGTGTTAGAAGGATCTAACTTTACCAAAAATCAAAATTTGCGGATTTGAAAAATAAACTATTTCTACGGTTTATCTTAAATGTAAAAATACATGCACATTTACATTTGCGGATCGGAAAATTAAACTAATTGAAAAATGTGTCCATTTGGTGCACCGAGCGACATATGGTACAGTCTTGAGAAAACTGAAATGCCAGGGAAAAAACATCTTTGGCGAGTTGAGTTGAGTAATAGTGTTTTACGCTCGTCAAGATTCTTTAGCGTATTTTAAGGCGGTCATGTCTGGGGTGGTGGAGGACTTGAAACCAGACTGAGTGCCCGGAGAAAAACACCAATCTTCAATAAGAGAACTGACAATCATTCTCACTCTGGGAAGTGCACGGGTTTGATTCAAAACCAGGCCTTGAGAGTGGTAGGCACTGTGATCCGTAATCGAGCGGTTGTGATCACTCGGCTTCCGAGGGCCCTCCTCGGCAAGCAAAGTGACAAACTTTCTCGAAGCAGGATGTGCACAAGCGGGATTCGAACCTAGGCAGTGATACTGTGATCCGTAAGCTTGCGGTTTAGATCACTTAGCTTCCCAGGCCCCTGGGCTTCGGCAAGCGAACTGGCTAGCCTAACAGAGGCACTCGGGGGAAAATCATACTCTGCAACTATGTGTAAAAAAATCATAAGTACACAATAAACGCACTATTTTTTAATTAACAAAGGAACATGTTATTTACAAATATTGATTGAAATATAAATTCTCCCATCAGTACGTTATAAAGTGATGAATTACTTGGCTAGAATACACATATTTAATATATGTGTGTATGCTACGGTATATATAAGTAGAAGGATGTGTCATAATTTTAATCGACACATCGACACAGACCAAGGAAGAAGTAACACCTGTTGTAGAGCATAATAACCAACACAGAAAATAATGAGAGAAATTATACATATACAGGTGGGACAGTGCGGCAACCAAATAGGCTCCAAATTTTGGGAGGTAATATCAGATGAACACGGCATCGACCCCACGGGAGCTTATAAAGGGGACTCAGATTTACAACTAGAGAGAATAAATGTTTACTATAGTGAAGCTAGTGGAGGGAGCTACGTCCCACGAGCGATTTTGGTGGACCTTGAACCTGGAACAATGGACTCTGTTAGGTCAGGTCCATTTGGGCATTTATTCCGCCCAGATAATTTTGTATATGGGCAAAGTGGCGCTGGAAACAACTGGGCCAAAGGGCACTATACAGAGGGAGCTGAATTAGTGGAAAATGTTTTAGATGTCGTTAGGAAAGAATCCGAAAACTGTGACTGTTTGCAGGGATTTCAGTTGACACACTCTATCGGCGGCGGAACGGGTTCGGGAATGGGGACGTTAATTATAAGTAAAGTCAGAGAGGAGTACCCTGACAGAATTATGAACACGTTTTCTGTTGCACCGTCTCCAAAGGTATGTTATAAAATTATAAAATATCCTAGATTTGCGATTTTTAAAATAATTTTTAAAGATTTTTTTTTTTAGCATTGCTATTTGCATATTTCAAACGATATCGGTTTTGAAAGCCTTGAAAGTATAAGCTTTTGCAAACTCTGACGAGTATAACTCAGCACACTTAAATTTACATAAACTTAATACTATTGTTTTACTCGTTCTTATCAAGTTTCCGGGATGGGGCGACATATTTTTAACAATATATCTAAAAATACAAAAGTTAAACTACAAAACACCACACCATATTTTTAGATTTAAAAAAAAACAATCAAAACTGGGGACATCAAAATAAATAATAAATATAAATTATTAAAAAAAAATTAAACAAAAAAAAATAAATGAATAAAAATAAAAAATTAAAAGGACACAAGGTATATATAATTTATATACCGGTAGACGGCGCTACAAAGAGACAACGCTCAAGTGTTCTGCGAGTGTTTGTGAAAGTGTTCTGATCGCTATAAAGAAGAGCTAACGATGTATACAATACACTAAGAAGAGGTTTATTAATTGATATGAATAATTAATATTAAAAAATCCTTGAGACACAGCGCGTAGTTTGGCTATTGCATATTTCAGACTTGGGGGTTGCATAATTAAAGGCATCCAGTAGTTGACCACCTGTCAAAATGTCAAAGTTAAATTTGTCACAAATAATCTACTTCTTGTATTTTTCCTTAAACCAATAGCATTGAAGTAGATCAAGTTTTGTTTAAGGAAATGCACTTTAGGGCAGTGAATCACTTTCCTGTAGTACAATGTCAGCGTTGGTATCTCAATGATTTGACTATTTAAGCAGAGAAAGCATTGGCAGATCCAATTGGGGTTGCGGCAGTTGCAACCCCCTTTGAGAAAAAAAAGAATAATGATAAACACTTAAAGAGAAAGAGAGAAAATTTTGGCCATAAGGTTCCAAGAAATATTTTGCCAAAGGCTTCGTCCCTGGACCTCCAACATGGCTCTGTTCTAGACATGCTAAGGGCGTTTAGCGGCCCCAAGACCCCTAGCCCCAGGGGGCTCGTACCTTCTATGCTCACAATACCTCATGATACAATTCTCACTATGTGATTAATATAGTTTATATATATATATAGATATATATATATATATATATATATATATATATATATATATATATATTGTGTGTGTGTGTGTGTGTGTGTGTGTGTGTGTGTGTGGTTGTGTGTGTGTGTGTGCAGGAATATAGCTGATGATGGTTTGAGGCAAATTGTTATTCTTAGAGGCAAACACAAACTTTGATCTTTTTCTGTAGAGTCGAGGTTGTGCTCTTGTTATACGTATGCATGATAAAACATCTGAAATAAAAAAGAGTGCAGTTGAATTGGATGATTTACAACAAATATTTAAATATAAACTGTCAAATGAACAGTGGAAATCGCCTGTACATTTTTGCCAATTCCTAAACTTAAACAAAGATAAAAATTTCAGGGTACAGGAATCTGTAAAGTAGAGCAAGGACTGTTTATTTATGATAATATGACAGATTTAACAATCAATATGAATAATAAAACAACAAAAAACACTGGAGAAAGGGCATGGCTCGGGTATTGCGTAAATCAGACGGTGGGGGTATCAGTTGTTAGACAATTAAACGGCCTCCAAAAGTGACCAGCAGTTGACCACCTGTCTTAATGTCGAAGATAGATGTTTGTCACAAATAATCTATATCTTGTGTTTTTTCAAAAACCAACAACATTGCAGCAAATCATGAAACCCATTCTTGGGGATTGAATCCTATACATATATGGGTAGACTATACCATCACCTGTAAATTCACCTTCCCCTTTTTTATTTATTTATTTTTATTTTATTTTTTTTTTTTTTGCTTAACCCTACAACTGACAATAATTTCCACTTAGCCAACATTCAAAACCTTACCTATAGGTAAAATTTCAAAATTTTGGCTTACTTGGAATGAACCGGTAACAGCCAACTGTAACTGGCAACTGCAATCTGTTACCATATGTTCTGCACAGATTCAAGGTTGAAAATTTGCCATACGTATGCGTATTAAAAACATCTGCAAAAATCGTGTGAATGTTCAAATATTTAAAATATTTTTACCTATGTCTAATTAGTTTCCTTGGAAACAGATTAAACTAATTGCTCGATAGGCTTTTAAATAGCTATTATTCACCAACAGGTGTTGCCGTGTTATGACAATTTGCAAATATTGTTTAAGTATGATGTTAACATATATATCAGTGTAGTCATCGACATTCCAGACGTGACGATCGATAATGTCGACATCCCAGATTATCGGTTTTATTTAAATTTGTGAATGAATCTATTAACAGCTTAACTTGCATAATATAATCCCATTAATTTTGTTCAGCGGAAATGCAAAGTTTTATCACATAAGTAACCAAATACGATTGGTATATGCGTAGAACGGAAATATGGAGTATTATCGTTAACTTATCAATCAATGGAAATCTTTTATAAGACGTTATTTAAAGGAAAAATAATTAAAACTGGGGAATTGTTAAAGTAAACTTAACAAGAGAGAGAGAGAGAGAGAATATGTGTGCATGTGTGTGTTGCATTTGATATAACACTTAACTACAATTTTTTTCTAGCCTTTGCAATCTATGACCTGATATTTTTTTTAGGAATGACATATGTATTATACCTGATGGCCAGGTTCAAACAAACAAACTGGATTTTGCTTTAAAGAAAAATAAATAATTTTAATTTGAGAAGTGTCTCTAGCTTTTTACAACTAAACAGTTTTTATGAAAAGTGTGTTTCAATTTAACCACTTGTAAATTACAATTACATCACACGCTACTATACCCAGCAAGCTAATATTGGTGGTTTTTTGTTTTTAATTACCTGTACTTAATTAATTAATTAATTAATGTTGTATTTGTTGAATTCCTGTCTTTTCTGTATGTATTTCAGGTTTCAGAAGTTGTCGTTGAGCCATATAATGCAACATTATCTGTACATCAACTTGTAGAAAATACAGATGAAACATTTTGTATCGACAACGAAGCTTTATACGACATCTGTTTTAGAACATTGAAACTAACAACGCCATCTTACGGCGATTTAAACCATTTAGTTTCTCAGACAATGTCTGGAATTACAACATGTCTAAGGTTTCCAGGGCAACTAAATGCTGATCTACGTAAGCTAGCAGTAAATATGGTACCTTTTCCACGTCTTCACTTCTTTATGCCAGGGTTTGCACCTCTGACGTCACGTAACGCCAGACAATACCAGGCTGTAAGTGTTGCGGAACTTACGACACAAATGTTTGATGCCAAGAACATGATGGCGGCCTGCGATCCAAGACATGGCCGCTACCTAACTGTTGCCGCTATATTTCGAGGAAAAATGTCAACAAAAGATGTCGAAGACCAGATTTTAAATATACAAAATAAATATGAAAGTTATTTTGTCGAATGGATTCCAAATAATATTAAAACCGCTGTGTGTGATATCGCTCCACGGGGTTTAAAAATGTCTGCGACATTCATTGGCAATAACACAGCTATTCAAGAAGTATTTAAACGTATATCAGAACAATTTACAGCCATGTTTAGACGTAAAGCTTTCTTACATTGGTACACTGGAGAAGGAATGGACGAAATGGAATTCACAGAAGCGGAATCCAATATGGCCGACCTGATCTCAGAATATCAACAATACCAGGATGCTACAGTTGAAGACGAGATAGACTATGGTGACGAAGAGGAGATAGATCAAGACCACGAACAGGAACCTGTTGAATAAATTTTATTTGCAATCACGTTTTCCTCTTTGTCTAGGGATTTGTATTATATTTTACAGGATTTTTGGCTTAGATGGGGACAATCCAACGATTGCGCATGCACTAGGCGTAACGAAAGTTACAAGGAACTTTGCATATACATGTATATAAAAACTTAAATATTTATATGTAATTTTTAATTTTGATCTCTTTTATCTCTTAAAAATAAATAAATATATCTGATATTATCTGTAATTGTGTTTTATAAAGTAACAAAATAGGAGATTCATATTTGTATTGGGATTTCCTTAACAGTCCTGTAGTCTAGCTGGAAACGTATAAACGTATATGTGGCAGCATTAAGGCAGCCAACAGAAGTTGATTGCCAATAACACATATCACACACACACATACACACGCACACACACGAGAGAGAGAGAGAGAGAGAGAGAGAGAGAGAGAGAGAGAGAGATTCAACATAGAGACTATAGTTGGAACATGTATTGTTTGATATACACCAATTTATTTCCAAACTGTACATATGGCGCAGCTATCTTTTCTGCTCAAAAATGCACAATTAAAGATGTCATGTTTGATAAAATCTATCTTTTATCTTTTAGCTGTATTCTGTATTTGCATTTAATAAACTTGCAGACACGCCAGACAGGGAATAATATATACAAGACTATATAGTGTATATTGTAACATTTCACACGTGTTGTATAATAAAAAAAAAACATTTTTATGAGTTATCGATAAAGTCTGACAACAACTAGAGACTTGAGATTTGTGTTATCGACGTATCTGTCTTAATTTGTATTTTGTAAAAACACATTTCTCATCCTAAAGAACGCACACACACACACACACACACTCTCTCTCTCTCTCTCTCTCTCTCTCTCTCTCTCTCTCCTCTCTCTCTCTCTCTCTCAAAATGTCTTATTTGCAGAATATGTGCACATGATACTCATATTGACAATCTCTCTCTCTCTTCTCTCTCTCAATTCCCAGTTAGCACAAGATATATTTTATATATTTAATTTTGGTTTGTTTGTTCATTGCAAACGTTCCGAAAAAAGGAGGGAAAATTAATACACACACACACACACACACACACACACACACACACATATATATATATATATTAGCACATTTTGCCGCGTGACATGTGATTGCTCTCTCTCTCTCTCTGTGTGTGTGTGTGTGTGTGTGTGTACATGTACAGATGACTGTTATTTTATCTACCATGACGCGTGTAATGCAATAACAGCTGTGACCAAGAATACAATTTGATTTTCGTGAATATTATTTCGTTAATCACATGAATGTTTGTGTTCAGTGAGTCATTGTTGTACAGCTGTATACGCGATATAACAATACTCCGGGATGGAGTCCTTCCGATATGTGACCTGGAACAGGAAGTTCGTATGTTTCCTTATAACTACGAAGCACGTTTTAAAACATGTATTTATGCAGAAACACACTTGTGTGTTAATAATTCAGTTTTATACTAAACACATCGCTTTTGCTTTTTTAAAAATAATTATTTTTATAAAAAAGGTAATTCGTGAAAAAATACTAGTATCACCTGAAGCATTAAAAAACCCTAACAATTGCAAATGCCATTAAAAACATAAAACAACGATAAAAACTGAATTAAACAAACAAAAACGTAAGACAAAGTACTCTTGGTGACAAAGTGGTCTAAAGCGCCCTCTTTCGGATCACAGTCTCCTCCCCTTGCCGCCTAGATTCGAATTCAATTCCGACAGAACCTTGTGTGAAAAAGTTTGTTAGTTTTCTTGCAGAAAGTAAATAGTTTTCTCTGAGTTCTCTTGGGTTTCCCCTAAAATCACTCGCTTTTTATAAGTGCTCGCTTCTTATGTGAGAGGATGAGGGTTCGAACCTCGGTCGGGTCTGACCAAGACTTGAAAATTGTTGACTGTTCTTTCGCCAAACACTTGGCATTTAGAAATGAAAGTCACGTAGTACTTCGGATGAGACCTTAAAAACCGATGCCTCCCTGCACATTGCCCTAATCGCACTGCAAAGGTCTAAATTTCTGGTACTTTACCTATAACTCGTGACGTCTCGATATAAGTGAGATATTCTTGACTGGGACGTAAAACTCCATTAAATTTGTATTAAGTTTTTAAATTTTCTGAATTTTTTTTTGATTTCCTAAATATATATATACTTTTTTAAAAATAGATATCCTCTAACCACAATCCATGAAATTCATTTTCTAAAATTTCATTTCTTTTAGCTGTAAATAAACGGAATCCTCTAACCGGTTGATCAATGTTTAACGATGATTATTATGAGCTTGGTGCAAGCGCACGGATTTACGGAAAACGCCATGAATCGAAGGTGAAACATGACACATTGGATAAATTGTTCGTCATTAATATCCAGATGTATTTAAAATGGTGTTATGTATCCCTTACTAAGTCACAAATGACAAATTCAACGAAGTTCTGTGTTTAATTTATCGTATTTCACCGTTTTGAAAGTTGTGTTTAAATGGCCCGGCTTTTTTATTACGTAAGGTTCAAGAACCATGTTCTAATATGAGATCCAAAATGCTGCATCTCGCTGGGTAAATACTGTAATTTCTGTATTTATTCGACCTTTTATCGTTGAACCAAATGTAACATTTTTCATTAGGAACATCATTAATTAGATAAGCACCGTTTTAATTTTTCTTTGGAAAAATTAATGCAGCTTTAAATCAATATATTCCAAAATCACATCGACATATCTAAAAGTGACAAGGTATAAAATTGGAAAAAATTGCATATTAGACAAAAGATAACGAATTTGAAAAGACATATTGATGTTAAATGAATCAATTAATTGATAGGACTTACTTTTGTATCCAACAAAAATCGAACAGAAGTTTTCCAACTTTTAAGCCCATTCATTTTGGACTTTTTTCATTTGAATTAATTAATTGAATAAAATAAAAATAAACAGAGAATGTGAAACGATAAATCTATGATGAGTTGTCTCGCTTTGAGGCTGTTAGTACAAATGAGCAAAAAAAAAAAGTTAGCTCTAATCGACAAACCAATTTCTTTATTAAATCTCCCATCCACTTGAAAGTGTGTGTGTGTGTGGTGGTGGTGGTGGTGGTGGTGGTGGGGGGGGTGTTGTACTGTTTCTTCTTCTTATTATTATTATTATTTTTAATTTGAAAAATTTTTATTGTCCCAGGCAAAGTTAAAGGGCGGATGATGCCAGAGTTGGGGCTCTGGGTTCACCATCCATGTAACAATATTGACCACATACTTTATAATTATAGGGGACGTAATTCAGCATTTTCAATTTTTGGCTTTCTCAGAAGGAAAACTGAGGTAAATTAATTTTTCATATCTTTAAAATATATAGTAGATAAAGTTTTACGTCATCACAGTCTCAGAAAAAAAACACAAATTAAATTATATGATTATAATTTGCCATTTCTTTTAAATATATAATAGATGTTTAGTCCACACTGAGTTATTCCCCTTTATATGTTAAATGCTGAATATCCTTCTCTACTTGACATTTTCAAAAATTATTATACAGTCAATAATTATTATACAGTAAAATTAAACAAATATAGATAACAAGAATATAATAATTTTTTTTTTTAGGAATTTTTATAACCTGGGGTTTTTAGTGTGTGTGTGTGTGTGTGTGTGTGTGTGTGTGTGTGTGTGTGTGTGTGTGTTTTCCATTTTTTTTATCATTTTATTTTTTCCAGAATTTATTACATGACAGAAAGTATGACAAATTATAACATTCATTCACACATTCATACATATGAAAAATCTGCAAAAGAAGAAAATATAGACGCTTCTAGCTAAGTAGCAGCAATTTTAAATTAATAAATGTACTCCATTTTTTAAGGAATCTATCATAGTGTTAGTTTTTTTTATAAATAAATTCTTCTAGTTTTTTGTATTGTAATAGTTCTTTCTTTAACCCTTCCAAAGACGGAAAAGATTTCCACAGTTTCTGTCTGTAGATATGATATTTACTAATTGTAATTATAAGAGTTAGAATTGAAAATATTTTTCTACAAACACCATAAAAAACATCCACCATATTTAAGTCAATATCTAAGTCCAAAGAATTGTTTAACCATAATAAATAAATTATCCCAAAAATTGGATACATAATCACATTCCCAAAAAATATGTTTTATAGTCTCAGGGACTTTTTCACAGAAATCACATAAATTTGTAGTTTTTACTCCAATTTTTTCTAAAAAAGAATTTGTGCTCAAAATCCTGTGCACAATTTGAAATTGGAACCATCTTAGTTTCACATCTTTTGTAAAACTAACTGAATAAAGATTATGTTTTTTTCACCACTGCTCATTACAATTTAAACCAAGAACAGTTTCCCACTTTCTTTTACTTTTCGGTTTTTCGTACAAATTATCAAGAAACAGATCATAGATATTTCTGGTACCTTTACAATTTTCCAATAGTATGGTTACAAAACCTGGGTGTTCTGGCAGATCACATGCATAACATTTTTTTGTTTGGCATTTTTAACAATTCTATAATGGCAGTTTCCAAACCAGAATATAATGTGAAAGGAACAGAAAGATTAAATTTTCTACAAAGAGAATTGTGATCCAAAAATTGTAAATTCTGATCAACAAGATCACCAACATATCTTACACCATGATCAAACCAGTTTTTATAAAATACTAGTTTATTATCAATCTTAATGTCTGAATTATACCACAAAGGTGCAACATTCATATTACAATCTACATTTAATAAAGACGCAAATTCGTATATTGACATAAAAACTTCTTTCCAAAAGCAATTTGTTGTTTTTTGAGCTAAAATTGTAGAATAGAAGTTACCAAAATATGAACATTTTTTAAAACTTACGGTTAAGATATCATATTGTAATTGTAGCCAAGAAAACCTATTAGGACTTAGTAAAAATTCTTCTTATCCAGGTTAGTTTCAAACCTTTAATAAAAGAACTAAGGTGTACCATTCTTAGGCCACCTTTACTATAATCTTGAATAAGAACATTACGAGCAATCCTATCTAACTTTGAATTCTATATAGAATTAAACAGCAAAACTTCTAATTGAGAAAGAACTTTAGAATCTGGAGCAGGTAAGCTTATAAATAGATGTGTGAGTTTAGACAGCATGGCTGACTTTATAACAGTTATCTTTCCTAAGGAACTGAGCTGCCTTCGAGACCACACAGAAATCTGTTTTTTTTATTTCTTCAATTTTACTTTTATAATTTAGATCTATCATATTTTCTAAATAAAGTGAAAAAGTGACACCTATAACAGTAAAAGGTTCAGTAGTCCACTGAAGATTGTTCTCTAAACACAGAGTTTCTTGAGAAAATTGTTTAGCACCAATCCAAATACATTTTGTTTTTTCATAGTTGGGTCGAAGCCCTGAGAATTTGGAAAACTGGTAGACTAAAGATTATAAGAATCCATTATGAGTATCCATGTAGGATAGAGAAATCTCACCCGAGGGGTTGAATATTTCAGTCAGAGACGTGGCTTGTATATCTTCTTGTTTTGTTCAACCCCTCGGGTGAGATTTCCATATCCTACATGGATAAACTCATAATGGATTCGTTTTCTTCCATTTTAATGTCAATTTTTGGCTTCAAATATGATTTACATATCTATGGGCGCCATGTTTGAAAAATTTAACTCTGTTATTCAACATTCTATATAAAAATAAATATGACAGCTATACTTGTCAGAGTTTAATGCCCCCTCCAATAATATATTTTTTATTAAACATTACTTAGTTTTTTTCCTCGCGATTTGTCAAAACTTAAAGTTTAACGGAAAGTTTTGAGATCCGAAACGGAACATACAGTTGTCTGTTGAAGACCATTCAGACAAAAAAAAAAAAAAAAAAAAAAAAAAAAAAAAAAAAAAAAAATGAAATAAATACGTGTTTCCAATCGGCTATTTTGGTATGAACTAACCAAAATACGATTTCTCCAACCAAAATTACGTTTGACCATCTGATATGCTATCATTTAAAAAAGTGCTAATTATGTTAAGAAACTGACAAACCGGTGTTAACTTATAATTAATTAATTAATTAATTCAAATTTATATATTTATTAATGCTAACAAGACGATGATGATTAATTGGCCGATTTCTTTAAAAATAAAAGGAGACGATGTGACCTAAATAGAATTGTTCTATAGCACGTACTTTATGCTGATGCAATAAACTTATTAACATTATTATTATAATTTTATAAAAAGAAGATTCATAAGAACTATTTGTTTTGGAGGAAATATTGCTCAACATTTGAAGTAAATGGCAGCGATACTTAAACTTGGTGAAAAAAAGGACTGTGGTATATCTTTGTTCCTAGTCTGAACAAATGTAATTAATTAATTAATTATTACTTAAGTCTTTTAAAATCTTTATAACTTTGTTTTTCTTAAACATTTTGGAGTTTCTGCTAGTGACATAAAAAAATTCTGGACAATTAACTAAAGGACATAGTAACAGAAAACATACAGGTTAGTTGAATTATCGTTACAGGAATTGTATTTTATCCTATATTTTTTTCTTGTCAAGATTAAATAGAACATGTAATAATGTTATATGTTGATAACAGGACATCGTATTCCAATGTCAAATTTAGAAGTGATAGTTTTGTGCGCCATTTTGTTTTTCGGAGCATTGGGTATCCATATTATTTTTATCACATTTCTTAGGACTCCAAGCTTGCAGATAAAGGACAACTATTTCGTACTCAATTTGATGATAGCAGACGGAATTATATTGTTTTACATATTACCATTTACCATAAGTAGCATTTTAAATGGCGGATATCCTGTTGAAGACGTGTGGTGTACCATCAACGGTGCTTTTCTTTATGCATTATGTTTGACCTCCGTTCTTACATTAATTTAAATTTAAACTTTATTTCTTTTACAACGATTTAGAAACAAGTTGTGCAACTTATATTAATCTAGCTCGTTGGCCCGAATTGTAGCGCGCGTGAGGTCTTATTATGGGAGGAAAACCGGAGAACCCGGAGAAAAACCCACGTGCTCAAGCAGGTGACCTCATACCTTATCACATACGACGCTGGGAATCGAACCCCGGTCGCATTGGTGATAGGCGGGAGCGCTAACCACTGCGCCACTTGAACAACCATTAATGTTAATAGCGCTCAACAGGTTTGTTAAAGTCTGTCAAAATCAATGCCATGGAGCCGTTTTCACAACAAAGAAAATTCTTTCTATGTGTGTATCTACGTGGATTTTAGGCATCGCGTTCTCGTTTCCGTTGATCTCCAGGAAACCAGTCGGACACGCTTATATAAAAGAAAGAAGCATATGTTTCTTAAAAATAACTCCAAGTGACCAAGCGTTTTCGGGTAGCGTCGCTACACTTTTTATGCCGACGGTATTCACTGTTATGGCGTACACGCTGTTGTTCCGGTATTTTCGTAAAACTGGAGAAAATCCACTAAATAACAGTTGGCCTCTCTTTTTAAAAAGACATATTTTGAAGCACTCGACAACGGTGTTTGCAGTTCACATTGTTTTCCGAGTGATTCCACAGTTATGTGTCGGTATATCGATATATTACAGGATAAGTTTACCAGGGTACATAACCATGATTTCGACTTGTTTACTTTTTTTAACAAGCGCGCTTAATTGCTGGATTTATGTTCTCTTCAATAGGCATATGCGTAGCAATATTAAAAGAGCTTTTAATTGTTATCGCAGAAATTCCATCGATGTTTTCAATGTTGGGTAAAAAATACTCGCTTTGCTTGTTATAAATGTCACATCTTTATATTGCGGACTATCTGTTGGATGTTTTGTAAAAAGGACCTTCTACATTTTGTAGCAGAACTAATAGTCAATAAAAAGCAACGTTATATACAATAAACTGACCAACTACCAAATAAAAGCAACAAACAAAATAAAACAACACAAAGAAAAGACAAAATAATAAAAAACAGAACTCTGGATTCCAGATAAAAAAATGTTTGTTGTGTTTTGATGTATATCGTGGAACAAACAAAACGTATTTGTTTTCACAAAGTTTTAAAATTAAATATTAACATGAAGAAATTGAATGGGGGAGGTGAGAGCATGTAAATTTTTAGTGGTATTTGCTTCACCATACAAGAGGACAACACATGCCAAGCCTTGTATGTTCACTATAAGTAAAGACAGATCTCCCTTGTAAATTAGACGGTATAATGTTTTATTTTATGTTTTGGTTTTCTTTGCTCATTTATATTTTTATGTATTGTGATTGATTCAAATAGATATGAAAGTAAAATAAGGTATATTAAATAACAATATTTGTATCATCACCATCATCATTATGTTTATTAATTTTATCATAAAGTTTCTTCTTCTTCTCCTCCTTCTTCTTATTATTATTTGTTATATTATCATATGTTGTATTTTATATGTATATTAAAGAAAATAATTTGTCTGTTTTGAATAAAGTAGTCGTTGAAAATACGTTTTTTTCGATATTTTTATGTTTTGGATTAAGGGATTTAATTCGATAATTTATTTTAAATTTTATAATGTACCGTTTTCATTTTTTCCGAAGATATGTTTTATACATAAAACAATTATGACATCTGAAAAAAATGTCGGACAAATGCTAACATGCTGTCTGTATCCATCAAATGACATATATACTCCTTCCACTCACAATTACAACTAACTAACTTTTTTTTCTTCTTTGTATGATTGTAACGGTTTGTTGGTTGGTTGTAATGTTATTTAACTTTATATCAGTAATTTTTGCAGCAAGGTTACTAATCTCTGAGGATTAGTCAATGAACGAGCTCGTGTATATATGTGAGATGTGCGAGTGTATGTTATGTTCCACCTTGTAATAGCGCACACCAGGGCGAGTTAAACATGCTAGTTACAGAGTCCGTATGCCGTAGACACCAAGTGACCACGTCAATAATCTGTGCACTTTATACCATGCGCAAGGCGTAGAAGCAGTGCTTTCAGGAGATGGGATGGTTCAATTTTCATTTACTGAAAAGGATTGTATGTCTGATTGGCAGTAACTTTAAATTAATGAGAGGGATGGTAGAAGGATGGGAGTCTTTCCTGCACCTATTTACATCCAAGGTAATTTTTTTCAACAGCAACAAGAGGACCGATGGGCCTGAGACATTCATCTGAAAAATTATGTTTTTTGTTTAAAATAAAAATGAGAGTATTCTCGTATTAAGTAGTTTGCAGCAAAACATTTGTAGAATTATAAAATGTATAATAATAATAATAATAATAGAAATAATAATAATAATAAAAGACAAGGCAATGACATCACAATTCTTAAAACACACATATTTCTGTGGAACAATTTCTTGTTTTACACTATAACAGTTAGTTAAATACTATTCAAAGTTCACAAAACATTATATTTTAGTGGTAACAATTCCAACATGGATTATCAAATACATGTAGTAATAAAACTTAATACGTTTTTGCAATATTGTTACCGTCTATCTATAATAATTTTCAAGAAATGGTCAAAAACAGCTAAATTTGACAAAAAATAACATTTCAGGGTCAACAGTCCCAACATGGATTTACAAATAGGTACAAAACTTTCTACCTTGTTAGATCTTGTCCTGTTAAACATTTTTTGTAACATAATGTAATTATCTAATTATTACAGTTTTAAAGAAAATGGTGAAAAACAGCTAAGTTTGCCAAAAATAACATTTTAGGGCAACAATTTTAAAAATGGATTAACATATAATTGCGAAACTTGCTACCTTGTTAGATCTTGTCCTGTTAAACATTTTTTGTGTATTGTTATAAAATATCTTTATTTATTTTCAGGTTAATAGCTTAAAACTGCTAAACTAACAAAAAAAATACTATATTTCAGGGCAATAACTCAAAAGCAAAAAAAAAAAATTCTGATTTTCTTTAAAATCTGATGAATCATTAAATTTTACTTTGCTTATTTTTTCAATTCAAAATAAGCATAAACCATTAAAAAAAACTAATTAAGCTAATTTGGTAACAAAAAAATCATGTGTTAAAAGTAGGTCGTGACCTTGACTTTTAACCTTGACCTTATTTTGAAGGACATTTTATTTTTATTTATTTATTTACTTATTCATTTATTTTTTTCTGTAGATGTTTTCAGTTTGACAATGCAGATATATTTTAAACCAGTGGTGTAGATTTTGTAGAAGGGTTAAAAAAAATTGGGTGGATTTTAAACATTAACTCCAGTAAAACATACAACTTGTCATAGTGTAGACAACAATGATACTATTCTAAATCCTAATTAACTGTTATGATTGTATTTTGAGTGTTAACAACCTAACTCGGACAAATGTTCCTTTTTCTGAACTGGACACAGAAAGAAAAGCTTGTAGAGATATGTTCATTAGTTTATTTTGCCACGCAAGAGGATAATACATGTATTTAAACTTAACAGAAGGTTTCCCTATTGACAGAAGTACACAGACAGTTTGCAAAATGCTTCTTTTCAAACCTTGTGTGAATATACAAACAAATCATTAAGATTTCAATGCAATGGCTTTAGAAATAGTTATATCCCCGCAAGTTTGGGGGTATATAGGTTTGAGCCTGTTTGTTCGTCCGTCTGTTCATCCGCATGAAGGGTACTCATTTTATGTACACAACTCCTTTTGTAACAGCTTTTTACCAAGGAGTCTGAAACTCTTCCATATACGTTAAACATGTGCACCTCCTATTTTGGCTATATTTTAATTAACTCATCTTACAACTTTTTATCAACATGTCTGAAACTTTACAGGGTATTTCTACATACGTTGAACATGTTCACCTTCTATTTGGCTATATTTTATAATTTTTTTTTTTTTTTTTTTTTTTTTTTGATTTTACGGATATTTGAACTTGGTCATTTTTCAATAATATCAATCCGAAAGGTGTCTATTTCGTGTCATTAACTCCTCTTACAGCTTTCAACCAACAAGTCTGACGTTTTTACATACATAAAAGATTTGATCCTCCTATTTTGGCTATATTATATAAGTTTTCCGATTTTCCAGATATTTTTTTCGGAGTCATTTTTCAATAATATCCATCTCGAAGGGTACCAATTTTTTACCCAACAAGTCTAAAATTTTACAGAGGTTTTTTTTTTTTTTTTTTTTTAATATATTGAAGATTTGATTCTCCTATTTTGACTGTATTCTAAAATTATTTTCAGATTTAACAGATAGTTAAACTTTGTTATTTTTCGACAATATTTTTTTGAAAGGGTATCCATTTCAACCGTTCAACTCTTCTTACAGCTGTATAAAGTACAAACAACTCGCGCATGTGCCGGGGTAGTCCGTTCAGGACAGTTCCTGTAGGAAAGGGGTGCGTGTGGCCCACTAGACCACAGTATATTTAGTTATTATAGTGAGTGTGTAACAGAAAAGATAAAGTGAATTGAAAAATTATTTAAACTTTAGTTACTTTAATTTAGAACCTTTTTCCTACTCTCATTTACTGAAGTGCTATTTATTTTTTTCAGATGCACATTTTGATTATATTTGTAAAGTAACAAGATTGGTTGATTGATTTAATTTGGCTATACGTCCCAGTCAAGAATTTCCACTTATATCGAGAGTACACCAGCTTTAGATGAAGTGGCAGAAATTTTGGCCTCTGTAGTGCGCCTAGGGCAATGTGCAGGAAGGGTTCTTTAAATAACGTGCCACACCTACCGTGACACGGGACATCGGTTTTTAAGGTCTCATCTGAAGGACACTCGGCGACTTTCATTTCTAAATGTCGAGAGCTTGTCGAAAGAACAGTTACTACCAATTCCCAAGTCTTGGTCAGACTCTGGCGGGGTTCGAACCCCGACCTCCCAATTACTAAGCGAGCACACTACCAGTAAAATAACAAAAGAACCTGTAATCGGTGTGTTAAAACGTTTCTTTCATGAATAATTAAGTTGTATAAATTAGTCATAATTATTCAAACGTCTTTACTCCTCAACAGTGGTATATCAGTCTTATAACATGTACTCTAATCTCCTAAAAGGCACACACATGAGCACACACACACACATACACTTAAAATTACACCAGTTTAAGAAAAGAAATATGTGCTGTATAATAGTTTTATCGTTATATAATCACATTCTGCTTACTCAGCAATGCTCTTTTTGTTTGCCGTCTTCTAAAATTAGGTTGACAGAGAAACGTTTCAACAAAGGTCGTCACCCTAACTCCGAACGACAAGCGGCAAGAAAACCAAAATCTAATTTCCTGATCAGTTGAATGTGTAAAAAGGAATAAGGCGTTATAAATGTGCTTTATAAGTTCTCGTGAACGTGACAATTTTAATTACAAATATTAGTTATAAATACTTATATGTAAGTAGGACACTGAAATTTGTGTTGTTAGTATTTGAAAAGTATTTGAAATGAATGTATTTTAATCATAAACATCAAGATATTATAACGGGTAAGTTATTTAAACATATTTGTGAAACAATATTAATGTAAAATGTAGAATTTTCCTTGAATATTTTAGACAATTTAGTAAACTTTAAAAACAGATATAACCAATCAAAAAAAAAAAATAATAATAATAATAAAAAAAAAAAAATAAAAAAAAAAAAAAAAAAAGAAAAAAAAAAAAAGAATTTATTAAATTTTACAAAAATAAAGTCTACTTTAAAACTATCTTAAATCCGTAAATTAAGTCCTTTTCTCTATAATTTTATATAATGAATGGATATAGAATTTAGAATTTTAGAATTTTCCTCTACGCGTTAAGTAAAATATCGATAAAAATTGGCCATTTCTTACCATATCTCTCGGATTCCATTTTCACAATCATGAGATTCCCTTAACTTAACTTTAGCAAATTTTAGCAATTGCTATTTTTGGAACTACGGATAAGCATTTTTGACAGAAATTAATAAATGTTAAAAGCTTGAGGCTATCCTGGAACTTAAATACAATTGTTCATTTCTTGCTCTGGTATTGTATTTCATCCATGACAATATGTGTCTTTAATTTGTTTTTTTATCAATTCATTTGTTGTTTTCGTGGTTGCTATGGTTATGGGTTGTAGAGAAGACTACATTTTGTTTCATTGATATTTTAAATTTCTATAAAAATTATTGAGTAACCTGGAAGAACTTGACATTTGTTCCCTCCCCTAAAAATTAAAATTACTGATTAAGTTTTAAAATGACGGAATCAACCATTTTGAAAATTTCAACTAAAATACTTATAATTTCACAAAGCATATAATGGTAAGTATAGGGGTTAAGGAAGTCCTCATTGTCTATTTTATAATAGCAGTATACACGGTTATTTATCCGACTACAAACTGCAGGTTACCTGTACAAATAATTTAGTTTCCCAGGCTTATTCAATAACGGTTATAAATCCACCAAATAATGGAATAAAGTCAAGTTAATTAAAAACGCATTCATCAAATTTTATTAGCAGTAAATATTTCATAAATTGAACAAAGAATAAACAAAATTTTACACGTAAACATCTTTTGTGTAATATTTAAGATACCAGGTAGGAGATAAAAATACGGATTATGGAACGGTACCCCTATCTACCTAACTAACAATGATGGGATTTCATTACTATTGTTGTGAGATAAGTGTTCCCTACAATCACTATGAATATTATCAAAATTATCAACCCTCAGAGTGTTTGTAAATTCCCTTAATAAAAATATACAAGACCATTTTGTAGGAAACTTCGGAGAGCCACGGTATTACGACAGTTGTGTAAGTATGGTTACGAATTTTATTATTATTAATTTATTATTTTTATCAAAGAATTTTGAAATAACATGCCTAAATTTTAAAATCATTTCTTAACCGAGATTTTTCTTTTTTCTTAACTAACACCAGGCATTTTTTTTTAAATTTTCAATAATTTTGTTAATTGTTAAGATATTCTAAATTTGGAGGTGCCATTTTTAAGATCATTCAACCCTCATGACTTCTTTTTTTTCATTTCTGTCAAAAACGTTTGTTTCAAAAAAAAAAAAAAAAAAAAAAAAAAAAAGGGAGAAAGTCTCGGGTAAGATATGATTGTAAAACTGGGACAAGTAATAATTTATAATTTGTGTATTCTTGTTTTATTGTAAATGCTTGCTTACTTTTGAGATATTGACATCTTAACTGCAACCATTCACGCCCACTTTTAAACCTTTTCACTGTTGACAGAATGTTTGGGGGTGACAATCTGGAGATTTATAATTTGTAACTTGAAAGACATGAATAGCTTCACGCTGTTTGTTTTTTGGAATTAATATTAAATATATTAGTTAAAGCACACCTGTGTCAGGTTAACGCCCCGTACTATTTTTTTCCTACTTGAATGCACTTGAGAAAATTTTTAATTTTGTATCATATTAAATGAAATTACCAACTTTTGCCTTGTTAAAGAACAAATCGTTTTAATTGTTCCATGTTGAACGTTTAGAGGTATTCCCATGAGAAAAACAAGTCAAGAGTTCATGAAAGTAGAAAAAAAACTTAACACTAAAATAATAATGACAAATGGCAATGATTAAAAAGGGGTAGCTTAAATCACGTACTTGGCAATTGTCAATGTAACCAAGAGCACAATGAACGCTTATGTCCCGACTTCGGGCGGACGCTGGATATATAACAACGTTAATGTAGCGAAAGTTTTTAATTTGAAATTGAAATTTAGTGTTTTGAAGCATAGCGTTTATGCCCAAGTGAAAAGTATTTCAGTTATATTGAGGCGTCCATTTCATTGATAGTGAATGGTGAAAACTGGAATACACAGGAAAAACCACTCGCAAGCGAACAGAATTTTTCTCTCTCTAGGATCTGTCCTGTTGGAAAGAAATGATCACGCCTTTTCTTGTTGTTAGGAAATGACGGAATAAAAAAAAAATTGCGCCTTTAACGACACACCATCAAAGGTGCGACCCTAGGCGACAATAGACAAAGGTCGTGATTATTGGTGCTTTATTTGAGCATTTTGTATTGTAAAATAAATTTATAAAAACGTTTAACTTGTGAATAAAGTGATCTGCAGAACTAGTTGCATTGGATATTACTTTTCATATCATATCGAAATTTTTCTTAAACAAATATGTTTTAAAGATGAGCTATTTTATTTAAATGTTACATAATTTCATATTTTTCGTTATTAAACAAATAATAACTTTTGGAGCCGCGTAACAACTTACCGTGGTATTTGAAATAAAATGTATTTTATCAAAATATGACACGGTTTTACGAAATTAATAAACAAACTGACAAGTTAAGAAACAAGCAAACTTATTTATATTTAAGTAAACAAATTATTTACAGTTATATGTAGGAAACCCTCGGGAGTTTACAAACAATTTAGAACTATATTGAAACTCGTGTTTATACATCATTGTGTAAATAAAAGTGTGTTTCCTTTTTCAAATTTGAATTTGTTTATAAATCTGAAAATATTTTAATATTTAATTTTATCATATCGGGGATTTTTTAAATTTTGATTTTATATGTAACTGTAATTAAAGTGTGCAATTTTAGCGATTATAATTATTTTTTCATTCAAATTTAGAAAAGAATATTTGAGGCATTTTTCTTTTATGATTCGACAATTTTGTATTCTTAGTGGTCTAGCGGTCTAAAGCGTGTGCTTGCGGATCAAAGCGTCTCTCAGCGCCGAGGTTCAAACCCTACTTAGGATTAAATATGTTACTTTGACAAAGCCTGTCAGTCTGCCTGTCGAAGGTCAAGGATTCTCTACAGGCGTTTTTGTTTCAGTCATCATCCCTTAACTGATTTCCTGTATTTAGGTCTAAAAGAAACTTTGGTGTGGCATAGCACTCCATAACTTCACTTTTTCCCACCAAACTCTATCGATAATTTTACTTATAGTGAACCAAAAGTACATTCTCATTCTCATTATTTGAACAACCTAAGCTCCTAAGAAAGATATCACGTGTAATAAAAAGTTATAATTAATAATCTAAAAATATATTGTTTGCACCTTTCTTATTGAAATTTAAATCCATTCCCAGCTCATTTTTGTTAGATCCATAATAATATAGAAATACAACACACCTGATTCTGTAGTGCCGTTCACTTGGTGTATATATTTTGCATGCACAGGTGGAAAACAATAACATCTTTAATGCGCCTGTACAAATGACTGTTTTGAATGCCAGCAAATGTATTGTTGCTATTAAAATTGACCGGAATATATTCTATATTGCTCATCTCTCTTATATTGCATTGTTGGAAATAAGTCAAAATTTTCAACCTGTCCTTATCTAAAAGTTTCATCATTTTCTGTTCCGGTTGAAATTATACTTTTGAAAAGTAACCAGTCCTTTACAAAAGCTACCAACCTAGGGATGTTAGTAGACTGGCTGTTATTCCAACTGCTTACAGTCCAGGGTTGATTGGCATTGCCCTTTTCATGTCGGGGAAACCCATACCCAGATCTTATTTCAAAGGACCGCCTCGGTGGCTCAAAGGTAAACCGTCCATCACTAAGAGCTTGAGGTCATGTGTCCGAATTCAGACAGGGTCATATATAAGACTTTTTAATTTGGGATACCTCTGTCTTGTCTGAGCTCGGTGTTAAGAGAACAGAGTATCCTCTAATTTATTCGGTATCAGAATAACATGAGTAGGGGAGTGGTATATTTGTCTGCGGCGTATGTGCTTAATCTGAGCTAGTTGCCCCGCAAGTGCACGCTAGTAAAATGCAGACTATAAGACATGATGACTCTCACACGCACGCACTGACGATCTAAGATCAATCTTTCTAGACTAATTAACTTGAATTTGTCGCGAATAGCTGAGGATTTTAAATTGTAACGATAAACAACATTACAACCAACCAAACAACTCTAATTACACAGGCCCGGGGATCTGCTCACCAATATCCAGTGTACGATTTTATCGTAGATTTATAAACGTGCGCTTACATAAAAAGATGGTGACTTTAAAATTGCAAATTTAAGATAATACCACGAATGAATAAAGGTGGTAAATGTATTTTGTTATAAATAAGCAACTCGATACACCTTCAAATACGTTCATAATGAGAGATTGTATCCGTGATATCCATGAAAATAGCTCAATAAAACATGCTTTCATTTATAATGATATATAGTGTATAATTCTCACCTATATTAAACACTAACAGTTCGCAAATTAAGGATATGTGGGATTTCGCTTCATCCAGGTAGGTAGGTAAGAGAGAGAGAGAGAGAGAGAGAGAGAGAGAGAGAGAGAGAGAGAGAGAGAGAGAGAGAGAGAGAGAGAGAGAGAGAGAGAGATTGCGTATGTGTGTGGGGGAGGTAAATGAAAATACAGAAGTCAGAATTTTTTATTTGTTCTTGCATTCAGAACATTGTATTTTTGTTACCAATATATTTTACTCGGGTGTTTTTTAATGCATTTAGGAATATTATTACCTTTAACATGCTTCTTCACAATTAAGAATATATTATATCTTCCAAACAGAAAAATAAAAAATTTCGTAATGTGAATTGGTATACGAAAATTTTGCATTTTTTAAAAATTTTATTAATAGGCTTTTTAAAACATTCTTTATATCTGTGATTCTTTCCAATATTTTTACTTAAAATTCATTGAAAAAGAGAGAGAGAGAGAGAGAGAGAGAGAGAGAGAGAGAGAGAGAGAGAGAGAGAGAGTTATAAATTACAGTACCTCTCATTCATTCAAGGACTAATTAAGAGTGTCTATTGTAGCGTCTCTCTAAAATAAAATATTATGTTTCGAAATTGTAAATTTTGGTAAAGGTATACATTTCCACACGCTACTGGTTGCTGATCTTAGTGTGAGAAGTTTGCCAGTGTGCTTGCCGAAGGTAGGTGTTTTAGGTACTCCGGTTTCCTGCAACATTCCAAAACTAAAAGCCTATGTATTTATAAAATAATCTTAAATGGGTAAAACAACATAATAATTATCTAACCATTATACCGTTATTCTCAATATAAGAATGTGTAGTTTTGTTCTGGAGTGGAAGTCGACACTTCTGAAATAGTGGAGGATACCGGAGTACCAAAAGAAAACTGAAATTTGTCAAGCGAAGTGAGATATTTATTACATTAAGATCTGCATCGTTTGGTATTCGGTACTAGGTGTTGGTTCACTCGGCAACTGAGTCCAATTTTTGTTGTGGTGAAATTTCTGCTGGTTTTAATTATAGTTAATATTTACCTGGTTTGTGTCATTGTAAATATTATTATAGTAGAAAACAATTTATAATGTAAAACATGAAGATCAACACGAAAAATACAAATTATTTAAAGAAGAAACATTCAAAATGTAAACAAGACAAACACATGTTAAGACCAATCCACAGATTATAAAAGTCCCGACTTTTGACGGACACTAGAATTAAATGTCCAGAAGTTTGGTTGTAGTACTATACCCCCAAACATTCTACATGTATTTATTTTACAGCAATTTAGAGCACGGTCAATGTATGGTCAGTTTACATTTGTAAGTGTAAGCAATCTCACAAACACTATTACTTGCCCAAATCAAGATTTGATAATTTTCAATTTAAATAATTAGCTGGCACATAATATTTTTTTAGTTTTCCAAAAGAAATGTAAATTAAATTTTAGTATATGTGTGTATTTCTATAAGATAGATAGATAGATAGATAGATAGATAGATAGATAGATAGATAGATAGATAGATAATTAAATAAATGAATGAATGAAAATATAAATAAATAAATGATAAATAAAATTAAATAAATGAATAAATAAATAGATAAGTCAATAAGTCATTAAATAAATAAATAAATAAATAAATAAATAAATAAATAAATAAATAAATAAAAATTATAACTTGGCATTGTCTCATAACTGAACATAAGTATGAAGAAGGTAACGCGTGGCTATAATTTGGTAAAAAAAAACTATAAAAAAACTATAAAAAAATACCCCCCCCCCCACCCAAAAAAAAAAAAAAAAAAAAAAAAAAAAAAAAAAAAAAAAAAACAGAATTAATGAATTAATAACGCATGTCATCTTTTGTATCGAATGTGAAAACCCGCTAAGTGCAAGTTCATTATTAAAACCTCATGCAAATAAAGCAGGTCTCCAAAATAATCCAGGACTTTGAATTTGATCAATAAAAGATATGCAGGATTTGACAAGATTTGAATTTAGCTATTTAATATACTTTAATTACATAAGTCATGAGAAAATTAAAGTTTAATATCTCTTCTTTATCAGCGATATAACCTATATATATATATATCTAAGGGAGTGCATGCTTATGGGGTGAAATGAAATAAAATATTGATTCCGTCTTCCTAAGAAGTAATATCATAATGGCAGTTTTTTCTTTATACAAGATCTGTGTGAATAACTCATAAAATTAATTTCTAATCATTATGCAATGTAAAATAAGCTTTTATTTGGATTTTATGTCAATATTGCCCTGATATTAATAAGTCAAATATTCGTTCGATATTGATATATCCGCAAGGAACGGTTTATATAAATGAAATCATTGAATTTTTTTAGACATTGAACAAAAGATTTATGTTGATATATTTAATTTAAAGAAAGATATAGTAGCAACTATATGATTTAAAGAATACTTTTGATTTCAATATTTCATTAAAATTACTCAATATTTTTCTCCGATAAACGTCAATATCGTTCCTAAATCTGGGTAAAGCATCGGAGGTCGTGGTTTTGAACCGCGGTGGGGTGGGGTCGTACACAAGAATATCTAGCAACTGTTGTTTGAGATACACAGTCTGTGACTGAACAGTTTATGTCTCCCTAGCAGAAGAGGATTTTGTTGGCCGATTGGTTTAAATCGCGCTTGTACGGATCAAAGTGCCTCTCGCTGCCTAAGTTAGAATCCCGCCAGAGCAGATCCTAGTGAGGGGAAGTTTGTCAGTTTGCTTGAAAAAAGGTCGGTGGTTTTCTTCCGGTACTCCGGTTTCCTCCACCATTTTATGGCTGATCGCCTCTATACAAGTGAAAGAATCTTGACTTGAGTGTAAAAACACCCTAAATCAAATCTAATCGTATTATTGCAGTTGTTATGCGATGGTGTTTACCTGTAAACTTACTATATCCTTTATAATACTACTATAACTCCATTAGTGGGCGTGTCTAGTGTCACGTGTGCGCATTTTGACATATTAAAGACTCCATCATGACTGACTAGATGAACATCTCTAATAAAACCAGAGACGGTAAAGGTTCTGGTTAGCATTCTGATCGGGTGTTTCTCCTCAGTGCCTTTTCCAGAAAGCTTTCTTTTATTATTTTTTTTTTTAATTTTACTTCAATTTATTTGTAGTACATTGTAGTTGTAAAGTGCATTCATTTTACAACTACCTTATAACAAGGAAGATGCATTATCAGGACATAAAATTAGTTATATGATAATGAATTATTTATGAATAGATCATAAAATTTAGTTCGCTTTTTTGTCATATACAATAAAACTGCACTTTTCGCCAATTTTATGTAGCATGTCTTTACTTGTCATTTTACTATATAAGTAATTTTAAGGAAAAAACGGAAAATTAAAAAGAATTATATGTACATTTTATGTAATTAATTGATTACATTGTTGAAAGGACTAGAGTGGCTTTGAGTTGGGGTGGGGGGTGGGGGGGGGGGTGAAATAATGCAGTTTTACTCCACAGTAATCTTGTATTCTATTCTATCAGATTGCAACTTCGGTTTTTAATAATTGCATAATTATGATTTTTAATGTTTTAATGTTATTTAACGTCGCATCATAAATTGTTCAGCTTTTCGCAACTAGGGCAAGGTAATTAATTTCTATAGAATATTATAAAAACGTTGTCGTGTACTAGACTTGCTAAGGGCAACATTTTGCTAAGGTTCTAGCTCACCGAGTATAGAAGAAAAAAAACTTCCTTTGGTCCATTATCCTGGCACTAGTCGATACTTTGCCTTCGTAATGGCGAGTCCCGGGGAAGCAGTATCTCAAATTTTAAAGTCTTAAGTAAGAGACGGTCGGGGTTCAAACTCACGGCCCCTGCTTTCGATGCGAACGTTCTACTACTGAGCTATCGAAGCGGTCATATTGCATATGACCAAAACAACATATTGTTTTTTTTTTCCTAAAATATTCAATGTCCCGTCAAGGCTACCCAAAAAAATACCGTAATAATATATTGATTCTTCAACACAAGACACATTGATTAAAACTACTATACATTATTAAAATAGAAATTTCTATAAACTATACTTTTGTTAAATTATATTTAAATTCCTTCATTGATTTTTGAGGTGTTAAGTTAAACCATATGATTTTATATACAACAATAAGATAATTTACGTTCCGGGGGTGTTTAATTTTAAATCATAAAATTGCAGATGATTTAACAATTTAAAGCTTTTCTTCGTTGTCATTCCACGTTTGTTTCACACATGCAGATAAGAAATTTTAATAAAAGATAATTTATTGAATCAAAATTTTCTGAATATGATTTTTTATAACGTTATAAAAACTGAGCTATTTACATGTACCTTCGTGATTTAAGATTTTAATTTCATAGTAAGTCTGTACCAATTATAAGGTATGTGTTAGTTGAGAATGGATTGGGGTAATGAAGTTTACTCTCAGTAAAAAGTGTATCACGAAGATATGTATCAGTAAGATATGTATGTATCAGTAAGATTGTATGTATCAGTAAGATATGTATCAGTAAGATATGTATGTATCAGTAAGATATATATCAGTAAGATATTATGTATCAGTAAGATATGTATGTATCAGTAAGATATGTATCAGTAAGATATGTATGTATCAGTAAAATATGTATCAGTAAAAAGTGTATCAATCAGATCGTTGCGGTCAGTTCTTTTATTGTAGGGAAAATCGAAATACAGTGTACCTGAAAAAAAACTATTTTCGGCAAGCGAAATCACGCACTTTGTCACACAAGAATTATAAGGTATACAATAGTTAAACGGTAGAGTAAAGAAGTTTCATTCCAAAGTAAAGGTTCTTTGACTTCTGTTAAGGCTTTCAGTTCTTGGATAGTGGGCAAACCGGAGTACCCTAAAATCACTAAGCTTTGGCAAGCGAGCTGACACTAGGATCTAATTGATTTGGATTCAAATTTAGGCGTAGAGAGACTGTCAGTAAAAAAAGTGAAGCAGCTAAACTAGAAATTCAATAAAAAAATTAAAATAATGTTTACTTATTGGTTGTTTTAAAAATTATTTTGTAGATTAAACTTTAAGAAAAAATTAAGACAATCAAACGGAAGACAGATAATGATAATTATTGGAATCAGGTAAGAAAATGAAACGGACATAGTGCAATTGTCTTAAAATGTTAATTTCTTCAAAGGCTGTGTCTATTTAAACAGCCATAATGACGAATGTGGGGGGGATTTCATTATGTAACCTCAAATCTCAGAAGCCTTGGTAAAAAACAATGCTATAGAATGAAAAGCGTTTTTTAAATAAATTTAGTAAGTCTTTTCTTTACCTATTTACGTATTGTTTATCCTTTTAGCTGCCACATCACATTTTATCTAAAGTGGTAGCGAATCAATTCTCTATGTATAATGTGTTAAATGTTTTATTTTTCTTTCATGCGTTTTTTTTCGGGGGGGGGGGGTATAATATGATTGTATGTTATCATGCTTATTTAAGTACTGTTGGATCTTTTTCTGGAGCAACAAAATGCATTGGTGCCCAAGTGGTCTAAAGCGCGACTTACGGATCACAGCGCCTCTCACAGAGCTTAGATTTGAATACCACTGGGGCAGATCCTAGTTTAAGAAAGTTTGTGACTTCGCTTGTCGAAGGTCGGGTGGATTTTTAGGGTACTCTAGTTTCCCCCGCTATTCCTAAACGGAATGTAGTACTTGAACTACTCTACTCAGTACCATTTTGACTTTTTAAAGTTAAATGATTTCGACCAGAATATGTCTATTTTGTGTTTTATTTAGTTCAAATTTTAATGCTCTGTTCTAGATTGCTTTGACAAATTATAAACTAATTGCAAAGGCAATGGCTTTTTTATTTTTTTGCAAAATTAAATTAATAGAAATGGGCTTAATATTTATATAATGTATATTTTATTTACTTTATTGAATAACCTTCCTTTTAATACAAATCAATCATCGATAGATTTATGTATGTTTATATACAGTAGTTTTTTTTCAATAAAGATTATTAATATTCTATTTTAGGATAGTACATGTATTGCACTATACGTCAATTATCAATTAACAAGAAAGTTAGGTACGTCATAGGCGTCTAATAATAATCAAGCAAATCATTATGAGAAAAAAACCAAACTAGTCGGAATGATAGAGTTGATGTAATGATATGAGTTGACAGAAATACCTCATTAATTATCAATTATCACTACACCTGGCGAACAGGTAACATTACCTTTCAATCAATTTAATTAGCCAATGAGATAATATCAACGTATTATATTATTATGACATTTATAATTTCTTGTTTTAAAGAATTTTAATTTCTCTTTGATAATAAGGACTACTCTTTACAGCAATGAACAAAATGAAATTGTGCACGCTTTTACCATATCAAGTGAATCGTGCGCAAAACATTAAAAAAAATATAAAAGTACTATAGCATAATTTTGTCTGAGTAAAATTAAAGCGATAATTGCAATAAACGTAGTAGTGTACCTGAAATTTTCCACAACGATCAATCGTAATCGAAACACAAACGGTCCACGTCAAATCACAAACCCAAACTATGAAAACTGGTTAATTAGGTTAAACATGTGAACTTCCACCTAGAACAGTGAGGCCGGGTGCTCCGGAAAGATAAATTAAAATACACTTTTATATGTAATCATATATTCCTATAATTTCCTATCGTATTGTGTGTTTATTAACTGTATTATGTAGCTTTATGTTTATTTGTTTGTTTTTTTTTTCATCCACATTTTGTAGTGTTGACCGGCATGACCGGGTGGTCTAAGGCCACGCTTGGCGATCAAAGCGCCTCAACTCTTGGTTTGAATCACGCTCGGATCACACCATAGTGTGAGATATTAATTCGATTGCCAAGGGTCGATGGTTTTCTCCGAGTACTCCGGTTTTCTCCTTCAACTTTTAACTGACTGCCACGACTTAAAGAATTTTGACTCCATCCTAATACATGCAATATGCTTTAAGCTTGGGCGTTCGAATAAATCAATTCTGTAGAATGACAGATTTGTTATATTTTTTTCAGGTGATATACAATAGAAAAAATGGACGAGGGAAGACTGGGTCTTGTCCGGAGACGAGAAAACAGTCAGAGAAAATATGTGTGTATTCTAAATGAAATGGCTAAATCCAGATGGGAAATAACAGATGACGGCCTGTCACGTGACAAATACGAAACTGGCGTTAGATTTGATAGGTCTGTTGTTTCTCTGCGAAGAACTGTTGTTAAGCAACGTATTCTACAGGAATGTATGAAAATGAGGCGAGAAGACCTGAAAGATTCAGACAACTGGCTTGGACGTTATGGCGGGAAAAATGTTCATGCTTTTGCACGTGATATTGATCGATATTTAACCGAAATGCATCCAAAACGCCGACGTTTGAAAAAAATCCAGAAAATAAAATCAGAAAGTGTGAAAAACGGAAAAATATTATCACCATCAACTTTGAATAATAAAATGAAAGAATATTTTGAAAAGATTGTTGACAAAGAAAAAGAATCACCAAAAACTAAAATGTTTCTAGAAGCAGACGAAGAAATGGAAAGAAAGGACATTTTTAAACAATCTAAAAACTATCTGCCTCCATTACGCGGTTTTGTGAATCAGTATAACAAGTTTAAAATGATGAATGGAATCAATGTAAAAAATCAGGATCAGATTGAGGAGAAATCGACCAGGAAACGTGAAGAAATTGATAAAATACAAAATGGAGCAGATAGTGAAATAAAATCAAATTCAGTAGGAAAGGATCTAAAACTTGAACGAAAACCAACCATTATTCTTCCACCTATACAAACAACGAAAGATTTAGTTCAGCAAAAATGTTCCTAGTATTGGGTTTTTGTTTTGTTCATCCGTAATATTTAGCTCAAATCATTTTAGCAAGCTTGCATGACAAAGCTTGCGTGCATTCCTATGTAAACTTGATCTTCTCTAAAAGCGCTACTGTAGACCAATTTGAACCACACTTGCTGCGGAAGGTTCCTTGATTGTGTAGTTTAAATTATGGATCTTGCATATATATATATATATATATATATATATATATATATATATATATATATATATATATATATATATATATATATATGTATGTATGTATGTATGTATGTATGTATGTATGTATGTATGTATGTATGTATGTATATACTTGATTATAGTTGATGATGATTTGAGGCAAATTGTTATTCTCAGAGGCAACGAGCTATGCAACCACAAACTTTGATCTTTTTTGTATAGTCAAGGTTGTGCCCTTGTTATACGTATACATGATAAAACATCTGAAATAAATAAATAAATAATAAATAAATAAATAAATAAATTTCTTTTAGCGGAATATGCAAACTTTGACCAGAGTCTGATTCAAAATTTAACAAATTTTTCGAAAATCACATTTTTTTTCAAATTTCAAACCAAACAAAATTTGGTTTGGAAGACCATTACCTAAAATAAATTTATTTATGACCGCCAGATTTGCCATCCATAAAATTGCATCCGTTACTGAAAAAAAAAAAAACAACTACATGTATCCGTCTGTACAAACGTTCGTATAACGTGAGCAGTTAGAACAAGTGTTTTTAAATCGGCCAGAAAGCTATCATACCTGTGCTAAATAAACTAGTAGAGACCCACGATAAGAACAATTGTTTCACTTTTGCGGTCTATCGTTGTTGAAGCCTGTAGCATTTCGGTCCCCAAAGTGCATATATACTGGTTTACCGTTTGGGTTCTTGTCGAAAAGTGATTTTCTAAACAAGATTCGGAGCTTTGTTAAGCGTTTTAAAAATTCTTTGACATTTTTCAACGTTCTTATAACCTTGTTGCATCATAGATATTTTCAATAACTAAAACATGATCTTAATGTATACTACCAGCGATGTCGTTCAATATTTCTTTATTGTGTGTTTATTATACATATGATTTGTTGACATTGGTACCCAAATGTTGATATAGAGACTGTTGACAGCAAAAAAAAAATTTTAGCAACAGAGCTTTTCTTGAAGAATCTAAGAAATTGGTTTCCATAAACAGTATTAATTGTCCAAACTCATCCCCTATCAACCGTTTTGTGTGTGTGCATACATGTATGTGATGGTCATATATGGTACACATGTACCTATTTTTATACATTCATTCATCCAAGATAGATATATAAAACAGGGTAATTGTTTATGTTTGATTTATACATTATAATCTTGGATTTGAATCCGATAAAGCAATCAAAAGCGATTTGGCAAAAACCTTTATATGATTTTGATTTGGTTAATTTGAAAACGTAATAAAATTTAGAACATTACAGGTATATAAAATGTTTTTTTTTTCAACTTTCTAAAGTATCTCGGAGCTCGCTCGTGACAACAAAACACAGTTTTAGTTATTACTTAACGGTTATCCTTGCAACATTGCGGAACTTAGTTGCTCAATCTTTGTGCAAAGCACAATTACCCTACTTCAATTCTAACCATCACGGTAGCCCAGTTAGTGTTTAAGGTTCGTGCTCTTAGTGAGATGCCGGGGTCCGAATCTTGATCATGTCTGACAAAGACTTGTTCTTTCGCCAGACACTCAGAATTTAAAACGAAGGTCATAGATCCTTCAGCAGAGATCTTTAAATGTCACTTCTAATAAACCCTTCATGCACATTGCCCTTTGCACAACACATAATAATAAAATAATAATAATAATAATAATAATAATAATAATAATAATGATAATCTGGTAACGTCCGGATATCGGTGAAATATTCTTAAACAGAAATTAAAACCAAACTTAATCAATCCTATACAACATGGCATTACTTGTATACTTATTTTGAGCGGATTTTGATATCTTTTTTTATTTTCCATAAGATTTGTGGATTACTTGCAAGGCAACCGAGTGCTTACCTTGAAATACCCATTCATGGGATTCACCTACTACGTAAAAGTTTTCCAGATGGTTTCCCCCAAATGTTATCAGGTGGTGAATACTGGGACGTACGTGAAATTGGTGAACCAATTTTGTAATGGGAACGCCATGAAAAGTTTCTGTAAAATAAAGTTACAATAGCAAAACGTCAAACAGAGGTTAACGACAAAACATTATTACGAATCATATATGTGACGCGTTAGATTAAAAACTTAAGATTCCGCATGCGCGATTAATAACAGTGACGACATTTCATTTTTTTTTATTATTTTTACAATTCATCGTTTTGACTGTATTATTATTATTATTATTATATGTATATATTGGTTTATTTATGTTACGTTTGTGTTGCATTTATTCGAGAAGGTGTTAAAATTATAACTTGCCACCGTTGCAATCATGAACGTGGAGACAACGTCTGCTATTTTATTACCCCATTTTCTCCAAACGTCTGTAATCCCAAACATACATGCGTTACGTATTAGAGACCGCTAAATTCCGACCCCCAAAACAGATGATTACAATACAAATTTATGCATTTTTACTAAAAAAAAAAAAAAAAAAAAAAAAAAAAAAAAAAAAAAAAAAAAAAAATAGAGCTGTCCGAACACTTGCTTCATTTTACAAGAGACCAACATGTCTCTGATAACTTACCCGACAACAAACACAATAAACAGCAAAGTTTGTAAATTTTGTTGCCTAGACCCCGGTTTCATAATCATTCACTCAGTTGACTGTACACTCAACTCCAGTTCGAAGATTCTTTCAGTCATATCAAGGCGGTCAGTTCTGGGATGGTGGAGGAAATCGGAGTATTCCAGGGAAAACCATGATCATTCGGAAAGGGAAAGGAACGTGACAAACCTTCTCACAAAAGGGTCTGCCTGAATGGGATTTGAACCTAAGCGATAAATGTGATTTGTGAGCGTACTAGAATAGACTACTTTACAATTAAGGCTCCAATTGCAAATAATACTGTGAGGAATAGTTAAAGTTATCCCCATTAAATATGTGCTTGTACGAGGTCAATAGTCTGTCTTGGCAATGTTTAAGTACTGCTACTTAGGTTCCAAATAAACTCGCCGGGCCCCTTATTCTAATTTTCTGTGCCCTATTTACAGGGAACATTTAACGAGTTATCTTATGACATATTTATGGCCTGTAGCAGGACATCCATTGATTATTATGTCAAAGGAGACATATTGGTTTTGCTGTTTTTCTTCAATCCTTGTCCTAAGCATTTCTCAGAGATGGTTGCCCGATTCTTTTGAAACTTCACAGGAGTAATAAGCGGTGAGTGCTATATTGCCGTTTACTAATTATGTTTTCAATTGCCAACAAGAGCTAAATTATCAGAGTTTAATGCCCCTCCAAGGACATAATCTTTATTATATAAATAGTGACCTTGGTTGAGGGAAATATGGAGGATTGTCTCCCAGGCTCGGGAGATAAAGTTCCCTCGGGAAGACAATCCTCCATATTTCCCTCAACCAAGGGCACTATTTACTTTATTATACCGAACTTCGTTTACCTTTTATTCTGCCAAAGCCTGTTTAAGATGCGTAAAATTGCATATAATAAAGAACTGTAGAAGTCACTGGTCTATAGATAACGTAATCTTAAGTAGGATCACTCGGTAGTTTCCGTGATGAACATTCGAAAGTTTCGGTGTCTAGCGGTGAACATTGCAATATCCCATTGCAATGTTGACCGCTGCTTCAAACACTCTGAATTGTTTCATACCACGTGATTAGAAATTGACCAATAATAGTTTAAGAATTTTCCGTAAGGTATAATAATAACAGTTATTTCTCCTTTAATACTTGACAAATAATGTTAAAACTTGGTAGCTAAATAATACAAAAGTCCTTTTAAAATAATAAAGTGTTTTGAATGAACAAGGGCTATATTTATTAGTTTAATGCCTCCTCCAAAAACATAACTTTTCTTAAAGTTATTTTTCACATTTGTACATATATAAATGCATTGTTATTATTATTAATATTATTATTATTTGGGGCTTCATAATGACGTCATCCTGATACAATTGACACTTGTTTTTACATGATGTCTCATTTGCCCGCAGTTTTTTTTACACGGCTGTGTTCAGAAATTATAAAAGAGGGTACACTAATTTTTAATTCTATTTGAACTGCACTGCTAGGAGGTGTCTAGTCACTTGTAGTGAACGACATTGTTATTTAATGAAAAATTTATTATGATTAACTAGATGAACATCTCCAATTCAACCTGAGATGATAAAAGTCTTTATCTATATTTCTGTGACAAGTTCCGTCTGTTAAGCACATTTTGGGGACTTTTCTTAATCTTTCATAAGAAAACCACCTATGATGTCCACCAATGCAGATGAAGGTATCAACTTCTCAAGGTTGAAAGGGTTTGAAACAAGGACTTTCACTTCATAGACATATGGCAATCATATTGCGTAGCTTAGATCTTTTGGCTTAGCTTTTAAAAACTTTAAGAAAATACTCTTAACATTTTAACATCCAAAATAAATTTGGATCCTGAATAATGTAGTGGAGTATTGGAGTTTAACGTTTAACATCCAAGTCATGGTTCATTCCAGGCTGTCAGTTAAGGTTGAGGAAACCAGTGGTAAGATTAAATCAACAACAATCAACAATAGTGAATTGACAAACTTTTTCACGTTGGAAATTGTCTGGCTGGAGTGGAGTGTAGTAATGGTGTTTTACGCCCCAGTCAAGATTCTTTCACTTATTTCGAGGCGGTCAGTTCTGGGATGGTGGAGGAAACCGGAGTGCCTGGAGAAAACCAACGGTGTTCAGCAAGTGAACTGACAAACTTTCTTACACTAGGATCTGTCTCGAGTGGGATTCGAACCCAGGCGGAGAGGCACTGTGATCCGTAAGCTCGCGCTTTAGACCACTTGGCCACCGAGGCCCCTTGTCTGTCTGGGATTCAAACCTAGATGCAAGGCACTATGATATGTAAGCACACACTTTTGGACACCATGACCCTAAACTATGCTGAGGATCATGGTTAACATAACTCAACAAAAGTAATTTATACTTATAGATTACCATACAACAGAAACATCAAAAAGCAATAATCTTAAAGCTTGTTTTATTTACAAAACAAATCACCAATAATACAAAGCAATTAAATAAACAACGGTAAACAATGTTCCATTTTGTTACAAATGGCCATCTTGTAGCATCTTAATCTTTCACATAATACTGATATACAATATGCATAACATTAAAATAAAAAAAAAAGTAAAAAAAAAAAAAAGTTCAACTTAAAGATGTGTTAAATTAAAAACTCAGTGCAGTATATGTATCTCTAAAGTCTAAACTTGACACTAGTTGATAAAATGGCCCCTTACAAGTTTGGTTACCAGCCAGCTCTAACTTGTGACACTTTTGCTAAACAACTGAATTAACTAGAATTAAATATCTCATTGAGAATTATCTACATTCTATCAGTTGGTCATGAAGTCTCATCATATATATCTTGGTGTTTTTTTTCACTCCGTATGTTAATCTCATCATGTGACCAGCACAAGTTTGCGATTTCAGTCCACGAGAAAAATCTGTGTGGTTGAAACCATTGTCATTATATAAAAATTCACTGACATTTCTGATTGCAATGTCTGTTGTCTGATGAAAGATTTTAGAGGAGAAATCTTGACCTTATGGCAATGCACCAAACTAGACTATATATATACATGTAAATGATATCTGATTAGAAGTAGTTTTCCTGCTTTTATTGTAACATTATCACATGGAATTGGAATGATCATTATCCGGGATATGTAAAAATAAAGGACATTTTATAGACCATTATAAAATTTATCACAATAACTTTTATTACACAAAGTCCAGCCATAAAAAACATAGCGCATCTTGACATCAAGTCCATCATCAAAGATTCAAAACTGAAAACATTTGTTAACATTTGATGATCTGGCCCAGGTTTCACGACATTCACTCAACTGAGTAGTACACTCAACTCAAATATTTCTGTTTTTCTCTTATCAATATTTTAAAAATTTAAACTTTTGTTTTGTTCAACAAACCGACAATAAACAATTAAAATCATCAGATATTCAACTGTGTAACATTTTAAAACCTGACATTACAATATTTCTGAATTTGAGCTGAATGTAGAGTCAATGTTAAGTGAATGATTGTAAAATGGGTCTGAACATCAAGTCCATTATCAAACATCTAAAAAAACAAGAGGCCCATGGGACTTAACGCTCACCTGAAGATATGTCTAATATTGTTTGCAAAGTGCAATAGACAATATATTTAGTACAGAAACTTTAAAAGTTTTCTCAAGTTAAGAACTCCCAAAATAACTTAATCAGAAATATATCCACTAACTTTTCATTTATAAGTACCTTATAAAATATGCATGAAGTAACTGTAGTGCAATCATTAATCAATTTCAGTATAATTATGCAGCTATGTCCTTGACCTTTGAACATATATGACTTCAAACCATATATGATTGTCATGTCAATACCTACAATATTCTAATATACATGAATATGCATGAAATTAATAGCTTTCAATACTAATATACTAATATTAATAATATTAGTATTCCTATGTTGATATGACCTTGACCTTTCAACATATAACCTTGAACCCTATATCAAAATGACCGTCATGTCAATACCTACAATATTCTAATATACATGCCTATACAAAAAAGTAATAGTTTTCAATATAATTAACAATTTAAGTCATCTTCTGCAGCTGTGACCTTGACCTTTCAACATATAACCTTGACCCATATATCAAAATGATCATCATGTCAATACCTACAATATTCTAATATACATGCCTATACAAAAACTTAATAATTTTCAAGATAACTAGCAATTTAAGTCTTCTGTTGCAGCTATGACCTTGACCTTTCAACATATGACTTTGAACCATATATCAAAATCATCGTTGTTGCAAAACCTACAATATTCTACTATATATGCCTATACAAAAAGTTAATAGTTTTCAAGATAATTAGCAAGTTTAGTCTTCTTTTGCAGCTGTGACCTTGAACTTTCAACATATGACCATGAACCATATATCAAAATGATCCTCATGTCAATACCTACAATAGTCCAAAATACATGCCTATACAAAAACTTAATAGTTTTCAAGATAATTAGCAATTTAAGTCTTCTGTTGCAGCTGTGACCTTGACCTTTCAACATATGACCTTAAACCATATATCAAAATGATGGTTGTTGCAATACCTACAATATTAAATTATACATGCCTATACAAAAAATTAATAGTTTTCAAGATAATTAGCAATTTAAGTCTTCTGTTGCAGCTGTGACCTTGACCTTTCAATATATGACCTTGACCCATATATCAAAATGATCGTCATGTCAATACCTACAATAGTCCAATATACATGCCTATACAAAAACTTAATAGTTTTCAAGATAATAAGCAATTTAAGTCTTCTTTTGCAGCTGTGACCTTGACCTTTGAACATATGACCTTGAGCCATATATCAAAATGTTTCTCATTTCAATACCTACAATATTCTAGTATACATGCCTATACAAACAATATATAGTTTTCAAGATAATTGGCAATTTAAGTCTTCTC
Source organism: Tegillarca granosa (assembly GCA_029721355.1). Lineage (NCBI taxonomy): Eukaryota > Metazoa > Mollusca > Bivalvia > Arcoida > Arcidae > Tegillarca > Tegillarca granosa. The sequence continues at coordinate 21,692,869 of CM056602.1, read as the reverse complement.
CTGCAGCTGTGACCTTGACCTTTCAACATATGACCTTGAACTATATATCAAAATGATTGTCATGTCAATACCTACAATATTCTAGTATACATGCCTATACAAAAAGTTGATAGTTTTTAAGATATAGTGACAAATATATAATTTCTAGCAATTTCCCCACTCAGTGCCTTACAATTTCCCCATTTTGGGCCCCATGGCTATTATTTGTGCAAATCTGAAAACAGATGACCTAAGGATGTTATAAATGAAATAACTAAGGTGTATCTCTTGTAGATTCAGAGGAGAAGATTTTTAAAGTTTTTTACTATTTCCCCCCTTGTGGGGCCCCAAGGGGTTATAACTCCTTCATTTGTGCAAATCTGAAAGGGCTTCACCCAGGCATCATGGTTACCATATTTCATTAAATTTGGCCTGGTGGTTTTGGAGGAGAAGATTAAAATGTAAAAAGTTTACGCACGACGCACGATGGACGGAGATGGATAGCAATAGCTCATCTGAGCTTTCAGCTCAGGTGAGCTAAAAACCTTGTAACTAAAATGTTTGAAAATCTGACCACAGTTTTAAATCATTCACTCAATTTGAGTGTACACTCAATTCAAATATTAAATTTTTCTCTCATCAATATTTAAACAATTTTAAGTTTTCTGAAACAATGTTTTGTTTTGTTCAACAAACCTACAAAAGAAATTTTAAATATAACATAAGATAACCAATTTTAACTGTGTAATGTCTTCAAAATTGACATCGAAATATTCCCAAAGTTGAGTTGAGTGTACACTCAATCGGGTGAATGATTGTGAAACTGGGTTCATGAAATAAACATTAAATACATGTATATTAGATTTAAATATCATATACTTCACAAAAGGTAAAGAGGCCAAGCATATGAAAACAAAACAAAAAATAACAAAAACACTAACAAACTAACTAAAATGGTATCCAATAATAATGGACATATTTTAATTTTGCAATAAATTTACTCAATCAAAATACCTTCCTTCGAAATAGATCACAAAAATATAATGAAACAATACAAAATAGCTTACCAAACACCACATACATTAATATCTGTATTACAAAAGCTGACATCTTTGTTACAAGCAGATATTTCCCTCTCTTTCATAAATATCAAAAGCTAATAATCTGAAATCATTGTTACAAGCATACTTTTTCTTCTGACATAGAAAAAATATCTAAACAATATGATTAGTGCTAAAGCCATCACATTATAGTTAACAATCACATAAAAAAAAAAACAAAAATTCAGGCAGTCATCCATTCTTGGTAAAATAAATACATGTTTCTAAGTACATCCAGTGTAAAGTAGTGTTCCATGCAAACCAGGCTGACACAGTCTGAATCTAAATCTTCAATGTTTTTTATAAGGACATACCAGTCAATGAAATTTACAAAACAAAGGTTACTGTTGAATCCTGCATCGATTGCAACATCCTTCAACAGTTAACAATTTCATAATTTTTATTTTATTTATCATTTTATTATTCCATTCAATACAATCCACTGATAAAAAAACGAAGATAAATCTTGTTCTAACTTTCTAAGTGTAATACTTCAAGGAAAATGAACCAAGTAATGAAAAATTAACTAAAAGTAAAAAATTTTTGAAGTCGTTTTTCAAATTAGAATAACACTGTAGAACTATGTTAATTGCATTTTCAAGATAAAAATGAATTGAAAATAATATTATAATGCCAAGATTATAATGGTAAAATGACAGGAAAATAAAGAGAAGTATGGAATCACACTTAATACAAGCACAGTGAGACAGCTGATACAAAGTGTCCATTTTAAACATCCAAATGTTACCATGACAACAAACAAAAACATGTAACAAGATGTAGGTCACTTTCAAAGTGGCACTCAAAATATTGCACATAGGTTTTTAAGATAGAAAACAGAAAAAAAGATTTAAAACTTTGAATCCTATACAATCAATTTTCATATATTTTTACATTTTGATCCCCAGCAAAATAAAAGCATAATATGACACAGAATTTTTAATTTTTTTTTCACAAAGTCTAATGAATGTCAAAATCATTAACTTAAAGCAAATGTGCTCAAACCTGCTTTATATAATTTTGAATAAAATAATTTTGCATCAATTACAAATTCAATCAAGATTATATGTTACAATTATTTATACTATTCATAAAACATTTGTGTGTTACATGTTTTCATGGCTTTCAGATGTATGTGGCAGTATAATGGACTGAGGGAAAAACTTCTGATGTGAACTAAAACAATATTAACCAATCAACTTATGACTGTGAAATTGCAAAAATTTATTTTTGCATACCTTGTAAATTTTTGAATTTTATTTTTTTTTCTTGAAGGTTTATAAACAAAAGTATAAAGATGCAGACTGTTCTTAATTTAAGAATCATGAAAATAAATAGTGGAAAATTAAAGTAAACAGTGTAATTCACAAATTTTAACGTTATTTATCATATATTTTAAAAATTTACACTAATTTTACTACTGGATAATATAAATGCAATAGGCAAAAGTCTGGCAGCAAGAAAAGGTGTGTGTGTGTGTGTGTGTGTGTGTGTGTGCACAAGAACATAAAAGGCAATCACAGATCCTTTTAAAACGACAACAGATCTAATGCTTGTAAACAGGTGGTCATATAAACATAATTATATAATATACACACATAGACTCAACAACCCCTTTATCTTCTTAAAAAGGTGTCCAAGTTCAAAGGTGACAGAGGAATTGACTTGCCTATCTTACACACATACTCAAACCATTGGCAGTTTAACAGTACTGACCATCTGTATATAAAGACCATTGTTGTAAGTTTTTTTTTTTGGTATCATTTTAAAATACTGGCACATCTTGTAAAAGACAGTTCACTCACATCAATTATTACTGTAAATCAGGAATTTTCACAATTGTTTTATTTTTGCATTAATTCGTGGATAAAGCAAGATACAAAAAATAAAACTATCTCTAATATGAAAAGTCAATATTATTAGTTCTGGTGGTCACCAGATTACGCGAAGTTAAATGTATGTGAATAGATGTTCATATTGTCTTAACTGGGGTGAAAATTTCCCTATTTACAGTATTAAATGGTCAAATTTCTCCTGTCTCTTAATTTAACTTGTCTAATATGACAACTTGTATAAACTTTTTGCCTCTTGGTTAAGAGTCAAGACAAATTTTAGGTAGGCAATACTCTTCAGCCAAACACGTGGTTCGATGGATCCTTTAAAGGGGAGTAATGTAGTGTTATGTTACAGTCAAGATGCTTTTACGAGTGATCAGGTGAAATTAAAATTAATAAAATTCAAATTTACCTGATTGATGCAAAATAAAGCCATTAGTTAAGATTGTGAAATCTGAACCAGACTGAACCATTCTATTAAATTAATGAAAGACTTTCTCTCTTAATAAATATCACAGACTGCTCATGATAAAAATGACTGCTACATTAGTCAAAACTTAAATAAAGCTTTAGTCAAGATGAATTAACGTTCTTATGATCAAACTTAAACCCAGTCCTTGAGAAGTAAAAATAAAATAACCGTTCCTATAGTCAAAACTTAAATGCTCCAGCAAGGGCTGCTTTGCGTATAAATTCTTTGATGATGGACTCGTCAAGATGGGTGAACGCCTCAGTTTGAGTAACTGCTGTCATGTGATTCAAAGCAAACCGGAAACAGAAATCTTCTAGTTCCTACAAAAGAAATTTTTTTGGAACAGTCAATAATCTTTTATCTGCTAAAGAACTATAGTGGAAATTTTAGATTTTAGAACATAAACTTATACTGGTACATTATTTCAGGTCCAATGAAAACTGTTTTGTGTGACTTCTGGGGGAAAGACCAGTACAAACTGATCAATTAAGATAGGGGGATCAGTTTGGTAGTATATAAGGAACATTGTTGGCCCTATTAAAGAAGGAGAGTACTAAGATAGAATATACTGAGTAATAGAAAGACATAAAACAGGAATGAAGAAAAGTAAAAAGAACAAACGAAAAGGAAAAAGAAAAAAAATAAGAAAAAGACAAAGAACAGGAATAGGTTAAGAACATAAAGAAAGAACACTAAATTGGAAGGACACAGGACTGTAAATAAAGCAATTACAATAGAAAGGGGAAAAAAAGAAAGGGCAAAGTACAGAAAATAAGGAATAAACAAAGGACATTAAAGTATGGAATGGACAAAGTACAAAAAATGAGGAATAAACAAAGGACATAAAAGTATGGAATGGACAAAGTTCAGAAAATGTGGAAAGAATAAATAACAGGAAATAAAGAAACGAAAAAGGACAAAAAAAGACAAGAGACAGGAAAAAAGGAAAGGGCAAAAGATAAGGAATAGACAAAGGACAGGAAGTAAGGAAACGACAAAAAATAAGAACTCATTTAAAACAACTGTTGCAATGAATTTTGGCTTTTAGCTGTTGGAAAAAATAAAGATGAGATATAAAGTAACATTTATATAAACGAAACAAAGTGACCTATCAAACATAATGCCTTCTAAACTCATAATACAATAATAAACTTTATAATTTCTCAGAAATGGCAAATGGTTCAACTTAACTAAAAATAATGAAGATAAAAAACATTACATTAATTTTTTTTTCAATTAAAATAGAACTAACTTTAGCTTCAAACTTTCTAGCGGCAGCATAAAGCATGGCAACATTTTCCACTGTGATACCTTTCTTAATTATCTGTTCACACATCCTCTTTAATGCAAGTTCACAGTAGGCATTAGCTAAGTCCAATAATCCTAAATAAAATAGAAAGTCATCATTCATTTAGTTATTAAAAAAAAAAAAAAAAAAAAAAAAATTGTGAGGTTCACCATTATACCATGTGATACCCACAAGCATTATTTCCACTGAAATGGATAGACTGATTGATTGAATTGGGTTTAATTTCCAGTCAAGAATATTTCACTCAAGAGGTCACCAGCTACAGTTGAAGAGGCAGAAATTTTGACCTTTACAGTATGCTTAGGGCAATGTGCAGGGAAGATTTTTTAATGTGCCACACCTGCCATAATATGGGGCATTAGTTTTTAAGGTTTCCTCTAAAAGACCCTTGACTTTCATTTCTAAATGCCAGGTGCTTGGGGTAAGAACAGTCATTACCTATTTTCAAGTCTTGAAATCCTCTGAAATGGAATTTTAGAACTTGTTAATTTCCCATAAAATTTCTGTTATTCCTGGAATACGATCAAATCCTTCATTTTAATGGTGTCTCAAATTTTTCCTTGTTTTTCTGGACACCCAGTCCTATAAATTTACATGTCAATAAATAGTAGTAAATACCAAATTACCTAAAATTGGTAACCACAAACTACCAATTGAACATCCAATGTAATGGTATTTTTCTTAGAACCATGAAAACTGGAGCATACCAATCCCCCAGTCACATTATCCTAACAACAAGTGAACAAGTTGATACTCTGTTTTCCTGCTGAGGACAAGGGAGGGAAACAGATTTAAAAGTCTTATGTATAACCCAGTCAGGAGAGTACAAATATTGTCATTTGGTTATGTCAAGACAAATTGATCTTATTCCACCCAGTTTCTAATTATACAGATTGGTCTTGTACTCGGAAACCACAAATTCACAATGGTCATAGACTTACAGACCCCATGGACCATATGACCAGACTTAAAGATCTCACTGATCACATGACCAAACCTACAGATCTCGGTTATCGCATGGTGAGACTCAAAGACCCTTTAAGACTGTTGTCAGTAAATACATACCTATAGCTTCATCAGGTTTCAAGTTAACTTGATCTGTGTATAAATACTGTAGAAATGCTTTATAAACATTGTAGGAATACTGACTGATTTCTATAACCCTACAAATACAGAAAACAACAAAATAAAACAAACTTAACAACACCATGTATCATATATTTCTATATTCTAATTTGTCTCTCTTTATGGAAATTTCTGACATAGTTATTGGCCAGCTTGCCAGAATACATGGCACTATGTTTATAAATCTGTCTGGGTACATAAGCAAACACTGTTCGCAGCATAAGGCAAGTAACACATAAATAAAAAGAGGTAAACTCTTGTTGCCTGGTTACAGTAAACAAACATGGCTTGCTACAACGTCCACAAGATATATAGAACAAGGAACTTGAAGTTTAAAAAGACTGATGTGGATCAGGGTACACAAATCTTTGACAACACATATGAGGATGTGTAATCAGCCAAAATCCTGCATAACTTATGATGTCCCCCAGCTTGAACAGAAGATAAAATATTATAATTCACCTTTTATGGCTAAAAACTATTTTGAATACAAATATATATCAATACAAGTTAGTACTGTGTTCAGTTAATTTTAGTTGAATATATACTTTTTCTTATCCACTAGTTTCATTTACATATATTTACACTGTTTTCTATGACACCCTAACTTATTCCGTTGTTACTTTGATTTCTTTTGATTTTAATATTTCTTAGTCATCAGGTCAAGATGATTTTATTTCAACAGAGACAATAACCAGGATAACAGTGCAATAATGGAACCCACCAGCATACCACGTGATTAGTACCTCCTAACGTTTGTGCAGAATAAAATGGATAAAGTTTATGTCAAATATTCCCGAAAAAACATCTGTGATTAGTACCTCCTAACGTTTGTGCACAGTAAAACGGATAAAGTTTATGTCAAATATTCCCGAAAAAAACATCGTTATTAAGGGAAAACATCACTTTATGTGATTCCATGGTCAATAGAAATAATTGTCCTACACAAGTGCTATGAGGTACCACCTGGTGCTCTGGAAAAATAAACTGCAATAGTAGCATTGGTGAGAGTGGGGGTGGAGGGTTGCAACTTTTTCCCTCTCTTTAAAAAATTCAAAAGAGAAAAAAAAAAAAAAGAAAAATGTGGCTAAAAGGTCCTTTTATTGTATTATCACTTACTCTTTGCCATCTTCATCCCAACAGGACTGAAACATAGATCTGAAGTGATCACATCTGAAACAATTAACAAATAAACAATGCAGTAAAACCTTGATTTTTGCCGTTATTTGTTCAGAAAGATTTTGGCAATTTTAAAAAAATTGTGAAAAGTGAGGTTGCTAAGTAATGAGGTTTTACAAGTAAATAACATGTGGGCAGCTGTTCCTTCCTTGGCAAAAAATATGGATAATAAATAGATTTTGATGTACTTGCTTTAAAAGTGATATCTCTTCTCCCTTAAAAGAGAGAGAGAGAGGAGGAGAATGGAGAGGAGAGAGAGAGGAGGAGCGAGAGAGAGGAGAGGAAAGATGAGAGAGAGGTGAGAGGAGATATCTCAAGAGAGGGGGGGGGGGAGAGGGAGAGAGAGAGAGAGATGAGAGAGAGAACGGGGATAGGAGAGATGAGAGGACGAGAGAGAGAGAGGAGGAGAGCAAGAGCAACAAAAAAAGGATTACTAGTTCGAACCATTTTTAATAATTTCAGGACTGAAGTCTACTATAGTACATACTGCTATTAACATGCAAATAGGAAAAACTTCCTCTGACAATGTGTATCTTTTATTGTAAATAAACAATGTTTACTTTAATACCTTATTTTAAGTATTGCTTTATGTACACATATATCTCTTCCTTCTACAGAAAACTTTATATCACCTGTCACCTGTAAAAAATTAATTTAATTATCAAAAATACATCAGTATAAAAGAACAGAATTAACTACAGTTATCTTTTTTTGAAATATGAATGCAGAAAAAAATATGTATTTGGATTGAGTACTTCATTTTAATTCAATTTGTCAAAAAAGTAAAAAAAAAAAACACTTCCTGATCAATTTGAGAGAGAGAGAGAGAGAATGTGTGTGTGTGTGTGTGTGTGTGTGTGTGTGTGTGTGTGTGTGATGTATATAGGAAATTTTTTACATGTAGTTTTATTATATGTAATTATATAAAAGTTCAAGAATAAGAAAATGCACATCTGATTCTTGATTAAATGTTTGCTGAAATATAAAGCTATAAATTTTTAAAATATGTTTCACAGACCAATGGTTGTAAAATAAGTGGGATGGTTTGAAACCAAATGAAGTTATTTTCAAGTGACAAAAGCATTAGAATATAAATACACAGTATAATACTCACTGGATCATCAAAGGATTTAGCAATACACTCTGCTATTTTGGCTCCTTTCATTTGATCTACAATTAAAATGTATATATAATACAAGCAAGTACTACATGTACTATCACAAGTTTTTTAATGGAAAAGTAACGATTGGAAATGTTCTCTCTATCATGTTATTTTCACATAAATTCCTGGGAGCAACAGGAAAAATTGAATTTGGTCATTTTGGTCATATTATTTTCATATGAATTTCTGAGAGTCCCATATTTGTATGGAAAAGTAGATCAGATCGAACTATCTTAGTGAGAACAACAGGAGGCAAAAAATATCTTAAATCTTAAATTCTGATATATTCAATTTTCTATGCACAATTGGCACCCAAAGACCCTGAAATAAAAGCATAGAAATAAAATGATGTTTTTTCTACCAAAAACTTAATTTATGCAAAAAAATCACCAGTTTACCATAACAACACTACAACAATGAACTGTCTGCAATGATCTCAAAAAATATCCCCAAGTATACAGTTTGATCAACTTACCAATACTGTAGGTTCTCCATGTGACAGGGGGTGCAGCAAAGGCAGAAAATACATCATCAGTGCAAGTAAAACTTGTAACAATAGGGTTAGTGATTGACTGCCCCCTACACTGGCCCCAAACATATACTTTTCCAGTTTCTGTCATAGCTGCTGATATGTGAGCATAATGACTGGCTGCTACTTCTACCAACCTATAGGTGAAAAAAAAATGAATAAGTATTAAAAGCTATATCATGCCAGAATATTGCAAATTAACATTTTGCATATAGGTTTTATACTGCAGATGGAGAACCACATTCCTAGTGAAACAACATAGCTAGTCCTTAAAAATCTTTAAAATAGTTAACATAAGTCAATCTTATTGGACAGACACCCACATTCACACACAATATTTGGCAGACTTCATTGTTTCTCACAGAGTTAAATTGTGTTCACTACTCTGACACAAAATAGACATAAAAAAAAACCAGTAAATATAAATGCTTATATTATGAAATCAGGGTGAGATATACTATTTTCACGAAATATTTTCGCAAAAATGTTCAAAATGGTTTGATTTTATCTTTTTAAGTCCATTTTAGTCAAGTCTTTCCCAAATCAGTAATATGAAGACTCAATGCACCTCTTTTTTTAACTGGATGTAATTTTTCAATCAGCTAATTGTAAATTTACAAGTTATTTTACAATCAAGTTTTTTTTATCAAAAGATAAAACATTGATCGTATTACAAAATAAAAACAGACTTTAGATATTAAGGAAGATATAAGAACTTATCATCCTCAAAAAACACATTTATTGTTTGTATATATTACCTATCTCCATTTACTGTAACTTTACATGGTGCTACTTGATTGGCCTTATTTCCTGTACCTAGTTGCCCGTAAGAGTTAGCTCCCCATGAATACAGAATTCCTTCATCTGATAATGCCAGTGTGTGTGCATATCCACAAACCAACTACAATAATAAAGGACACACACATATAAAGATCCTGAAAATTTTTACAGTAAAACCTTGTTACAATGCCTCTATATAACACTGCCACCTCTTTTTGAAGCATCCCACAGTTTATCGGTCGGTGGTTTTCTCCGGGCACTCTGGTTTCCTCCACCATCCCAGAACTGACCGCTTCGAAATATGTGAGAGAATCTTGACTGGGGCGTAAAACACCATTACTCCTGTCCACTCCCCCAGTTTATGACCTTTATAAAAATCTGACTGAATTCTGAAATTCTGACTGTACTATGGTTGTAATGAATGTAGTTTTTATTGTTTATTGAAAATCAATTCTTCTTTGATTTATTCTGTAATTTACAGAAAATATGCAAAACATGATTTTTCATCTTAAAAGCCATAGTTTCACAAAAAATTTATGCATTGCATCTTTTTTGTTTATCTTTTCAGTAAATATTTTGAAACAGATACATTTATGTGGCAGCCTAAAGGCTTAACATGTGGTTGGGTAGCTAAGTTGGTAGAGTGCCCTCCTAGTATTGGAATATTATCAGGTTTGAGTCCCAGTCTGGCCACAGCATTTTCCCTTTCCTGTTACATTTGGGAGCTTGTCAACCCTGGGAAATGACTGACCAACAAGTTGGTCCCAGGATAGAACCTGGTAGTTTAAATTCATTCAAAGTAGACAAATGGAAAAACGGGAAGAAAAGAATGTGGCAGACTATACTTGATAGGTGGCTGTGGAAGCTAAGGCAGTAGTTCGTAGTATTAGGAAGGTCCCAGTTTTCAAGTTCCAGTTTGGCTGCTCCATTTTTTCCCTTTCCTGTTACAGATTACCTGGTATTATTTATTAATTCAAAGAAATGTGATTTTTTAGAGATAATTACCTGACTTATAATGGTATTCTGTAACTGTTGTACTCGTGATGGGTTTGGCATGTTTACATTGTTACCTAAACCAAGCTGTCCATTTCCATTGTATCCCCAACCATATACCTGTATTTCAAAAATAACTTTCTTGAAAAGCATGCACATTAAGTTATACCAATCCTTATTTTTATGATTTACAAATACTATTAAATTTATTATTTCAGGTCTCTCATTATCTAAGTTTACAGTAATTCCTTTTAGGCAGATCTAGTGCGAAAAAGTTTGTCAGTTCACTTACCAAACGGAGATAACTCCAGTTTCTCTCTCAGCTTAACAATAAAGATATCTCAGAATTTTTCTAGAAAAGCAGGCAAAGATGGTTTGACCATCTAGAGGGCATTACAGGATGGATGTCTAGGATCTGTACACTGAATTTCACTGGTCATTAGGCCCTGGGTAGACAAAATCTGACTTGGGATGACCAAGTGAAACAGGGGGAGGGGGGAGGAGGAGGAAAAGAAGGAGATGGAGGTGGAGGAGAAGGAGGAGGAGGTTTCTTCCAACATCCAAGAACTGATCACATGAATATCTATTAAATAGGGTAAAAATCACCATGACTCCACTACATTTAGTTGACAAATTAAGTATTAACTGTCCTGGTTTTTCTTGTCTTGTCTTGTTCGAAGTTTTGTCATCAACTTGTATTGTGCCATGTTCTTTGTTAAGTAAGCTGTTGCCAAGTGCATGATTTTTTTTTAAATCACAAATTTTTATCTTCTCATCTAACTCATCACAAAGAATCAATCACAGCCAAAGCATCATTAAACAATAAAACATTACTTTTCGTCCTGATATTGTTGTAAAACAATGACAAATAATAGATTGAGCTAATTATGTACATGTATGTCTCACTTTAATGGAAAAAAATTGTATTAAACATAGAGCTTGGATTTAATTAAACTGAGAAAAACAATTCTATAATATTTACATACCTCTCCATTTTCCATCAGAGCCATAGAAGATGTCTGTCCACATGCCACAGATATCGCTACTCTCAAACCTAAAAAGGGTCATAAAAAATATTCAATAAAACATATATATCAATGAACCTTTCTAACATACATATATGTGTAAAAAAATTTAATCATGATTCATCTTATTAAGAGCACTCTCGACATTGTTAAGAAGTTGTAGAAATCATTGTCTATGTTTATCATTTATTTCTAATTAAAGCAGGTTTTAACAACTCCATCAATTTTACCTTTTGTAAAATGGATGTTTGTTTAAGTAAATTTCAGTCAAACAAAACTGATATCTGTAAATAAGACATGACTTAATTAACTCCCTTTAATTGTGTTGCTGTTGCTTAGCATTTAACAAAACAACCATCATTAGAGTGTATCCCTTTATGAAATGCCCATAAAAAATACCTCTTTGGAGAGACCATACCTCTTCAAAAGTAACCGGTAATATTTGAAATGTAGAATGAAGTTATTATCTTGAGTCGGACATAGCCACTGAACATGAGCATCCAAATATGTGTATTATAAACATCTTAATATTGGCTACCAAAGCAGACCATATTTATTTTACTGAAAGTGAGTTAATGTAATCAGAATTTCACCAACAGACTTCCTAGTCCTGAACTTCTAACAACATGGTCACATACTCGCTTTTCATTATGAAATGCCAGGTTTAATTCTTATTCTGGGCACAAAGTGATTTAGTAGATTTCTGATGTATCATCTCTCCTGTTATGGTAATAAAGAGAAAGACTCACCTATTACTGCCATAACTTTACGTGGTGTTGGTTGATTGGTAGTGGTTCCTGATCCCACCTGACCACAGTTATTTTGTCCCCATGCATATACCTGTAAAAGAGAAGTCAGAATTACTCATATTATTGTTGTTTCCATTATAGTAAGAAGTCAGAAATCGCAAACAAAACTTAACCAAAATACTGACATGAGAAAAAATGCTGCACAAAAATAAAACAGGCAAAATAAGACTACCAGTAATATGTTGCTACCACTGCTTTAATCTAAAATGTGTGGAGTCATGGTGTTTCACACCCTATTTAAAAATATTTCATCTTTACAGATGTGGTCAGTTTATGAACAGTGGTCAAAATTCCAAGTACCTGAAGAAAACCACTAACCATTAGTAAGCAAACTAACTAAGATCAGCCTAATTGGGATTCCAATCTAGGATGTGAGAGGCAATGTGGTCCATAAGCGTGTGATGTAGACCATTTGGCCACGGAAGTCTAATTTTTGACAAATTGGTAACAAACTGCATAAGATGTAAATGTTTTACTGTTAAAAAACATTTCTTTTTTATCTGTTCATTATATCACAAAAGTTATGATCTTTTGAAATCAACAAGATATACTTACTTATAATTTAGCTAATTTAATTAAAAAGAAATAAATCATCATTCTGATCAATGGTATGTTACAACAAGAGGCCCATGGGCCTTAACGCTCACCTGAGGATATGGCCAACCTGAGGATATATCCAAAATCATTTGCAAAAATACATAAAATATTCTTATATACATGCCTACAAAAAAAGTTATAGTTTTCAAGATAATTAATAATTTGAGTCTTTTTATGCATCTATGACCTTGACCTTTAAACGTAAGACCTTGATCTTATATCAGAATAATCACCATATCAATTCCTACAATATTCGAATATACATGCCATACAAAAAATTAATAGTTTCCAAGATAATAAACAATTTCAGTCTTTTTATGCACCCATGACCTTGACCTTTGAATGTATGACCTTGAGCCATATATCAAAATGTTCGTTATGTCAATACCTACAATATTCTAAAATACATGCCTATACAAAAAGTTTATAGTTTTCAAGCTAACGCACAATTTTAGTTTTTTTTTTAGCAAAAAATAACATTTCAAGGGCATCAACTCCTACATGCATTATCATACAGTTACGAAACTTTGTACCTTTTTACATTTTGTCCTGCTGAACATTTTAACAATGTTTTAATATTATATATCTCTTATAATTTGGAAGAAAATAGCCCAAATCTGCACAAATTACAAACTAGGTCATGACCTTGAACTTTGACCTTGACCCCATTTTGAAGGTTATTTCAAGAAAAGTCAAAACTGAAAACCCCATGTCAATATCTATTCATATAGTCAAGTTATAATAATTTGAAGCCGTTTTACGAAATTTTTAAAATTAAACGCAAAAACGCGTAACCTATTTTTCAGCCGAATTTCTCGAATTGTACAAACTATATACTTAAGACTCTAGAGTAGCTGAAAATCAAACCAGTTTTTGTCTACCACTTTTGGTTTCAGAGAAGAAGATTTTTTAAGTTTTTTCAAATGTAGGTCACAGTGACCTACTTTCTATAGCTAGGCAACCAAAAGTAAAAATTTGAAAAGTGCTCTCCCAATAACCCTTTCTGTGAAGTTTGATTAATATTGGCCCGGTAGTTTCTGAGGAGTTGTCGAAAATGTGAGTTACAGATGCACACACGCACACACGCACATACGGACACACGCTACGCCATGCCATAAGCTCACATGGCCTATAGGCCAGGTGAGCTAATAATATGCTTAGGAAATTGTAAATTGCTGGATGAATGATCTGTTAAGAGGATAAAGCTTTAGAAATATCAAAATTTCTTTTAAACAATAACAGAAAAATTTGTCTACACTCATCACTTTCTAACTTTTCTTTGTTTACACAGATCATTTACTGCAGAATATTAAATGGCATGTCCTACTGAAGCCCATTCAAAACATAGTATGTATCCTTTCGCTTTGGTGGTTGAGCCGTTCAGGAATGTGTGTTACCCCTATGGCTATTTTAGTTTGTTAACCTAAGATTTAAGATGGGGTCCCTTGGACAAAGTTTATAAGAAATGTTTTCATAAATTCTGAAACCTACAAGCATTTCAATTTATACTTCAGTGAAAGTGCATTAAATCTTTTTAGAAGGGATTTGAATGGTAGTATTAGTTAAAACTTGTGTATAGATGTCTGATTTAATTTATATTTTGACATATAAAAACTGTCTCTGTCCAAATTTAAGTGAGATTATTTTTCAAGCATCTGGATGATTATGATGACTTAATTTCAGTGTGATTGCTCACCTTTGTTAAACAGACATAAAAATTGTATGAGTTAACACAGTGGAAAGCGACCAGTCTCTTAAACAGAGGCCTCTGGTTCCATTTAGACAAGTTTTTGTTTTCATAGGTTTTAGTTGAGACAGATTCTATTCTATACAATCCAGAATTATATATAAAACATATACATACCTCTCCATCTGATGTTAATGCCATTGAGTGATGACTACCACATGCTACTTTAACTACTTTTCTTCCTTGTAGATTTGTACTGATGAGAGTCGGAGATAAACCTTGACTTGAGCCACCATTACCGAGCTGACAATATCCATTGTGTCCCCAACTGTACACTTCACCATCTAGTAAAATAGATCATTCAGATTGAGAAATAACATTCACCAAACAAAGGAAAGACTGATTTCAAATTAAAAAACAAATTGTATTAAAAGAATATTGCAATTGAAATAAATTATTTTTTACCAACAGTTTGAAACCCAAACAAGTTGCTTCCTATGTCCTTGAGGGGCCTTGGTGACCAAGTGGTCTAAAGCACATGATTATAGATCACAGTACCTCTCACCATCAAGCAGATCCTAGTGTGAATTTGTTAGTTCACTTTCTGAAGGTTGAGGATTTCTTAATACCACTCCTGTTTCCTCCACCATCCCAGAACTGACCAATTTTCTGTCCTTGAGCAAGGAAACTGATTTCATTTTGCTCTAGTCAGTCAACTTGTAAATAATAGAGCACAAGAAGAAATACAAAAAGTTTATGATCCTTGACTTTTAAGAGTCAATTTCAAAACCCAAGATTCAAATCATTTAAACACAACTGATTATTCTTAAAAGCCTGATGTCAAATTCATTCTCAACAGAATCTCTGACTTGAACTTGAAAATTGACTGTATCCTCACTTGGAGCCTGCTGCTGAAAAAGCCTATATGACAGAGACAGAGAAAAAATATTTAACTTACTTGCAGAGACAGCTAAGACATGGGGGCCACTACCAAAAGCAATGTCCGTTATTTTCTTCTTACATAAAAGTTCAATCTTCCTTGGTTCAAAACTGCTATGAGCATCACCTAGAATATTAAACATTTGTAATGAGTTTCATGCAATTTCATGATTTTTTTATTTATCTAATAATTATATATATAATGTATATATTAAACATATCTATGGACCAGTCATCCTTAAAACTAAAAGTCTAGCTCTTATATATGAAAAATATAAGACATTATATATTGTATATTGTGTCTAGTCTCTCTATATCGAGTAAAATATTTCAATTGGCATTGTGACAGCCGAATGACTGAAGAAAAACCTACTCATCTTCACAGGATTTTACTGATATCGTTGAGTGGAAAAGCATAAAGTCTTAGGCCCTGCAAAGCTGCCAATTATATAACTATCTATCAGTGCTGTACACATCCTTTTTTGATAACTGGTCTGGGATCATGGAATTAGGAAAATTCCTATAAGCATTGTTTTGTGCAGTTTGGGTAAAATATTTACTTATGGGAAAAGTTACTACTGGTATTTTGTTCTCATTTTATTAAAGTTTGAAAAATTCACCAGAATATTTTGGAAAAATATAGGTTTTGAACCTTGGGATCGGGGGCACCATAAATGAGTAAACAAACCGGAAAAGTTACTACCGGTATTTTGTTCTCATTTTATTAAAGTATGGAAAATTCACCAGAATATTTTGGAAAAATATAGGTTTTGAACCTTGGGATTGGGGGCACCATATATTGAGTAAACAAACCGGAAAAGGCATATTCTTAACTCTGATTACAGTACTTATACAACATAGTTGAACATACTAACCTAGTCCTAAGCAGTTACTACAATTAGAGCCTATAGCATACACATCATCAGATTCAGTGATATAAATAGCTTCATTTCCAGAACTTCCAAATACGCAAATCTTCTTAACATTTCCGATTTCTTCAGGATCTAAAACACTAAAGATGGGCCACTTAGAACAATCCATCTTTGCCATTTATATTGAAATTGTTAATGACCTTTCTGTTGAAAAAAAGAACAATACAAAAAATAAATCGTGTATAAAAATCATGGTATTCATTTTATTAAGAGATGTAACATTGATGCAACTTCCAAATTTAAGGGCCTTTAAAATTGATAAATGCTTGTCTTTATAAAAAGAACATTACAAGAACACCATCTTATATCAAAATACAAAGTGTCTAAATTGATGAAGATTTTACATAGTATATGAACATGTTTTTGTAAGTGAGTAAAGTTTCAAATGAATGGTATTATAAATGTCTCGTTTGCCAACTTGATAACACTGTCTTATATTGTGTGTGTTAGTGTGGGGCTCACTTTGCATTTTGTTCTAGATTGTCAAGAATCTTTCACTAATAATGAGGTGATTAGTTCTGGGATGGGACTGAAGCATGGTTGAATTGAAGCTATTTGATCATACTTTTGCATCCTGAATGTCTACAAATCTAAATCTTTTGAAGTTTTTCCTTAATGCAAAGGCCTTGGTGTCTGAGTGGTTTAAGAGTGCTATTAGGTATTCTGGTTTACTCTATCATCTCAGATCTGACCATTACAGTCTCCATATGAGACAAAAAACCCTTGACTGGGGCATTAAACATCATAACTCCACTCCACTCCTTAATACAAGCAGAACACCACAGTAATTACCAGACAGTGCTGGGTCAGAATTATTTACCATAGCAACATATAAATATCCAAACCATTTTTTAATTTTTAAATGTAAATACTTCTACTTTGTCCAAAGTTTCATGCATGTATGCATTAAGCGGTATTGATAATTAATAATATCAAGTGATAAGGGGTAAGAGAAGGGGCGAGAAGAAAATACAGTCAAAGATGTCATTCAACTGAGCCAAAATTCCAAAAAAGACACCTCTATAGCCTACCTGACTACCTAAAAAGCAATAACAACTTACAGTACAACTGAGAACTCAGGGGCAAACTACAGATAGTCAAAATATCCTCTGACCCTATACACTTTTTGGTCTTTATCAAAAACCTGGGATTTTCCGCTACCAACTGGTGTCAGAAGGGGTGCAGCCTAATTTTGCTTCAGACAGAAAATATTTGTTGAACTGTAAAAATATTACTAACTCAATTGATAGGTGAATGATTTGTTTTTCAAATTATTTATATTTTTCAAAATGTCATCAGATTCACTTCTCTGGTGTTGCTGTTTGTCGACCTCAACTTCCATTTTCAAAACAAGACTATGTAACCTCTCAAAATTCTCCCATTCAAATATTTTGGAAGACCAATCATTCTGCTATTTATCTAGGTTAGTAACTTTTTTTATGGTTCCAAAGTGACTTGAGGCAAAGTTCTTCCAACAACAGATGGTATCAGAAAATCCTGGGTTTTTTAATATAGAAATTGATTTGATCCTACACACAGACATCAGGCATAGGGTGTCAGACAGAATCAGAGGAAATTCCAAGTAAACTACAAAGTGATGACATTAAATATGTATAGTATATACACTTGGGACATCACGGACAAAGGGAGTCTGACCAGTTTATTACCAGTTCATTGTGGAAAAGGTAATAACTGTTACCAATCTGTAGAAGCCAATATAAGCATTGCACCAGTCTGGTCCATTTGTTAGATTCACTCTCTTAAATCCTTTTTATACCAGCAACATAAATTGTGACAGTCACTTAAATTGTGATGTTTTTCCAAATCTAGGTCTGTTTCACTTTTTTTCCTTGATTTGTTTCCCATGTATTTTGCCGGAGTCTGTCTGCACTATTGTGCATCTATTTGCCAAACTGTTAGTTCAATGTTTTAATATCAACAAGAAAAAAGAAACTAGTTTCACATATCCTGTTTCGTGTGTTCTAAATAAAGCTATTAGAACATATTTACAGGTAGCTGTTATTTATTATCAGGATTTGATTTAGTCCGAAAAGATCTGATTTTAATTAAAAAAAAATATTCAAGGTTCGGTAGCTGAATGACATTATGAATATATAGTAAGAGAGAAAAAACTTTATTTATTATCGATTCCTTTAACGTTTAACATAATTTTGGGGAATCCATTTCAGAAGGGCATAATTATGCAAATTCATCAAATTTTCCACCAGGATACTTATTCTTCGAGTTTTTGTTCCCTTTTACTAAAAAAGAAAATAAATCGTTGCTATAATTCGTGAAATTACCTGAACAAAATTAACACTCACAAACAGATGTGACGTCCATTGTTTTCATTTTTCCGCTTTTATATCGAAACCGAAACTGTTCCTACCGGAAGTTTACTTTTAACTAGCAGGTACTTCCTCTTATGGGAGAATAAAATTGATTGGGTTTTCCCAGGAAAGTGACCAATGGAATGTAAGCTCTTGTTTGGTTTTTGGATGTTGTTGACAAATGGCGGCAAATTTAGGTGGAAAACGAAAATTAGTTGAATCAGTTGTCAAACATGGAGCAAAGAAACCATTTGGACACTGGAGCCAAGGACTTTTGTCTTCTATGGATGATCCAGAACTCCGAGTTCATTCTGACGACAAAATAACCATAATTAAAGACAAATATCCAAAGGTTTTCTGAAAAATTTTATTTTTTGCTGATGGTTGCAATTTTATGTTCCACATTATTCTTATAGACCTGAAATGCATGGCTCCGAACGGCAACATCAGCATTATATAAAAAAAGCCGTTCGGAGCCATGTATTTCAGGTCTAATTATTCTTACATCTTACAGTGTTTTTATTCAAAATCGTTGTTATAAGTTTTGTTTAGAAACACACGGCTTAGTTATAGAGTGATGGGTTGTTGAAGATTTAAACTTGTTATTTTTCAAGTAAACACCACGATAAAGTGCGTTAAACATACATCCTCAAGGCTCCTATCTTTGTGGTACTTAAGTTCGTGGCATTTTGATTGTAACGGACGTCATTCAAAAGAAGTACAATTTTTTTTAATTTTAGATAAATTGAAAATATTTAACTTTTTAGCAGCTGGTAAGAGTATTCTTGTGAAATATTGGGAATTGTAACTTTTAAGGCCAATTCAACTTAATTGGTAGATTCTCATCCCCACCCACCCCACCAAAAATGTGCCAGCCAAAGTCATTTTATTTTTGTTTCTCATCCCGGGCATATTCAAAGTTTGTTCCAGAGTTATGTCGAGTCTATGGCGTTTTAGAAAAGGGTTTTGAGCACTCCCTTAAAAAACGGAAGTGCGTGGTTGAAATCGAAAGTAGCTTCATACATGTTACAGATAGGGCATGGTTTTCGTAATTTTGCATCTTGCCAGTGGTCCAAAAGAATTACAGGCATGGTACAAATATAGCAGACACTCGACAGTTAGTGGAGGTGTACAATAATTTAATAAGTGGCGATGCATACAAAAGGGCCCTATTGCCAATGTAGATGTCAATCATGTGAGAGTGCTAGTTTTCTATAAAATAAAAAATAAAACCCTCCCACCCGCCCCAAAATTTGTGTCCAACCTGGATGAGAATCTACTATTTAAATTGAATTGGCCGAATAGATTTCAAAATTCCAAAATTTATTTTTTAAAACTTTATTTTTAAGTAATGTAAAATAAATTAAGCATAGAAAATGTTAAAAACTAGCATTGCGAATTTTTACAAATGTGTTGATTTTGATTTGTAGTGAGTTAAAAAAAATATATAATTGTATTTCTTTGCTAGTTCCATTTTTTTTTTTTTATTAGCTCCACTGGCTAAAGCCAGCTGAGCTTATGGCATGGCGAAGCGTGCGTGCATTCGTGTGTAAACTTTGGTCTTCTCCTCTGAAACCACCGGGCCAATTGGAACCAAATTTGGTGTGGAAGGTCCCTACCTCGGCCTGACTAAAGCTTTTACCAGACAACCCCGCCCTACATCCAAGATGGCCGTCGTTACTATAAATAGAAAAAACACAAAAATGGCCATTGTGGATTCATTTTTCCAGCAATTAAGCTCAAATTTGAAATGAAGAAAGTATATAGTGGGGGATTCAACATATGTAACAGGTTTTTGTGAGAAATTTTTTATTGACCCAATTTTTACAAATTATGCAAATAAAGTTTGTACCAGACAACCCCGCCTGACATCCAAGATAGTCGCTGTTACTATAAATAGAAAAAACACAAAAATGACCATTGTGGATTTATTTTTCTAGCAATTAAGCTCAAATTTGAAATGAAGAAAGTATATAGTGGGGGATTCAACATATGTAACAGGTTTTTGTGAGAAATTTTTCATTGACCCAATTTTTACGAATTATGCAAATTAGGTGCAATATTTTAGTGAAATCTTTAAAAATCTTCTCCTCTAAAACCACTGGGCCAATTGAAACGAAATTTTGTGTGGATGATCCCTACCTCGGCCTGACTAAAGTTTTTACCAGACGACCCCGCCCGTCATCCAAGATGGTCGCTGTTACTATAAATAGAAAAAACACAAAAATGGTCATTGTGGATTCATTTTTCCAGCAATTAAGCTCAAATTTGAAATGAAGAAAGTATATAGTGGGGGATTCAACATATTTAACAGGTTTTTGTGAGAAATTTTTCATTGACCCAATTTTTACAAATTATGCAAATTAGGTGTAATATTTAGTGAAATCTTTGAAAATCTTCTCCTCTGAAACCACTGGGCCAATTGGAACGAAATTTTGTGTGGATGATCCCTACCTCGGCCTGATAAAGTTTGTACCAGACAACCCCGCCGGACATCCAAGATGGCCGCTGTTACTATAAATAGAAAAAACACAAAAATGGCCATTGTGGATTTATTTTTCCAGCAATTAAGCTCAAATTTGAAATGAAGAAAGTATATAGTGGGGGATTCAACATATGTAACAGGTTTTTGTGAGAAATATTTCATTGACCCAATTTTTACGAATTATGCAAATTAGGTGCAATATTTTAGTGAAATCTTTAAAAATCTTCTCCTCTGAAACCACTGGGCCAATTGGAACGAAATTTTGTGTGGATGATCCCTACCTTGGCCTGACTAAAGTTTTTACCAGACAACCCTGCCTGACATCCAGGATAGCCGCCATTACTATAAATAGAAAAAACACAAAAATAGCTATTATAGTTCCATTTTTCCACAGATTTAGCTCTTATTTGAAATGTAGAAAGCATATTGTGGGGGATTCAACATATGTAACAGGTTTTTCCGAGTCTTTTTTCATTGACTCAATTTTCACTAATTATGCAAATTAGGTGCAATATTCTGTGAAATCTTTGATAATCTTCTCTGAAACCACTGGGCCAATTGGAATGAAATTTTAGAGTGGAAGATCCCTACGTCGACCTGACTAAAGTTTGTACCAGGCAACTCCCCTGGCATCCAAGATGGCTGCTGTTACTATAAATAGAAAATACACAAAAATGGCCATTGTGGATCCATTTTTCCACAGATTTAGCTCAAATTTGAAATGTAAAAAATATATTGTGGGGGATTCAACATATGTAACAGGCTTTTCCAAGTCTTTTTTCGTTGACCCAATTTTTACTAATTATGCAAATTAGGTGCAATATTTTGTGAAATCTTTGAAAATCTTCTCCTCTGAAACCACTGGGCCAATTAGAATGAAATTTTGTGTGGAAGGTCCCTACATCGGCCTGACTTAAGTTTATACCAGGCAACCCTGCCTGACATCCAAGATGGCCACTGTAACTAAAATAGAAAAAAATGAAAATGGCCATTTGGATCCTTTTTTCCATCGATTGAGCTCAAATTTTAAATATAGAAAGTGTACTGTGTGGGATTCAAAATATATAAGGGGTTTTTTCTGAGAAAATTTTTATTGATCCAATTTTCAAGAAATATGCAAATTAGGTGTAATATTTAGTTAAAATCTTCTCTAAAACCACTGGGCGAATTGGAACCAAATTTCGTGAGGAAGGTTCCTACATCAGCCTGAAAAAAGTTTGTACCAGTCCAAGATGCCCGTTGTTACTAGATATAAAAAAAAGCCATTGTTGATCCGTTTTAAGCTCAACTGGCTAAACCCAGCTGAGTTTATGGCATGGCCAAAGTTTGTCAGTTAACTTGCTGCTTGGTCATGGTTTTCTCCGATACTCCAGTGTCCTCCACCATTTCCAAGACTGACAGTCTTCGTATAAGTGAAATATTCTTGAGTTGAACGTTAAACAGCATTACAAACAAAAACAAACATTGTCTTACATATGCAGCCAGTTGAGCATCACAGGCCCTATTGGGCCTCTTGTTAAACCTAAAAAAAAACCTGATAGGAAAGTATAAACGTGATTCATTATTTAAGAATGTTGTTACTAATGAAAACCAATACATATACAAGCTCTGTGTTGATATTGTAAAATTCTGCCTTAAACCCATGTTGTTTATTTTCCTTTTTAATAAAATCAGTGTTGTACATATAACTCGTATAACCCATGCTTGCTTAGTAACATCAACTATTTGATATAAGCAAATAAAACAAAATAAATAAAATAATAAAAGAAAAGAAGAAGGCAAAACAAATAAATAAAATAATAAACTGTTGTAGAAGTCCCATGAAACATTTGCTTGGTACAGCTCCTAGCCTTAAAGCTGTTAAGGAATCAGAATATCTGCCTCAAACATATCAAAACATTTTGAGTTGAGATCTGACATACTCATATTTTAATAATTTTTTTTAACAATCTGAATGGTTCAATAAACAGAAAAAGCAATAATGAACAATAATCTTTGTTTAACTTGATTCATTGGTGGCAGTCTACACAACTAAATTCTCTTATTTCTTTTATCTTTTACTGCTACAGTTTTTCAAGAAAACATATTCTAACTGTGTCTTTGCTTTTGTTGGTTTTGTCTTTTAATTTTCTAATGTTAAAATAAAAAAAAAAAAAAAAAAAAAAAAAAAAAAAGCTGATTTAGTTAAAATCTTTTCAATCATAAAATGTATTACATTCTCCAGTCAGAAACTTTGAGTGTACAGTTTGTATACCAAGTTAGTGTAGAAAATACAATTTAAAAAAATTAAAGAAGAAAATAATAGTACTCTTTTCCATGACTTTTTTTGCAGGCACAACACCACTTTCTTGTGATGCCAAAAGAAAACATACCCAGTTTGAAAAGTTTAAAGAAAGAACATTTAGATTTACTACACTATATCCAAAAACAGGGACAAGAAATTGCAGACAAGTAAGTTATAGTTGAAAATTTTGATTTACATTTTATGTAAAAATGATGTGCGTTTTTTCTTTAGTCAAACACTGAATTTAGAAAACCTCAAAAACCAATGCAGTGCAGCACAGTAATGGTGTTTTATGCCCCATTCAATAATATTTCACTTATATGGTGGCAGTCAGTTCTGGGACAGTGGAGAAAACTTAAATGCAATTTTTCTGTTGGAACAAGTATATTTTAATTAATTAGTACTGTAATTAACAGAGTATGTAGACTTCCTGAACATTTGGTCTCATTCTACTGCCTGTTCTACATTCTACATGTTCTACACAATGTTTTACATTATCTTCTTTTGCATGTCATTTATCTCAACAGATGTATAATTACTAATATTTTTGGCTTTTTTACAGAGCTGATAAAAATCTGAAATTTCGTTTCGGATATCATGCGGTTCCAAGTATGGGGTAAGTGTGTTAGGTAGTTATAACTTTAAGCTTCACTGGCATTATTGCAGCTACAAAATGTATAAAAGGTTTCTGTTTCCTGATAATCTTGCAACAGTGAGATTGAACTGTAATCTGTAATTTTTCACTGTGACTGGTTAGAAAATAGGTGTTCTGTTTCATCTAAATCAGTCCCTTGAGTTGTTCATTATTAAATATCTCCAACATCTTACATCTTCCAGATATCAGTAAAATGTTCTACTTGTCTTTATATTTGCTGATGTGATAATAAGCTGCTTCAAAATTTATTATTCACTCTCACTAATCGTTGTAATTTTGGAATTCAAACGAAGTAATGGTTTATAAACCTTAAAATAATAATGTTTTATCCATGAATTTCGAAAAAAATACCAGTACAATGAATCTTGTGCTAGTTTTGTAAAGGAGATATACCATTTAAGAAACACATTAAAAGAAGATACTAACATTCCTCCCTAAAAAATGTTGGTTTATTTTTTCTTTGAATTTTGCAGAGGGATCTTGCTTTATTTAAGTCTATAATTTAAAAAAAATTAATTTTTTTATTTTTTATATATATATATATACATGTATATATATATATACAGTATAACCTGTAATAGCGTCCACCTCTATATAACGTCCACCTGTCTATAGCGTCCAGTCTAAAGTATCCCCAATCGATTTTACTATATAAAGACCCCCTGTATAGCGTCCACCTGTCCAATACGTATAGCATGATTAAATGTGTTTGACATGCCGACATTGTGTTTATTATCGCCAATTGGGTTCGGGAAGAGCGTGGATCGATTAATTACAATGGATATAATGACTCCTGGATATGTTTATAAAGATAGATGGCGAGAACCGCCTATGTTTTCTTAACAGTTAAACTGCATGGTCTTGATTTACTCAGCCTGGACATGTCAAGGTGTCAACTGATTATCCTTTGTGATATAATAACAGGGTAACAATCGTTTACATCATTAGCCAATTAATAGAGTAATACTGTATTAGCGAGAACCACGTGTTTTGAGAATTTTGAAAATGTCGAATCTCCGTCCAGCTCGGAAAGCTTTAACATTAATGCAACGTGTTGAAGTAATCAGGTAGATGCAAGAATTAAAATTTTTAAAGCATATACATTTTAGAAAAGTGGTGAGGTGTGATATACATCGAATTAAATTTCTGTCAACTTTTGTTACAATTTAGTGGTAATAAAATTTATTTAATTTGTATAATATTTTTTTTTTTTTTTTTAATCTGTTGATTTCACTTGTAACAAAATGTTATCAGCAACAGCCACAATGGTTTAAAAATGTTCATAAATTTCTGTTATGCCCACTTATGGTGCTAATTTTCATGGTCAAGATAATTTACTTAATATCAAGATGCAGTTTAATTAAAATGATCAAGTCACTTATTAAATCCAAAAATCACTGTAAATTGAAATAAATTATTAAATTTTTCTCACAAGTTTTATTTGCTCAAGTTTATAAGTTAATTTAAGTAATATCTAGTGTAGAATGATTGTGAAATATTCTGTTTTAAAGTCCTTTGTCAAGCACTGGCAGGGGCGTAGCTAGGATAAAATGATGTGCATGCACGGTCGTCAAAGACGACCGTTGAAGGTCGACAAAGTCGACCTTCCTTGCTAGGGGGGTCCGGGGGCATACTCCTCCGGAAAATATTTAAATTTTAGACCTTAAATCCCGAGATTTGAGACCAAAAAAAGCCACCAGAAACACCAAAGGGCTGTTGTTGAAACAGGCAAATTTTGGCTCAAAAATATATCAGAGAAGGAAGTTTCCGAAAACATTAATGATTGACCAGAATAATCCATCCATATAAAAGCTAAAGCTGATCATCTCTGGTTTGTTTAGAAATGTGCATCTGGTCGGTTCTATGACTAACGGTCAGGATATACAGATGCATGCCAAAAGTGAAGATAATTTTTGAAATTTATATATACATGTATATATATTTTTAAAAAAATGTCCCGATTTTATTTCTTAACATTTTGATAAATTTTGTACCGTTAAATAAAAGATTATTTGCAGATTTTTCTCATATTGTTGACACTTTTGTCTGATTTTCTATTTCAGAAAAATCACAATTTGAACATGGTTCAAAAATTTTGTGAACTATTTATTATATAATTATGCTGAAAATGTACCATAAAATATTTCAGCTGCGTTCAAACTTTTGATTTTTCTGAAACAGCAAAGCGAACAAAACATTTAAAATTATCAAAAGTAGGGGTAATTTATCATGAATCTAATGGTCAAAATGAAATAAATTCAGTATCAAGAAACAAATTCAGTACAATTTTTAGAAAAAACATAGGAAATTAAAAAAATTATCTTCACTTTTCAGTTTTGGCACACATCTGTAGCTCAGTGGTGAGTTGAGCCGATTTCTATACACCAAATTAAAACTATTACACAAAGTTCAAACATTAAATTTTGTAATCTTCAATTGTAGTCCAATACATGTTGCTGGTTTTAGTATCCAAAATCAATACGCCTAGTTTTCTTTGTTGCAAATACAAAAGCGACTCTTTCTTTATCAATTGCAATATTTCTGTGGATGTGCATTAAAGCTAATGCAGACAGTCTGTCATTACGCATTGTGGATCTGACGTATGTCTTTAAATACCGTAATGTGCTAAAGGACCTTTCAGCAGATGCACTTGCGACTGGCATGGTTAGTAAAATGCTAAAAATGACAAATATGGAAGGGTATAAGGCCTCATTGGTCACATCCAAACATTCGCATAATGTATTTGGTATAGCATCATGTTGACACACTGCCCATCTCATTTTCCATCTTAGGATCTCTGCTTTGAATACATCCAATGATACATTCATGTCATCTTTATACGTTTCATATATTGCAACAATCTGTTCCTGAGTGATGTTGTTGACCACACGTGGCAAAAGATATTGACCATTAAACCTGTCTTCTGGTGATAGCAGTTGAGATTCTAGTTCCTGTATCATATGGTCAATGAAAGGCAGATATGTAGCAACTCTCCAGTACTGTTTAGGCGTATCCACTGGGTGATTATCTCGATGACACTGGCGCCCCACCCTTCGGGGCATACTTTCCTGTATATTAAGAGGTTGACCAATATCAACAGCACTCTGATATAGCTCATCCCAAACAGATTCGTCAGCTCTCTCTTGACGCAGTACGTCGACGACAACTTTGCACTCCTTCATGGCTTCGACCAAATCACACTCTTTCCCTTGCAAAAAAACAGACAGATACACAGTACTTTTCATGATGTGTTCAGCAATAACCAATGAGATTATGAAATCGAATTTCATGATCGCAGATAAATATTGCTTTGCTTTCTGGTCTCCGTCATCTTCTAACTGCTCCAATGCATGAATGACAACTGGGAACGCAGTCTTAAACGTGTAAAGAGAATCAGCTCTCCTTGTCCACCGAGTTTCACATAATGTGCGCAATTTTGTTCTGCTTTCCATCTCTTGTTTGGTTGGAACATCAGCCTGAAGCTCGTTGTGAAATGCCAATAATCGTTTTGCCGAATAATCAAACGCAAACGCAATTTCTTGGACCGTTGACATCACATGTTTAATGTTAGTATCTTTACAACTGTGTGCCACTGCGAGATTTAGACAGTGGGACTTACAGTGTACATATACAGCTCCTGGTATCAACTGTCTTATCCTTGTTTGTACACCTCTGATTTTCCCCGACATATTTGCAGCATCATCGTAACCTTGTGCCCTCATTTTCGAAATATCGACACCTGCATTTGTTAGAGAATTTATAAGCAATCAAGATAATTCTTCTCCTGTTGTACTTTCAGCAACTACAAAGTCTAGGAAATCTTCTCTAACAACTGATACTATTCTATTATGTGTGTTTGGCTCCCGCGTTACGTAACGTAAGCAAATAGATACCTGTTCCTTTACGGACTTATCAGTTGTTTCATCTGCGATAAGAGCGAAACATCTACTGGAATTACACTTATCCACGATGGTTTGACGTAATTGATCTCCCATAATGTTGATTATTTCGTTCTGTATGTCGGGCGATGTGTATTTCTCGCGTTTAGACGAATTTAGGTGTTCTGTGAGAATATCATCATCACTTGCTTTAAAATTCAAAATCTCAACAAAATTACTTCTCTCAGGAAGATGACCCCTTATAGGGATATTCTGCCTCCCACATAAAAGTAGCACTTCAATAATTTTTAGAAGAACGTGTTTATTGGCTATTACATCATTCTTTCTGCTCTCAGAAATTTTAACGTCGATGGACTCATCTACACCGTTTCTCACGCGTAAAAAATCTTCAGCCATTCCGTGATATATATAATGTGGAGATTCTGATTTCAAATGTCTTTTAACAAAGCACGACAAATTTGACCAGTCATTTACAGGGTTGATGAAAAGTTTTTCTTTCGCGTCTTTGTGTCCAAACAAAAAACACGGCCCACAGTATACAGCATCCTCATGCAAGAAGTATTGCATCCACTGATTATCTACCAACACATTTTTAGAAAGCTTACGCTTTATTCCTGACATTTCACTGTACAAACAAAAAGAACACCCAACATTAGAATGATCAAAGCTGAAGTCGGTACAAGACTGTCTGTACAATATTATCCCATCGATCATCTATTACACATTTTCCATTCACGACAAAAAAAATCATCTATTTTTCTTTTTTTTTCATGTGGACTGTTGGTTGTACACAGACATCTCCGATGCTACCGTAACTGACGGTGTTTGATGCAATTGTAGGAGCTCAGTTGGCACTCGCCTATAGTAGTGCGGGGGGGGGGGGGTTCCCGGGTCCGATCCCCGGTCCGACCCAGCATTTTGATATGCCTTTTACTAGTGTGCAATCAGGGCCTCTTTAAAGGTGCTAGATTACTGAGATAGCAGTCGCAGAACATAAAGCCATATTCCACCCGACTGTGGCGGCCTATTATACTGATAACGGGTAAGACAGATGAAACGTTATAGAGTTAGTTCAAGGATATATAGTGATGTTTTAGTATATTTAAAAGACTACATCAATATATATTAAAGACTTCAAATGAATACTTGAAAAGTTAACATCAAAACACTCTGGGACAGAACAGAAGATGGATGGCTTCGCATACATTCTTTTGAATTTTTATGCTAATTTTTGAATTACTTATTTTATAAAAATTCAAAAATTAGCCCGTGACAATTCTATAGTCTAGATACCATGATATGAATGTACCACAAACTAGGTCCTGTTTTACAGGTATATACTGGGTCAAAGCTGTGTCTAATGCTCATTTGGGTTACGTATTTCACACAGATAACGGATATTGGTAACTTTTTATATGTATAAGATCGTCATTTTGGGTGAAATGGACTGACTGTTTTTTATTTCATTTAGACCTACGGGTCCTTTGTAGTTGGCACAAGTGTATCCCAAATGATAGTGAAGACCCCCTTCCTCTGTTCTGGTACCCATGCAGTGTTGAAGTAGCGAAAATGTTGATAGAACTGCAAGTACCTGTATGGGAATGTAAATTTATGGACATTATCCCAAGTGCCTTCTAAAATACTCTGTTTAGTACTGTCATCAATAAAGGACTTGGTTTTAATACAGGCAATGTCTGGATAAGTTGGTCCAGCTCCAGCTCCAGCTTTACATAAGTTTTCTTCTGCATTATTCGACTCTGGTTTAAATTCTGAGACTTGTATTTGTGGCTGTGATAACTTCGGCGTGGCCGTTTGAGCACTTCTACAAACCAAAAACCGGTCAATAGTGTTTTTGTTTCGGTACATAGCACTTGATATTGACCGCCTAGCTAAACAGGATGACGCTAAACACCATGTAATATCAGATTAGAAAAACGGTACGGATCATAGTTTACGGAAGATGACATGTATTTAACGGAAATTCGAATATCCATTTGAAGTATTTTTTTTCTAATGAGTTGAATATGTATAACAAAGACTAAAACAATTTTGAGGAAAATAGTTGATTCTTCATTTTGTACCCACACCTATTTTGGATTTCTGATGTGCACGCACGTGCGTATTTGCGTATAGGCAGCTACGCTTCTGACTGGTATGGCAAATTTCCTTTGCATCATTTGTGACCCTGTATATAAAGTCCACCTGTCTATTAAGGACACTTTTGCCCAATCCTTTGGGTGTCCTTTGTACACAGGTTTTACTATATATATATATATATATATTGTTATGATTATTTTTCAGACATTTACACATGCACGTCATCAGTCAGGATTTTAATAGTCCTTGTCTGAAAACAAAGAAACACTGGAACTCATTTACAACAGAATACTTTGTGGATTCTGAAGGTAACATAAGTAGCAGTTTAAGAGATTAAAGTGTTACGTTTTAGAATTTGGAAATAATTCCTGCCAGACCATAATGACAAAATACCTCTGTGGCTCAGTGTCCCTTTTGAGAGTTGGAAGTCTTCTGTTTGAACACTGACTAGGTCATACATAAGACTTTAAAATTTAAGATACTGCTTCCTGGTCTGGCGATTGGCATTAAGAGAAAGAGAATCATTATGAGTTTGAAGTTGAGATGGGAAAATTCCGATCGAGTGGTCAGTTTTTTCTATCTCAAATGAGGCTCTGCCGAGTTTGAGATGAAAAAAATCTGACGAGATTGGAATTTCCCCATCTTGACCTCAGTTGAGTAATTGATTATTTTTCACACATAATTTATGAAAAATACTAGAATCCCTACTATATTATGATGCAAGATTTTTGCTAGCGGATAAATACAAGATGCCCAACAATAATAATAATGTTTCACTCACACAACAATGTGAGCCTACGCAGTTAAACAAAAAGAACGATTTTCTCTTTATATATATATACATCATTTAGTAAAAATAATATTATTTATCATAAAAAGTCTTTTTTGTTGTTTTCATATAATTTTTTCCCACAAAATTATGACCTTTGGGAATTGAAAAAAATGTAGCCCCAGTTCAACCGAGATAGGCTACAGGTGGGCACGCGGGGTGCGATATGGAAAAATATCGTATCAGCAATACAGTGAGATAAATCTGTCACATATGAATATTGACTGGTTTACATGGTGCCAGAATAGTGATACTGGGGGGGGGGGGAGTAATATGCTTGTCTGCTGCATACTGACAACATATCAACCAACAATAATAACAAAGACTCTTGTTGAGTGAAGCAATGGTATCTCGCTCCTCAGTGAAGATTAGAACTGCACTTACAATAAACGGGTAAGTTCTGGAATGATTGAAAAGTTTCTCAAATTATGCAAAATTGTATTGTTATTTCATGAAAGAGCCTTTGGAATGGGGAATAGATGTTACTTACATTGTGAATTGTATTTATAGATACATGTACATATTATTTTTTTATTAGACATCATAAAACAGCTAGAAGAAGAAGGAAAAATAGAAATGGATACAGGCAAATTTCAAGAAATTTTAAAAACAGATTTGAGGTTTGTGTTTTTTCTTTTTCCATTTTAAGAATTTATTTAATCTTTCAATATTTGTTAAATCACCTGAACAAAGTGTAGAAGAGTTTATATCATACATCAGGCATTGGTGGCTGTTACAGAAGTTTTTGCTGTAAGTTTTAAATAGATCTGTTTTGATGGCAAATGTGTTTTTCTGACACAACTTGTTCAGGTCCTGAATGAGTCTTGCCCATTGAAAATTGTTAAAGTCATGAGTTCTAACAATAAAAATTGTCATACACAAGAATTTCTAATGCCCACTGCCATAAGCATCTTATATTCTGCAAATTTGAGTATAGATATTAGTGTCAAAATATATACTAAGTAAAATAGGAAACCAACACCCCTAAGGTACTAATATGGCAGTTTTAATTCTTAGTGGATACCTTATGGTATTCAGTAGAGTTCCATATGTCAGTATAAATATTCAAATAAAGTATGGCACTCAACACTTAGAATAACTGACGATGGCAGCCTAGCTGCCGAAACATGTCGACATAATAAATTTTATTATAATCAGTTATTCTAAGTGTTGAGTGCCATACTTTATTTAATTAATTTTCAAAATATATGTGAAATAATCTTGACAAACATGAAACATGATGTTTGACTTAAAAATCAGCTTAGTCAAACAGTATATTTTTGTTACTTTAAATACATCAAATCATTTTGAATATTTACAGGTGTCATGTATGCAAGAAAGCCTCAGAAAAATATGCCAGCCCTGAAAATGCATATCCAACTCCATAGTTATAGCAAGTCATGATACAGGGAAAATGTCAGCCCTGATAGATACCATGCCTAAAGTGAGAATGACCTGCTAATGGACTTCCAGATAATTCAATATCTTTCTCCAAGTTCATTTGAAACAGGTTTTTTGATTGGATGAATGGGGTTAAGTGAAAATCATGTTTGGTTTTGTATATGTTAATTTGTTTCATATTCCTGTTCATGATTCACCCTGTTTAATTTCTATTATGGAATTTTTTTTTTAACAAAATGACCATGCAGGGCATGATCAAATGACATTGAACATTATGATCAATCATCAGTCTTGAATAAATCAATGACTTGTGTGATGAAGATCTAGCCCCTCCTGACTCCAGTTTCACAATCACTTCCTAAATAAGATTTTCCTTAACTTAAATCTGGCAAATTTAAAATCGTAATGATTTTGTTCATTTTTAAGATATCCAGACATCTAAGGATTGTCATTTTGAATATCACTTCAAGCTTATTTTTTTAAATTTTAGTTTTGTCAAAACTGTTTATCTGTAGTTCCAAAAAAAAAGATTTGCCAAAATTTGTTGAAATTAAGTTAAGGAAAATCTGATTTAAGAAATGATTGTGAAACTGGGGCCTGGATCTGTTGAAGGTGCCTTTGATAAAGAAAAGTAATACATGTAGATACAGTTTGTTAAAATGGTTAAAAAAAAATTAAATTCAAAGATCATTATTCAGAGTTTTATTCTTTTCTGTAGAATTTTTTTCCAGGTTTCTTCTTTACACTGGGGAGCTTTGGCATAGTTTATATTATGATTTCACTCTCTCCTGGTGTAGACCTGAAATGCAATAGGTTTATACAATTAGTAATTTGAGATTGGTAGTTATGAAAGATGGATCAAATGCAAAGGAATTCCACAGGCAAATTGTCTATTTATGACAAAGAATAATGAATTATAAACAGTGGCAAAATGGTTGTCTGAATTTTATTGCTGGTTCATCTCACTTGAGAATAACCCATGGTAAGTTTGACCTGCTGATGTCATTGCAAAGGAGTGATATTTTCTGTATAGACCCTCATTATAAATGGATGTTTAATTTAGGATAATGAAATTATAAGAATATCTTATTTTTTCATGTATTAGCATGATTATCCATGAAGATCTTTGAATGTTAAAAGGATATGCTTGATTGTTTCCAGAAATCTCACTGCACCTGATCGTTTTTTAAAGACTTCAGTCAAGTTAGGAGCTTCTTGACATTTATTTGTATAACTCACTGAGCTTCTATAGACATTAAAGTGACTATAATCTTCATTGGGACAACAGAAATTGATGCAGTGCAAGGATTTTTCTAGCATTCCTCAGGGGCCGAATATGGGCCCCATTCCCAATTGAAAAAAGTCTTCTTTTGATCAATAAAATTCCCAATCAGTCATTCAAAAAGTGCCAAAAGGACCACATGAGTCTTTCAAATGATGACTTTGTGGCTTTGTTGTTTAACTTTTAAAACGAAAAGCAAAGACAGATTCATTTGTAGACAGTGTATAAACTTAAAGTCTTGAATGAAGATTATTTATTTTGCTATTTTTTCCTAATTTTGACATTTTGTCGATACATTTTTCCCAATTTTATCGCTTGGAGCCGTTTCCCAAAATACCCAGAAAAATCCCTTCAGTGGAAACATTATGGCTCATGACTGCCAAAGAGCTCAAAACCCAACTATCAGAGTCAAAACCCAACTATCAGAGTCAAAACCCAACTATCAGAGTCAAAACCCATCTATCAGAGTCAAAACCCAACTATCAGAGTCATAACCCAACTATCAGAGTCAAAACCCATCTATCAGAGTCAAA
Organism: Tegillarca granosa; assembly: GCA_029721355.1. Lineage (NCBI taxonomy): Eukaryota > Metazoa > Mollusca > Bivalvia > Arcoida > Arcidae > Tegillarca > Tegillarca granosa. Next base: position 21,658,622 of record CM056602.1, on the reverse strand, counting down.
ACCCAACTATCAGAGTCATAACCCAACTATCAGAGTCAAAACCCAACTATCAGAGTCATAACCCAACTATCAGAGTCAAAACCCAACTATCAGAGTCATAACCCAACTAACAGAGTCAAAACCCAACTATCAGAGTCATAACCCAACTATCAGAGTCAAAACCCAACTATCAGAGTCATAACCCAACTATCAGAGTCAAAACCCAACTGTCCACTAGCAATTCCTAGTCAGCATGATTCAGGAATTAAAGTAAATTTTCTTTCATTCTAAACTCACTAGATTCTCTTAATAAGGTTTAAAATCAACAAAAACTTGGAAGTCTGTTTGTTCATGTTGCTTGTCAAATAACTTAAATACTAGTATTTATAATCATTTTGATGTTTTTAAAAACTCTAGCATAGTAAGTATTAGTACTACTTTGTAGTATGAAAAAAGTTCGTTAGATGTAGAACGAATTCTGACATAAATGAAATACATGGTTTGTTTTTGTTTTTTTTTTTAAATCAAAACATGTAGTGTTAGCACAAATGTTATGCAAGGTATTAATACATCATTGGTGCTGTTTTTTCTTTCTTGTCACATCTTTACATTGTGTACAAATAAAAAAGGACAGACTTACATTTCTAAATTAGTCAGCTGTTCTGGTGATGGAGTTGATGGTGCAAAATTGTGGAGTAAAACTAATTAATAAAAATTTAAATAAATTGAAAAATGAAATAAACAAAGTCAAGAAAGAAAGAAATAGAATAAATATATTAAAAATTAATGAATGAATAAAAAAATAATAATAGCAAAAGCATAAAGTAAAAAAATAGGCTATGTTATTAAACTAGACTCTGTCCAAGAAAAAAACATTGAAACTGAAATCCCTGCTATTTTATTAATATATATATATATATATATATATATATATATATATATATATATATATATATATATATATATATATATACATATATATATAAGTCTTGTTTTGAAAATGAGGTCATGACCCTTACCTTTGACAATGGCCTCAAGTAAAAAGAGAAAGAAGCAACAAACTACAAACTATAAAAATCAAAATCTGTATTTAAATAAATCTAAAAGTTGAAGAATAAAGAAAATACAAGGGTAAAAAATAAGGTCGTGACCTTGACCTCATTTTGAAGGTCACTTCAAGAAAACATCAAAATCATGTTTCATCAACTTTTCAGATAGTCAAATAAGGCAATTTAAATCTTTTTAAATCTATTTGAAATTTAACGCTTTAACCTTTTAACTATTTTTAAATGAAATTTAATGAAATGAGTAATCACAGGCATCAGACCCAAAAGAATTTAGTTATTATATCTTAAAATGCTGATATCAATTTCTGTAAAAAAGATTTTTTAGTGAAGGCCACAATTAAAAATATCTTTGTTTCCCCTTGCCCTACCCTTACTTCTGATATTGGGTAGGTAGGTAGGCTTTATTTTTTTTTTCCTCATAGTTTTCTTTTCTGGTTAGGAAACATTCTTCACATGTCAACTTGTGTGTTTACTAGTACATCTTCATCACCACTGTGTTTGTATCCCATTGAATTATAACTATATAAGAAAGTTGGCGACTAAATCGTGAAAAGGAAAGAGAAACGAACTGCAATCTATTAGCACAGAATCGCAAAAAAATCACATCAGCATTTTTCAATAAATTTTTTTCAGTCGGCAGGGATTTTTTACTGTCAGTCGATCAAGGGCGAAACAAACTATATTTTTATTTTGGCCCAATGCATCCAAATGACCTAGTCCTTTGGCACATTGACCTTTAAAGCAACCCCAGCAAGATTTGGTCAATATGTATCCTATGTATCCATGTGCAAAACAATTTTTAAAAATCATACTACATTCAAAGTTACATCCAGATACTACTTTGTCATTTTTTGGTTGCCAAGACTGGGTAATCTAAAACATACTCTTGCTTTTCAAAGAAAAAAAAAACTGATACCAAGATGTTCATGCCATACATTATGGGGCAAAGCCAGATGATTGATGACAATACCACCAGAACCACAAAGAGTTAACGATACAATTTGTGTATAATCAATTAAAAATTATAATACTAACCATTGGGTAAATTAAAGACTGTTTTAAGAGCACCCTGTAACTGTTGTTGTAATGTATCAGTAAAATCTGTAAACTTCAAAAATCTTTTCCTAAAATAAATTTTTTATCTAAATAAAACCTAGTATGTAACTAGAATATGAATAAAATACAGGGAACACAATCAACTGCCTTGGTAGATAAATGGCAGAGCATCTGCTTCGAGAGTTGGAGGTTAGGTGTTTGACCCCTGGCCAGGTCATGTATGGGATGTTGGGTGTTTGACCCCTGGTCAGGTCATAAGTAGGAGGTTGGGTGTTTGAACCCTGGCCAGGTCATGTATGGGGCGGTAGGTGTTTGACCCATGGCCAGGTCATAAGTGGGAGGTTGGGTGTGTGACCCCTAGCCAGGTCATACTTGGAACTTTCAGATTTGATATGGCTTGATTGTCTAGTGCTTGATATAAGGAGGTCAGATTATCGACTGGTTCACCAAGTGCCAAAATAATGTGACTGGGGGAGTGGTAAGCTTTTCTGCAGTATACTAATTTGATAAGCTATTAACTTAACAAGATAGTGTTAGGCAGACCATAATGTGAACTCCCACATTGCATGCATTAACAAACTTGTCCTTAGAGATTTTAACCCTTTTCTTGTCACAAAAAGCTGAAAAATGCACTGATACAACATTACTTCAAATGCTTTCATTTAGGATCAGGGCTGTGGAGGAAACCCAAGTAATTCGGAGAAAACCACTGACCTTCAGCAAATATTTTTTTTCCAACTAGGATTTGGCCAATTGGGATTCATGCATTGGCAGAAAGAGGCACCATGATCTGTAAGCACACACTTTAGACCACTCAGTTACTGACGTCCCCACTAAGTTTGTTTCATTGCTACTGGATATATGTGTTGTTCTTATATCAATTGGACTCTTGTCTTTGCTACAGAAAAATCTAATACACCAAAAGCAGGACATGGAATCCAAGACCAAATCATTACTTTATTGGTTTGTCAAAACAAGCATTATATAAATCATGTTTGTATTGACTACATACATTTGTCATATATGTCCAACTTTGTGACTAACGCAATGAATTATACATAAAAATGACTGGATAGAAAATTTTGAAATGGACATCACATATTTTAACGAAATCTTTTTCTGTGTTAATCTATCACATTGAACAGATAATAATGCAGGAAATAGTAAGGGAATCATGTCAAGATTTTAAGATATAAAATGTCAAATTAATTAGATAAAACTCCGTCAGTACTTTAAACTTGTCAATAACTTACTGGGATTTTTGTTGAAGTGGGCTAGCATTAACAGCCGTTATAGCAAGAACCAATATCAGAACAGGTTGCATCTGAAATTCAAAGATTGATTTATTTATTGATTAACTTGATATCAACATAATATCATTTATAATGAGCCAGTCACCAGCTACAGGCAATGTGTTTTAGAAATATAATACAGTATAAATACAGTATTGTCATAAAACGTTTTTTGAATTTATTTTACGATAAAATGTAAAAAATAAGCAACCAAACTGATTTTGCTATTCTGATTTTCTTCTATTCGACCAATTAGTACATCCAATTCACAAGGAAAGTATCAATTGTCAGTAATTCTATTTTCTATAGTTTTTTATGTTTACCCTCTACTAAAAAATAATTAATTAATCATTTAAAAGAAATAGCATCCCACTTGCCTTTGTCTTTTTATAATTTCGACTATATATCTCAGGTCTCCCCAGACTTTTACGTGAGAATATGACAGATTTATTAGATAAGAATTAAAACCATGGCTAGTGTGATCTTGATTAGGGAATCATTCAGTACACAAATTCTATTTTAAAACAGAAACCTGATGTAAAAGTGACAAATAAAAAACATTTAAATTTTAATACTCTAGTTGTAGTTTTAAACTAATATAAGTTACATGCTGCCATAATCATTTTCCATTTAGACAAAAATCATTGTATTTGTATTTTGCCCTAAAATTGCAAGATATCAAAATCCTGATCAATATTACATTGATGTATAATACTGCTAAATATCAAAGGTTGAAGGAAAAAGTGGAGATGATGCAGTCAAACCATTGAATCTGGGATGGCTGAAATACCGACTTAAAGGGTCATCGCAGAGGGCAAAGTAAGGTAGACTAGGTGTATTATAATAATGACAATGAAGTTTTAATATATGTAACCACCCAAGTGTTTGTAAAATAAGTTTGATGGTTAATATCCAATTGTCATTCTTTGACACTCGGATACCGTTTTATCTGATGTTCATCCAGTCAATTTTATATGATTGTGTTGTGCTCATGGTTGCCATGGTTAAAATTCAGGAGGGATATCTTATATCTTGTAGGCAATTAATTTTATATAATTGTGCTGTGTTCTTGGTTGTCATGGTTAATGGTGATATCTTTAGTCTTGTTCGCAATCATTTCATATTATTGTGTTGTGTTCTTGGTTGTCATGGTTAATAGTTAGAAGTGATATCCTTTGCTATGTTTACAATCAATTTTATATAATTGTGTTGTGTACTTGGTTGTCATGGTTAATAGTGATATCTTTAGTCTTGTTCGCAATCATTTCATATTATTGTGTTATGTTCTTGGTTGTCATGGTTAATAGTTAGAAGTGATATCCTTTGCTATGTTTACAATCAATTTTATATAATTGTGTTGTGTACTTGGTTGTCATGGTTAATAGTGATATCTTTAGTCTTGTTCGCAATCATTTCATATTATTGTGTTATGTTCTTGGTTGTCATGGTTAATAGTTAGAAGTGATATCCTTTGCTATGTTTACAATCAATTTTATATAATTGTGTTGTGTACTTGGTTGTCATGGTTAATAGTGATATCTTTAGTCTTGTTCGCAATCATTTCATATTATTGTGTTGTGTACTTGGTTGTCATGGTTAAAAGTTAGAAGTGATATCCTTTGCCTTGTTTACAATCAATTTTATATAATTGTGTTGTGTACTTGGTTGTCATGGTTAATAGTTAGAAGTGATATCCTTTGCCTTGTTTACAATCAATTTTATATAATTGTGTTGTGTACTTGGTTGTCATGGTTAATAGTGATATCTTTAGTCTTGTTCGCAATCATTTCATATTATTGTGTTATGTTCTTGGTTGTCATGGTTAAAAGTTAGAAGTGATATCCTTTGCTATGTTTACAATCAATTTTATATAATTGTGTTGTGTACTTGGTTGTCATGGTTAATAGTGATATCTTTAGTCTTGTTCGCAATCATTTCATATTATTGTGTTATGTTCTTGGTTGTCATGGTTAATAGTTAGAAGTGATATCCTTTGCTATGTTTACAATCAATTTTATATAATTGTGTTGTGTACTTGGTTGTCATGGTTAATAGTGATATCTTTAGTCTTGTTCGCAATCATTTCATATTATTGTGTTGTGTACTTGGTTGTCATGGTTAAAAGTTAGAAGTGATATCCTTTGCCTTGTTTACAATCAATTTTATATAATTGTGTTGTGTACTTGGTTGTCATGGTTAATAGTTAGAAGTGATATCCTTTGCCTTGTTTACAATCAATTTTATATAATTGTGTTGTGTACTTGGTTGTCATGGTTAATAGTGATATCTTTAGTCTTGTTCGCAATCATTTCATATTATTGTGTTATGTTCTTGGTTGTCATGGTTAATAGTTAGAAGTGATATCCTTTGCTATGTTTACAATCAATTTTATATAATTGTGTTGTGTACTTGGTTGTCATGGTTACAATCAATTTTATATAATTGTGTTGTGTACTTGGTTGTCATGGTTAATAGTGATATCTTTAGTCTTGTTCGCAATCATTTCATATTATTGTGTTGTGTACTTGGTTGTCATGGTTAATAGTGATATCTTTAGTCTTGTTCGCAATCATTTCATATTATTGTGTTATGTTCTTGGTTGTCATGGTTAATAGTTAGAAGTGATATCCTTTGCTATGTTTACAATCAATTTTATATAATTGTGTTGTGTACTTGGTTGTCATGGTTACAATCAATTTTATATAATTGTGTTGTGTACTTGGTTGTCATGGTTAATAGTGATATCTTTAGTCTTGTTCGCAATCATTTCATATTATTGTGTTATGTTCTTGGTTGTCATGGTTAATAGTTAGAAGTGATATCCTTTGCTATGTTTACAATCAATTTTATATAATTGTGTTGTGTACTTGGTTGTCATGGTTAATAGTGATATCTTTAGTCTTGTTCGCAATCATTTCATATTATTGTGTTGTGTACTTGGTTGTCATGGTTAAAAGTTAGAAGTGATATCCTTTGCCTTGTTTACAATCAATTTTATATAATTGTGTTGTGTACTTGGTTGTCATGGTTAATAGTTAGAAGTGATATCCTTTGCCTTGTTTACAATCAATTTTATATAATTGTGTTGTGTACTTGGTTGTCATGGTTAATAGTGATATCTTTAGTCTTGTTCGCAATCATTTCATATTATTGTGTTATGTTCTTGGTTGTCATGGTTAAAAGTTAGAAGTGATATCCTTTGCTATGTTTACAATCAATTTTATATAATTGTGTTGTGTACTTGGTTGTCATGGTTAATAGTGATATCTTTAGTCTTGTTCGCAATCATTTCATATTATTGTGTTATGTTCTTGGTTGTCATGGTTAATAGTTAGAAGTGATATCCTTTGCTATGTTTACAATCAATTTTATATAATTGTGTTGTGTACTTGGTTGTCATGGTTAATAGTGATATCTTTAGTCTTGTTCGCAATCATTTCATATTATTGTGTTGTGTACTTGGTTGTCATGGTTAAAAGTTAGAAGTGATATCCTTTGCCTTGTTTACAATCAATTTTATATAATTGTGTTGTGTACTTGGTTGTCATGGTTAATAGTTAGAAGTGATATCCTTTGCCTTGTTTACAATCAATTTTATATAATTGTGTTGTGTACTTGGTTGTCATGGTTAATAGTGATATCTTTAGTCTTGTTCGCAATCATTTCATATTATTGTGTTATGTTCTTGGTTGTCATGGTTAATAGTTAGAAGTGATATCCTTTGCTATGTTTACAATCAATTTTATATAATTGTGTTGTGTACTTGGTTGTCATGGTTAATAGTGATATCTTTAGTCTTGTTCGCAATCATTTCATATTATTGTGTTGTGTACTTGGTTGTCATGGTTAAAAGTTAGAAGTGATATCCTTTGCCTTGTTTACAATCAATTTTATATAATTGTGTTGTGTACTTGGTTGTCATGGTTAATAGTTAGAAGTGATATCCTTTGCCTTGTTTACAATCAATTTTATATAATTGTGTTGTGTACTTGGTTGTCATGGTTAAAAATTAGAAGTGATATCCTTTGCCTTGTTTACAATCAATTTTATATGATTGTGTTGTGTACTTGGTTGTCATGGTCAATAGTTAAAAGTGTTATCCTTAGCCTTGTTTACAATCAATTTTATATGATTGTGTTGTGTTCTTGGTTGCCTCTGTAATAGTTAGACATGATATCCTTTGTCTTGTTCACAATAAAAAAAGACTCATCAGATTCAAGATTCTTTCACTTATATGGAAGTAATCAGTTCTGGAATGATTGAGGAATCTTTAGTGCCTGGAGAAAACAACTTCTGCTCTGACTGAGATTCAGACCTAGGTGGCAAAAGGCACTGTGAACCACTTGACAACAAAGCTCCCCACTGTTTCAGAAAACCATCAACCTATCAAAATTGTGTAAACACATATTTAATATGAACAAACCTATGTCAAGTAATAGTTTAGGCTTATCTTAAATTATAAGCATGATCATTTCAGCAGAATATATTCATTTGTTAATAATGGAACCAGCAACAAGAGCATCAGGCCATACAAATTAAGGAGTGTAGAAGAGTAATGGGTCAGAATCGGGATTCTTGAATGTATATGTTTGTTAATTCAGGGGTCAGTTTGGTATAGTGGAGGAACCAGGAGTTCCCATAGAAAACCTCTGGCAAAGTGAAATGACGAAAGTTTATTTTTAAATAATATATTATAAAACATCTTAAGAATCACTTATAGGCATGTAACATTTGTCAAAACACAAACTGTGTGTACACTCAGTCCAAAATGCGAAACACAAAACTTGGATAGATGTTAAAGCATACAATTTGTGTCAGAACTGTTCCATTGCTTTTACTCAAAATTGGATTAGATGCTATCACTCTCATACAAGAGGCATGTCATGACAAAATTTTCTCTCAACTTCAAACAGCTGAAGTAACAAATGTAAAACAAAAGACAAACACATGATTTCTCTGAGCTTTAATTGTTTTATTGATAGAATATATATTTACTCATGGCCCAACATCACATTATATTATATATATATAGTAATCAAAGTACTGAGAGACGAAAAGCCAGCTATTAATAAACAAAAATAATAACTCTTCTAAAGTACTAATAATACCTATACTTACAAGCTGTATATAACAACACATTATTTATTTATTTATCTATGAGATTGATGATGACAACGACCTCAGTAGTAATATATAGAGAGTGTGACTGGTCCGTTATTTATCTTTACAAATCACAAGTATTACAATTTCATCAAAAACAACCTATGAGGACTCTGATCAGAAATATATTCTTTTTTTATGTTGTTATCAATATTGTATTATAGTTTAACCTATTCATCCCTATGAAACATTAGATTGGTCCAAATATTTACCATAATGGATCATTCCAACGTTTAATTAGGGGCAAAGAAAATTTTAATATTACATCAAAAATTAGTTGTTTTTTTTTATTTTGAAAAATACATGCCATCAAGTGACTAAAAATAAATGCAACATGGACAAAATATAATGGCCTTTAATTCCCAATCACAAAAATAATTGAGACTTTATTGTTATTAGTACAGAAGATTAGTCAAGGACAGAAAAAAAGTAAAACAACCATATATACATGTATATACTAGTATATAAACTGGCTGTGTGTTAATCTGGTTACTTTCACTAATTCATTCAAAAATAGGCCCCTTTCAAAACTATATGTACCAGTATGTACTTCTTTTTAAAACATAATTAATGAGTTTAACAGACAGATTTTTAAAATATCTAAACAGGCCTTATAAAAAGTTGCACAGATAGGTTAATAATTTTCCGTTTAATTTTTAAATAGAATCAGCATAAAGAAAAACTTAAAATTAACTTTCATGTTTTAAATTTTTTAACATTTCATCTAACTTTTGCAAAAAAAAAAAAAAAAAAAAAAATCTTAACCATTAACAAGTAACAATGATCATAATAACAAGATTGAAAACAAGATAAAATGAAAAAATATAAATATGTGGCAATCATTAATAAACAAAGTGAAAGACATGCTTCAAACTAAAGCAATTGAAAAATACTGAACGACAACCTCAACCTTGATCCATTATAAATTAATTGAAACAATGCCAGCAATAAGTTGAGTTATATTAACTCATTATCATCAAAAACTAGCTTAAAGGAAATCAGGAGCTGTTTTTTATTATATCAGCGTTGAAAGGATATGAAAATATTGATAATCAGTTTTTGAAAAATGACATTATTTGAGTTTCAGAGCAAATTAATGTTAACCCAATTTGAGCCTAAAATTTGGATCACATAACTGTAATTATATTTCACCATTAAGGCCTATTAAAATTGCAATTTAAAGGATAATTTTAACATTTTTACATTCATCAAAAGTTAACAATATAAATTTAACAAAATCCAATCCCCTTTTTTCTCAATGTATCACGATTTATAAACCAAATATTGCACTCATGTCATACTGGCCAGTGTCATGGATATGTTAAATAAATATAATAAAGTTCAGGGGTCATAGGTCATGGGTCAATGTATAACATTTTTTTCAGAACCATAAGTCACAATATGGACAATGCCACCACGCCACTATAATATTACATGCCTCTCCTAGATAAAATTCAATTTAATTCAAATTTATAAATGTGTGTTACTTAGAGATAATGTCACTTGATGGCAAGAACTGATTATTTTAAGGTTGGGAATTGTCTCCCTTTGATTAATTAAAAAAAGGCCTTTAGAACCATGCTGTTATCACTGTAAGAGAAAATAAATATACTGCACACTGGTATGATAACCTTTCCCCATTAACATAAATATACAACCCCTAAATTTAACAAATAACAAAAAATTAAATGTAAAAAATTTAATGTTTAACAAAAATATCTACATACATTCAAATTCAAACTCCATCCAGTTTTAGAAGTTAAAGTTTTTGTCAGCTGTTATTTTCAGGGCACATTTTAATCTTTGCATTTAAGCTGATGCAATTGTATCAGTTTTATTTTGAAAATGCAGGGAGGGGGGGGGGAGAGGGAATGAAGAGGCAGAATAAACACAATCTTATCAATGAAAGGGATCAATATCTTTAAATACTATAGAATAGATTATTTTTTGTGTAATTTTCACAAAACAAAACAAAACAAAAAAAAAAAAAAATTCCAAATGAAATTTAAATTAAGTTTCTGATCTTGGTCAAATCACAATTCATGTTCTCATAGAGAAATCAAATTCTAATGCATGCAATTCCAATTATCATGCAATTACTTCCCTTTCTTGGAAGTCTTTTGTTTGCATGCAACAGCAAAACGTTATGGTGAATACAAAGTTAATTCTTTTGCACTTGCTGCTTTTCAAATGACAGTATGTTACATTTAAGTTGCATTGTGTATAACAAAACAAGACCAGGAAAATCCCATACAGGAAAAACCCATAAATGTTCCGTTATACTTGTATAAAAACAAATGTGATAAAAGTATAGAATTTTCATACAAAACACTGTCTAATTTTAAAAGCATTCCAGAAGATGAAACACAAACAAAATTTAAGATATGAAACTGAATAATCTGGATTTGAGTGTATGTATTTTCAGTGTGATCATAATAAAACAATAATAAAAGAAAATTTATTCAGATCATTCTATAATTATATCTATACATACTACAAAATTCAATGGGGTTCATTTATGTTAAACATGAAAATTGCTTACATTTGTGTGGAATTATTTATTGTACTATTCATGAGAAAACAGAATTTTGATGGAAAATTTTCAATTTATGTTATTCCATACAATCTGGCACAAATGTTAAGTATTATCATATAGTGTATATATAAATGAAACCAAATCTGACCATAGTTTGGCTGCAAATATCAATTTTCTGTCAATTAATTTAACTGACAAAGTCTTTATTTGTTATGAACATTTCAACTCTAAATCTGTAATGGTATGATCATATTCTTTTGATAATAGGGCCATACCATTTGCTATGAGGGGTGAAAAGTTTAAACATGGATGATTATACCACCATACAACATTTCAAGCAGAATATTAAATGAATTTTTTAATGATAAAATGTATTCCGTTAACCAGACTTAAAAAGTGAAATGGAATAATATGTAAATTTGAAATGATTCACAATTTATTGAGGAAAATGATTTACAATTTCATGACTTTTTAAATCACTAACTTAAAAAAAAAATTACAAAAACAAACATTGTTCTGAACAAGTGCATTTGATCACCAATACAGTAACAGCTATGACACATTTGGCAATTTGGTCATCAGGGCTAATACAAATTTATATAATGGAATCAAAAATCATTTTGACCTGTCAATTTTGACCATTGATGAAGTTACAAGTAAATTTTGTAACTTGTTGATGTGAAATACAGTACCATTCTTATAGTTTTATCAACTTTTATGACAGTACTACAGATATTATGTTTAGACCACACTCAATGCAATATAGTAAGGATAATTTAAGAGTCGACTCAATATGAAGCACTAGTACATTTTAGTACACATCATAAATCTGCAATGTCTAAACCTTCCATGGTGCAGCACTAAAAATCTGGGGTGAAAATTTCTTTAATTTAAAAAATTGGAATTGTTTTCTTAAAAAGAAACAAGAAATCTTTATAAATAAGGGTCTGTGGGTCTTGTCATGTGACCAAACTGAGTTTGCATTTTCTTTGTATGAATACAATAGAGGTGATTAAAACAGCATGGAATAATCCAACAAGTGTTAATTTGGCATAACTGAGGGTTACATCTGTTCGTTGACATCAAATTATGGAGAACACTTATTTATATTCTGTAAGAATCTATTTGCTACATATTTTTTCAACCCCGTCAGGGGCCTCATCAGACAATGACTATTCTAGTAAAATAAACAAGATGTCCTGCTTAGTTTCTACAGTTTTCATATGGCTAAACACAAGTGTAATTTAAATTTTTTAACTGAGTTTCACATCAAACTTTTACATGATAATGCTGGCGTTTTCATCTAGCTTTTTGCCTTATGGAAAAAAATTGTCACCAGACAAGATGGGTAGAAATGTAGCAACACTTAAATGTTATATTCACTTGAAACATTCAAAGTTTTGTTTAAATCAAAATTTATTATTTAGAGAAAAGTTACAATATGAAAAAGGACTTCTATTTTATTTAAAATATCTTGTACTTAAATTCCTATAATTGATATACCAGATAATTCAATCAGCAACCATGGTGGATAAAATTAGCTCTTCTAGAAATATAGTTGCCTCCCACTAAATCCTTTTTAAATATAGTTACAACTGGCTCTTCTAGAAATATAGTTGCCTCCCACTAAATCCTTTTATAAATATAGTTACAACTGGCTCTTCTAGAAATATAGTTGCCTCCCACCAAATCCTTTTACAAATATAGTTAACCACCATGTTAGCAATGGTTAGGCTGGTTAATTCTTTGAATATACATGCAATTACATGTATTTTTGTATACATTATTATCACATCTTGTAATGTATTAGAGCTAATTCTATAACCACAAATACTGATTGAACTACTGTTTGTATGTTTATATCAAAATCAAAAACCAATTAAAAATCATCACAATTTATAAAAAATAATGAACACAACCTACATTTTATACTGCAAGTCATACAAAGTAATTTTGGCAGTGTACACAGATAATAACTTTTCCCTATAGGGTAATCTAAGTTGGGTCTGTATATCTTGTCATGTGACTTGCTTGAAACTGTGATTTTCCGGTACAGGAACAATAGTCGTGATTAGAAACACCAAATAATTGAGAATTTGACATGAACAATAAGAATATCTGTGTTTTGACATCGAAATACAAGGAACAATATCAGATCTAAGTAAAAAAAAAAAAAATCAAAAGAATTCCAAAGAGACTAGTAAGATTCCAATCCATACTGAAAACAGTATACAAAATATACCATGATCATAAAGTGATATTTGAGTTTCTTTTGGGTAAGTAGATTAAAAACTTATTTTCTAATGCTCATTTATTCTATGAAAACACTTTTTGTTTTTAACACACTACCAAATTTACCAAGCAAGACACAGCATAATTTTCCATACAAATATTTTTTTATTGCAGAAAACAAACATCTATAAAAGCCTGTACTGTATTTATCCACTAACATTTGTGACTTCATTCAACCAGTGTAAGAATTTCATTCTATGAAAATAAATTTTATTTTTTAAAAGAATTTCTATTGAACAATAATGATTAAACAAATATCTATATATATTTTTTGTGACTCACAACTAAAGAAATATATATTTTTTAAATTTAACCATGGCAAGTTTTTAGAGAATAAAAGTAACATTTCAGAATTTCAATAATATATATATATATATATATATATATATATATATATATATATATATATATATATATATATATGAGAGAGAGAGAGAGAGAGAGAGAGAATTCTCTAACAGGTAAAATAATAATTATTTACTATGGTATCTCAATTTTCAAAATGAATGAACTAGAACACATTAGTCATAAAAAATATCCTGCAAATTTATTTAAAACTATATGGCATAAAATATAACACAAAATTTTATAGCAGTTTAAAGAACCAAGTTCAATAGATTGATTTAATGATTTAATAGGGTTTTACATCCCAATCAAGAAAACTTATATCGAGAAATCATCAGCTATTGGTGAAGTGGCAAAAATTTTAACCTTTGCAGTGTGCTTAGGGCAATATGCAGGGAAGGTTCTTTTAACTTGAAGTCTGCATTATTCTGTTTTAAAAAATTATAAAGGTTTATTGTGACAGTGTGAAAACCAGGAATCACTGTTAGGTGTAAGTTCACAAGACTTATCATAAGTAAGCTACCCCGGTAATTCTGTTTAAGACCTGTAAAGCCATTTTACTCATTACACTGATTACCACTTGAATACTTCCAAAAACTTATTTGTTGTATTTCATATTTGAAAACTATTTTTTTACTGTTAATAATCCTAAAAAGCAATGTTTGAATACTAATTTCGTTGACCTGAGAACCATCCCATGTAATGACCCATTATCCACTAAAAAAAAACACCCTCTCAAAAAAGAAAGAAAGAAAGAAAGAAAAATAATAATAATAAGTTGCATAATTATATCACCTAAATAAGATTAAGATCAAATTTAATAAATATGAATGAGAAATGTAACAAAAATATAATGAAACCACCAACAGCTCATGAATTTACTTATCTGTTGTGATATACAGTTCAGGTTACCATGGTAACTAAAATATATTTATTATAGACATGGCAACAAGTATTCATGATTAAAATAGATAAGCTGTTGCTCTAAAAAAATGAAGAAAATATTAAATATGAACATTTCATATAAATAACTAATGTAAAAAAACATGTTTCCATGGTAACAAATAAATGAAAATAAGTTGACCTTGCATATATGCAATGACAAGTTAAAATTTAAATGATAATGCCAAGTGAGGTAAATTTTAATATAATAAATAGAATTAAAAATAGCTGCATGTAAAACAAGTTACCCAAGCTTGGTGACCTCAAAGCAGAAAGAAAAGGATTTTCTCATTTTATCTTTAAAAATTCATAGATCAAAGCAGTTTAAAGTTTCAATGACAATAACAAACATTCTGAAATGGAACTTTTTTTTTTTTTTTTTTTTTTTTAAATATTTACCTTTCTTCTAAAAGCATACAATCATTAAATTAGCAGAAGAAAGGAAAAAAATATACGTGGAAATTTTTAGTTTTCAGAAAAAAATAATCGTTTTCATGTTTATCATAGATAGGTACATGTAGGTATGTACTTTATATCCTTTTACCACGGACTTTATGTAGAAAAACTCCAATTTTAACAGTGCTTGTCAAAAATTGGCAATAAAACTTAAGCGAAAAAAAAGAAGAAATATGTCTGTTGGAAAAAAGGAAAAACGTTTTTTTTTTCTCTTCATCCATGTAAACTAGCTATAAAAAAATATGTTTCAAATCATTCTTAATGTTAATAAAAGACAAAAACTTTGGGTAGATGAAGGAAACACATTGTTTCTTGGCATTTTTCTCAGAATTGTGTGGCTGTGTATTGAATCACTTGGTAGGTATGATGCCTCCACAATGAGCTACACTGTATATAATTAACAGACCTTTAGATACTCGGATTAAATAGTTTCTCTGTTCATGAGAGTATCTAGTCCATTAAGATAAAAATTCTGAATAATTTAATAAACGTACAACAATATCTATAGCATAATTAGCATAACTGACACAAATGGGAATTGTGATGAAAATTGGTAAAGATTTTTTTAAAAAATGTGATTTTAGAAAAAAGTAAATTGAGTGATATGATGTGAAAAACAAGAATTTTATCCCGTATGATGAAACAGCTAACCTGTATGAAATTGATTTCTTTTATCAATAAAATTAAAAAAAAAAATGATTTAGACCAATGGGTTTTAGACCAGAAGTATACTGGACCAACTGTTATGTTTAAATTGTCATCCCTTTTCTATATATATATATATATATATATATATATATATATATATATATATATATATATATATATATATATAAAACTCTGCCAAATTGCACAAAGGTTTACTGATCTACGAGACCAGAAGCTTGAAAATTCCACTGATCAAAGAGAAAAAGAGTCTGGTCTTATACCTTGGACAAAAACATGTTTTCCAGAAAGGGACCAAAAAAACAAATCTTTTTAAAACTTTTTCTATGTTACAATCTCAATCAGCTTGTCTCATAAAACTCTTATAGCAAAAATGATTCTGCTCTTTCGAATTATTTCATGCCTTTTTTAAAAGAAAAATTTCAAGTTATATCCAATTTTTTCTAACAAAAATGGAAAACACCTTGGTCTAAAAATTATAGTATATAGTAAAGTCTTTATAGGTTTACTCTTGATTGAAAAACCAACGAGTGAAATAATAACAATTCTAAACAATTTTGTAACTATTTGACAGTGGTGTGGTGGTAAGTATGGTCTAAATATGCCATGTTTAAACATTGTCACCGTAACTAAAGCAGAGAAATAAGAGGTGTTACTAAGGCTACAGCGAGCATGACAACACAGAATTAATAGCTTATATAACCTACATTAAATTGTAACCAATATTATTAGTTATTTTTCAGCACCATCATAAAATAATATTATTTCATTTTTTTTCTTTAAACAACACAGATATTTATAATAATAATAATAATAAACATTTCAAAATGAACATACACATGTGGAGTTTTTTTCTCTCTTTTTTTTTTTTATATCTTTGTTAAATTTAACCATGAATTTTCATCTAGAACATACAAACCAACAAGCAAAAATGCAACATTTAAACTGACATGCAGAAAATATAATCCATCCCCTCTGATTGTTGTTTTGCATTATCATTATAATATATATTTATATATATATATATTTATTTTATATATATTTTTATATTTATGTTATATATATATAATATATTCACATAAGGTACATACAATATTTCAAAATAATAATAATAATAATAGTAATAATAATAATAATAATAATAATAATAATAATAATAATAATGACTAGTGTGAAAAGAGAACAAAATGCTGTTCAGTGTTTTTTTTTTGTTGTAAAACAAAAAAATTCATGAATTAAATGACAAAAATATATATTGTAGTAATATGAATTCAAAAACAAATTACAAAAAAGTAAATATCATTGATTAATGATAACATACCACAGTCTTGATCAAAATTGACAAATTCTATCACAATGACAAGAATGTCAATCAGTAGTAATCCACCTCCAATATGATCATCGTCCCTACCAGGGGAGAGAACTCTAGATCCATACGTATATAAATTTTGGCAACAAAAGTATGAAATAAATAACTTGTACAACTAACTAAAATAGTAGTAATAATGATAATAATCATAACATCAAGCAGTGTTTCACCACGTAATTTCATCATATCTATTTATAGACCACAATGGAAGAAGTTTTGATGTTTTCAGGTCACAGACAAAAAACAAAAAGCAGTTTTTGTAATATTAATGATTATGTGTATGATATAAACTATGAGTCAAGAAAAAATCTTTAAATTGCACTATTTCGACGTCACAACTTGATTAATTTTAAAATGAATGGCTCTTAAATAAAATTTTGAACACAAAATATCAATGCAGTGTGATATGGTTAATTCAACCACTGGAAAATTAATTCCATATCCTCCTATACTTGGGAACTTTTGAAGCTGGCACTGTAACCTTACTAAAAAATCACAACAAACTTCCATATATATCCAATTCTTCTGAAGGTAAAAACCAATAACCATGACTGAAGCACTAATTTTTTATCACTATGGCAACATTTTTTCTTCAGGACGACCAGAATGATTGGAAGTGTAGGAAATTATCTGTTGAGCGACAAAAGCAACCAATACAGCAAAGAGCACGAAACCGAATAAAATGATTATGGCCCATTGTTGATCCGTTAATTGTTTTGGTTCCAATATTTTAGTTTCTACATTCTTAGACTCTACAGATGTCACTGGTTCAAGACTTTGCGTAGAAAACGTCACACTTGGACTATAAGCACCAGCAACATCTGTGCCATCTTCACATTGTCTGATTGCACAAACACGGACTTGGTACTCTGTCTTGGGTTGCAGTGAATGTAACTGATAACTTGTATTAGGTCCTTTATACATCTAAAAAAACAAGATGATTTGTATAAAATAACATCAAAATAAACTAAGTGGGTAAGTTAATTTAAAGTTACTTACTAAAATTAAAGAAGTTAGTAACTTGTTTAAAAGGGGGAGGGTTAAAGACGAGACAGAAAGAAGTGGTAATTTCTTGAGGGGAAACAAATGTTTCCAGAATATTGCAATAATTTTTTAAAAATGAGTTCAACTGAAAGTGACCATTGAAATCTGAAATATACTGCCAAAGTGTGCAACAAGAAATGTCTGATTGTTTTTAACTAATTAACAAATATATATATGCAATTTTGAAATGAACTATTTCCACTGAGGAACTTGTCATCTTTTCAACTGATGGTTTTAAATCGAGAAAAAAAAACTGTATTTCTGAATAAGGGAACAAAATAAAAGCCAAATTATCCAGTTAATCTTGACCAAGTAGAAATGAAGTTCAAGGATACTGAATCCAGATAGTTTTAAAAACATAGAAATATTTCAAAGACAAAAAGTTGAGAAAATTTTTCTTTACCTGTTTAAACTCATGGTCTCTGCTCTGCATTTGTAAAACATAAACCACATAATCTGATCCCATTGGTTTACAACCTTGCCATTCTACACAACAACTATGTAACTCTATATCTACACATTTAGGTGCTGAAACAAAACAAATCAAAAGTGCGTTAGCTGACAAACTTACTCACACTAGGATCTGTCCTAAGTGGGATTCAAAACCAGGTGGTGAGAGGCCCTGTGATCTGTACACAGAGAATACTGAAGGCATCATCAGCAAATAAACCATAAAGAGAGTGGAAAGTGGAGTAATGGTGTTTTACGCCCCAGTCAAGAATCTTTCACTTATTTCGAGGCGGTCAGTTTTTGGATGGTGGAGAAAACCAGAGTGCCCGGAGAAAACCACTGACCTTTGGCAAGCAAACTGACAAACCATAAAGAAATGAGCTGTTAGAAGAGAAAATGTAGTTTGTGTTTGAACATCTATCCAATCAGGAAACTTCAATATTTGTCAAACAAACAACTTTGACACTTAAGCTCAAACTCGAGCTAAGTGTATGACATAAGTCTTTCCTATTTGAACTCAGTAAAGTCAGGGAAGCTTATGTTAATATTTTTCCCTGAATAATCCCAAAAAAGTCATTTACCATGTTATATAAAAGGAGTACAAGGTATGTGTTAAAATACACAACTGTAGAATTTATGGCATGGAAATAGGCCAAAATTCTTTGTTTAAATGACAAAGAAATTAAATATCATATCATCAGCATCAGGTAAGACTATATGTCATAAATGTTTTCTATTTCTATATTGTAAATCAATATTTACATTGTTTCAAAAATAGAAGGAACATTGCATGCAATATCTTGAACCATCAAAACTATATGATAAATGAAATATTTCATGAGATGTCTGAGGCATGTGCAGCTGCCTGTAACATCAACAGTCCTATGGTCTTTCTACAAGTGAGCTACAAATATATATGAATGCCATTCAATATAGGTATTACCTCGTAATGCTGGGGGTGGTGCTTTTGTGGTGGTAAATGTGTAAATCTCTGAATACGGACCACTTCCTGCATCATTATTGGCAAATATCCTGAAGTCATAATTGGTCATTTCTGTAAGTCTGTTTATTTTGTAACTGTTAGCAGATCCTGTATATACGGACTGGAAACTGAAAATTATAAAAAATTAAGAGCAAGTATGTTAAAGATGGCGAAAATAATTTACATGTTTCATCTTCAAAATTTAATCTTAGGTTGAATATATTTTTAGATGAGGATGAATAATCTCAGACATTAACCATTGCATTGTACTAGTAACCATGGAAACTGTAAGAGCCAAACCATTTCAATAATTCAATAATTTTTTTTCTTTTTCTCTGTCAAAGATTTTATTTCTGTTATTATCATTTTCCATATAGATCTTGTAATTTTGATGTTACAGGTCATCATTTAGTTAGCTGTAGATCTTAAAAGTGTGCATGTGCAAAAAACCAATCAGATCTCAAAACCTGTAGTCTGTATTATGGCATCCTTTAACTTCATAAATGAAGAATCTCATCTTCCTGATTATATGCATTTCTCATTCATGATGGCCACTTATAAACTCAGTAAAACATGTATGAATAGACTGCTTAATTCTGGAAACTCTTGAATAAGCACCACATACAAATATAATATCTGTAGGAATGGAGAAATGGTTCATATTTCAGTCCATTGTTTTGCATATAATAAGTAGATCAAAACTCATAAGACTGAGGAAACCAGAGTAACTACAGAAAATGAATGAATTTCAGCAATAAAATGGCAAACTTTTAAGCACTAGGATCTGCTCATGTGAAATTCAAATCTAGACTTTAAAGGTGCTATGATCTGTATGCCAGGGCTTTAGACCATTCAACACTTCCCTACTCAGTCAAAAGAAGAAAGAAGAGTATAAATATAATACAAACAAACTTACTTTCCATCTTCTTTTTCCATTTCTAATGTGTAAGTTACCATATCAAGATTACGTCCATCACCCCATTTCAACTTGAGACTATTTGGAGCTACCGTAACACATTCTAACCTCGGTGGGCTGGGCGGAAGTGGACGAGTTGTAGCTCGTAACACAGAACTGAATGCACCTACACCAATACTGTTCACTGCTTGTATTCTTATCCTGAAAGAAATAACAATAAATATATCAAGTGTTTTAACTGCCTATTTTTAGAATAAAACGCTCAAAATTGTGGGGGTTAATTTTCAGAACTTCAGTAGAACTAAGCAAATTTAACAAAGAGATGGATAGATAGATACACCACTACAAAATACATGGCTATTACATCTTTTAATTGTCATTAAGATACCAATGTTGTCTAAAAATATTATATCTCTACTTACTTGTAAACAGTTTCTGGAGCTAATTCCTCAATAGTATACTCTGTCACAGCACTAACAGATAACAACTGTTTTTCACCGATATCAATATTATATGATATAATATCACTTCCATTACAGTTAGGTTCTCTCCACTGTAATGATATTGTCGTCGCCGTCGATGAGTGACGTATTGATGTAACAGGTGATGGACTAGATGGGGGTGTAACACACGTCGCTGCAGGACTGAAGGGACCTGAGCCAGCACTATTCATTGCCTGTTTTAAATAAAGAAACAAGTAGGTCAATATCATTTTACCAATAGTTATTCATTAGATGATGCAGTTTTGTCAAAGGGACATAACTCATATTGACATAATGTACCTTAGTATTTTATTGTTGTGAAAAGTTATTAATCTTCCTAAAAAAATACCCATTACTAGCATTTTGACATTATACCAATTATTTACTAAATTAATCCAATATAAAAAACATAAAAAAAAAAGTAATATATTATACTGCAGACATAGTCCTTCCGAGACCAATGTGGAGTGAGATTTCTTTATCCGAAAAACTACTTTTTAAATCATTCATTTTCTTTATCTGTGGTGAACATACACATGAAAAATCAATAATATAGTGATTATTTCTAACTAACAAAAACTAATATAATGTATTTTCTTACCTGTACTCGGAAGCTGTACAAGGTAGCAGGTGTTAATCCTTTGACTTCAAAATTCTGATTTGGACCAAAATAAAGCTGAAACCATAACAAAAAAAACATTATATACTATGTTCATATTGACAACAATTACATTATATTTCAATGTACATGTTAATAATGATTACGTTATCATTTGGTGTAATTATTTCAACATTGTTTTTTAATTAATAGGAAGAATTCCAATCATTAAACTCATCTTCTGTTCAATATTTAAACATTTCTCAAAGAATTGTTCTTAGCAAAATATTAAACCAAAGTGTTAAGCTTTCTCTCTCTCTCTCTCTCTCTCTCTCCTGTAGTCTCATATTCTCTCTCTCCCACTAAAGTCCTGTATTCTCTCTATCTTATACCCACACCGTTATTACCTGTGAAAAGTCTATATCTGACTTATGTTGCCATTCTAATCTATAATCTGTGATTGTAGCACCATTATTAACAGGAGATTCCCAACAAACTATTGCACTATGTGGAGATTTACAGGTAACATGTGGGGCCTTAGGCGGGTCCGGTACACCAGCACCACTCACTACCTCTAAAGGTTCAGACCATGGTCCTCCCTAACAAAAAATAAACAAAAATCATAATTAATTCACTTTTACCAAAGGAACAAATGTGATAATCAAGGAAAACAATAGGAAAATCTATGCAAGGCCATTTACAAATTATGTAAAAGAAGACTTTGCAAGGAATTCTTTTCATATTATTTTAAATCATATAATTAAAGAAGAGATGAAGTTCATCTTTACGGTCTTTTGGGAGTTTTAGAAGTGTTTTTTAGGTAAAATTACCACAACTCTGATTATTAAGAATTTTTTATGGTACTAATTCATCAGTATTAACTTCATATAAAAATTAAAAGATAAAGATTTAAATTTATAACTAAAATGAACCAGACTTACCCCAACTCTGTTGAAAGCTCTGACTTGGAAAAGGTATGGTCTTCCTGGAGAAAGACCAGCAACAATGCAATCTAGATCTCTGCCTTTATATACTTCTCGACTTGTGTTATCAGGAGTTATCATCTGAGCTGTGAAGTCTGTAACCGATGCTCCACCATCATACTCAGGATAATCTGAAAATTCCAAGTTAATTATTCAATTAGTGCAAAGTTGGCTTGAGAGAGGTGATCAAGGTGATCAAGACATCTCATCTTGCTTGTTTTTTTTTTTTTTTTTTTTTTTTTTTGGCTATCGTCTATTCACTTATTAGCAGAAAGGAGTGGAAAAATATATAAAAAAAATTGCCCTTTGATCAAACATGTCATGTATCCAAACCATGGTTAGAACCCACCATGGCCACATACAGAACTATTAATGGTATATAAGACAATGTAAGGGTACTTACTCCATCGTAAATGTAAAGATGTGGCTTTGGGTTTTCCTTGTAACTTGGGTGCTTGACACTGACCAGGGGTCACTGACTGTGTTGTAGCAGTACATGGATCAGAAAACTGTCAAGAAATAAAAATAAAATAAATAAATAAATTAATTAATTAAAGAATAAAAATACATGCAATATGCTGATACAAATCAAGCAATATAGGCAGCTATAAATGAATACATGTACTTCTGTTATCAGTAAGAGGGAATTTATCAAATAATTATTTATACATTTTAACAGAAGCCTTAATTTACAAAATTAAGAAACATTCAGATCTTGGTGGCCAAGTGGTCAGAGACTTTGACTTATTAATCAAAATGCCTCTCAACATTTAGGTTTAAATCCAACTTGTGATAGATCCTGGTGACAGGAAATAAGTCATTTTACAGATTGGTTTTTTGTAACTTCATTCTATTTAACTCCACCATTAAGAAAACTTAACTCCAATGATATAGTTGCAATAACCTTGGCTGGCTTATTAAAATCTTTGTAACCAAGCAAAACCCAATCTTGTCCATTTTTTATTTTAGATCAATTTCTCTCATTTATACCTATAGCATGCCAATTAAATCACATTCGTAAATTTCCTTATCATGAGTCAAGTCAAAGAGAGCTACCTACCTCACTCCGCCCACCACTACTAACACAAGCCACCCGGACCATGTATGTATGACCAGGTACAAGATGATCACAGATGTGCTCTCGTTCACTTCCCTCATATAAAGTTTCATACCCTACAATCAAAACAAAATGAATGATAAAGGCAACAGAAAAGGTGAAACAAACAGAACAGCATACTAGATATGACCAGAAAAACGATCTGCAAAAGATGCCCCCCTTTCTAGTAGTATTTAGAATTTTAACGGCATCTTCTTGGTAAGTAATGTTTAACTTTCATTATTTTAGAAAATTCTGAAAAATTTCCAATAAATAGATGTTAACCAAACTGTTAACCATTTCCAGTTTGATCAGAGAAAAACTGACAAGTAATGTATACAAATTAAAATAATAAACATGATTATAATTGTACTGAAGCTGTTCTAAACACCTCCCTATAATAAACTGTAGACAAGATAGAATGATGCAGAACGCTAACAATGGTAATATGGAATTACTTAAAATAAAGGAAGTTTAATTTCATTTTGGGATAATGATTTGAAAAATACCTTTATTAGTACAGCTAGTGTTGTACATGGGGATAAATACAAATTTTGGACATTGGAAATAGGGCTTAAAATTGGCTTCATATTAAATAAACAAATGGACAAAATAAAAAGAAATTTCTTTCTGATCTATTCTAACTCACTGTTGTAAAATTACATTCACATATTAATATATACATTATATATAAACAACATCAAACATTATGTGTTGAAGCAAAATTATTTTAAGAACTGTCAAATCTTTCTTCATTTAAATTTTTCTTGAAAGGGGAAACAAATCCCTTAGTCACAAAAACAAACATGTTACCTTTGTATTTAATCTAAGGCACATGACAAATTACTAATTGTCACAGTAATGCATCACCAATTTAAAGCATTGATCTACTGAACATGATAAAACCCAGATGTAATGTACTAAGGTAAACTTTTCAACTTGCCTGTAGGTTTTTTTTTTTTTTTTTTTTTTTAAATTTTAAAATACCAATGGCAGTTATTTGTAAATTTGTAAATAATGCTAATGGCAATAGAAAAAAAAAAAAACATACTGAGCTCTAATTTTTTATTTATTTATTTATTTTTTTTTGTTTGACTGATCAGTTCAAATAATATGAACTTTTTTTTTGGACTTGCTGACATTTCAGCACAAGTAATATATTACTGTCAAATAGTTTCAATTTCTAAATAAAACATCGTGAATAGAATAAGAAAAACAATTGTGATACATCATTATCATGTAATCAATAACTTTACAGAGATTTACAGTTCAAAAAGTCAAACTTAAAAAATAATAAGGTAGATGTTACCTTTTCACCCTTTTAAATGGCATATCCCATTTTCCAAAAAAAAAAAACAAAAAACTGGATCATGCCATTAATCTGACAGGTTGAAAAGGTGAACAAGGAGTAAACTACAAACTAAGGACCAATAATGAAACTAAACTGCTGGTAAAAGCTAGATATGAATTATAAGGGGAGACAATATGTATTTTATTTTCTTGAATTACCTCCTCCTGTTAGCACATTCAAGACAATATAATTTCATAAGTTCAATCATTTAACCATAAAAGCAATATTTAAATATACTTTATTATATCATAAATGATCTTACATGGGGTCATTTAAAAACTGGTTAAGTGTTTAGCACCTATATAATATTAGCACTTACACAACTTACATGATACTGGCATGGTTTAATATGCATTTTTAAAGCAGGATGATCTATTTCACCTTTAGCAATAATTATTTTAATCTGCCCTTCCACTTGAAAGATATGTATCAATCGTTCATTTAAAGTCAATAATTTTTATAACATGCCTAATAAATAAAATTCACCCCTACACATCCATGAGTACCTGCTAATGTTTGAGCAGACATGCTCTATTATGTTCTTGTTGTTTCAATGTTATCACTATTTTCACAGAAAATCTGAATCTGTGATGCCAAGTCAAATTAAAATGAAAGGGATTTACAACCGATTAACAAATGTAAAAGCTAAAACTTCACCTGAATAAGAGTTTGTGAGACCCTTAAATTTGATTATTTGTATCATCTTACCTCTCCCATCATCCAATTCTACTATATACTTTGTTACATCTGATCCACCATCATCTTTAGGAGAATCTGAAAAAATTCAAGAGCTACACATGTATTATAAAAATTAACATGCCTTGCTTTCTCTTCTTTTGACAGTTAAGATTGGTAAGATATTGAAAACTTAACACAGGATACAAATATTATTACATATGATCCACCATCATCTTTAGGATAATTTGATAAATTCAAGTTCCACATGTTTCATTAAAATTTATGTGTCTTGTGCCCCTGCCTCTAATCATTATGATGGTATATAGAGAGGTGGTAAGATATTGAAAATTTACATAAATGTTAAAATCCTGTGTCTCATTATCCATTCCTTTGTCAAAAAGATAAAAAATCCAGTTGAGCTTAAAAATTCATGGACACAATTTTTTTTTCAACTTGAAGGATTGTATTGGAGTACTGGTAATGGTGTTCAATGCCTTAGTGAAGGTTCTTTCACCGACACTAAATAGGCCAGCTCATTCGATGATATAGAGGCATCAGTTCTGGGATGGTGGAAAAACAATGTGACAAACAAACAAACAAACAAACAAACAAAGTCATAACCAACCTACCCCAAACAACACGAAAGCTGTGAGCATGAATTTTGCCTTTAATTTGTGGTTTAGGTGGTGATGATGGTCGATCTGGGAGAGTTCTATAACAGACAACATCACTCCATTTACTCTGGCCCTCTTCATTCTTAGCTGACTAACTGTAATATTCAGAATATAAACTTATCATTGTATCAAAGATATATTTGACTCAAATAAATCTATGAGATGGTAAGCTTTTAATTAAACAATTTATCTTTATTTATTTATTTTTTTAAATAAAAATCCCTATCTGTTAGATTAATCAAACAAAATTGTTATCCTGACAGTTTCTATTCATTCCTATTGTTCATTTGCCCAGAAATCATAAATTTATAATGGTCCCATGAAGAAACTTACAGACTCAATATATCAACAATCACATGATTATTACGCCACACTTTTCATATGACAAAATCATACCTTAAAACTCCCCTTTTGTTTATGGATAGAATCATCATCAATTTTTTTTTAACTCTTTTTTTTCAAGTTACATTAAATTTGTATGTTATTTTCATCTCTCACTTGCATTATAAAACTTTTGATAAAATACTCACCCTAAATTTATAATCTGCATTGCGACGTAGATTTTTTATTTTATACGATAGATTTGACCCATTGTAAACAGATATAAAACCGTGACCCTGAAAAAAAAAATTATTTAAGACATATAATTATGCATAAATTTAAAGAAAAAACAGAATATGTGAATAACATTAACATTTAAAAGAATGTAGATCATCTGCAGTATTTTTGGTCACTTTTCAAATAAGATAACTCATTTCCTGGGTGGGGGCCCCAGTGGCCGAGTGGTCAAAGGCGCATGCTTACGGATCACAGTGCCTCTCACCACCTGGGTTCAAATCCCACTCGAGACAGATCCTAGTGTGAGAAAGTTTTTCAGTTCCCTTGCTGAAGGTCAGTGGTTTTCTCCGGGCACTCCGGTTTCTTCCACCATCAAAGAACTGACCGCCTTGAAATAAGTGAAAGATTTTTTTCCGATAAGACCTCACTGCGTGATACAATTCGGGACCAACGAGCTAGAATAATATAAGTTCCACAACTTGTTTCTAAATCGTTGTAAAAGAAATAAAGCTTAAATTTTTTTAAGTGAAAGATTCTTGACTGGGGCAGTAAAACACCAATTACTCCACTCTACCATATTTCCTGGGTTGTAAGACCTTTTGGTACTAGTTTCAGGGCTTTGGAATAATAAAAATAAATGTTCTTTCATGCAATTTTAGGAAAAATCATATAAATACATCATAGAAATTGTAAGATGTTATCAAGATGGTTCTTATTTACCCTAATTAAAAAAATTCACCATTTTGACAGATTGATAGCCCTGAATATTTCATTAGGAGAGGTGAACACTGTACATAATTACATACCGTTATTTCATCATCCATTTGTAATAAAAATTCATCTTCATTAGGACGTTTGATCCATGAGATTGTTAATGCATTGATATATGCTTCAGACAACATTGGTGGGTCTGGCTGTGATGGCACACTACCACTGGTACAGAAACTAACAGGCTCGCTGAAAGGACTGAAAAATAAAGAAAAATTATGTATGCGTTCTTCGACAAGCAATATATCTTCCAAATAGTACAATCCTAGCAAAATAAAACCAAACTTATAATGACAATATTAATTCAAATTTGTATAACTGTATCCATGCTTATACCACCAGAATTACTCATTTTAATGTCTCCTCAAATAATGATAGTTCTAGAATGGTAGAGAAAACTTGAGTATCTGGAGATACTCTACAATTTTCTGTAAGCAAACTGATACATCAATCTGCTTGAGTAAGATTTAAACCCTAAGCTAAAAGGTGGCATACTCTGTTTGCTGGAACTTTATCCAGTTAGTCACAAAGTTCCCAAGTGGTGTGGAGAAGTAAGTGAGTGAGGTATTGTTTAAAGTCCTCATTAGCATTATTGCATTTATTCATGGCTAGAAAATTTTAAAATGTTAAAATTTTAACATTAAATATTCAAATGTTGTGAAGAAAAAAATATTACCTTTTACCAACACTATTTATTGCTGCTAATCTAAATGTGTATTTTGTGGAAGCGGAAAGCTTGGAAACACGGTGTTGCCGTTGGAGACCATTATATACCTCCACAAAACCTTCACCCTGAAATAGACAATTTGACATTATAAATAGTAAAATATTCATAATATATTACCCAATTTTTAGACAAAGTACCTAAAACATATGTTTGACAAGCCAACAAGTAAGAGACCAAACAGTCAAAATGACAAAGGCAATTCACTGTTATGATTCTACAGTTATTTAGATTTTTCACAATATTCTAAAATGCGACTTTTCTCATCTTTGAATTCAGTTTTATCGAGATCATTTATGTGAAGTTTAATGAAATTCTTACCAAACAACAATGAGTTACAGTGTGGGCAAGATTTTTAAACTTACATCTTCCTTGCCTTTGGCCTTATAAACATATGACCTTGATTTAAGGTCAATGTCACATCCTTGGAATATTGAGATAATGTATGTGTAGTTTCACTATATTCCTCATAAACAACAAGTTATGACACAAATACACTTCAACATAAAGACAGCCAAGCAGAAAGACACACATATCCCTAAACACTCCTGAGTAAAAAATTTAAATGATCAATAAAATTATCGTGTCAATATTAGTTGAAAAATACCATGCAACGAACCTTCTTCTAATCTCGTTTAAAATAATTTATTGTTTTACCTTGTCATATTCCAAAGTATACGTTGATATTTTTGCACCGTTTTCACAAGTAGGGCTGAAAAATAAAAAAATAGCATATCGTAAACACAGAGAAGAAAAATATTTATAGAAAACCTCTGTACATTTACACAAGTATGTATCAATACAGGAGAAACCTATTGGAATGAATTTATAAAAGATAACTATTTTTATAGCAAGGTCTTTGAGGCAGAGTGGTCTAGAAATGTTCAGTTAATCTTTGATTCATTGCCATATTGGGGCCTAGGTGGCTGAGTGGTCTAAAACACATCCATATTCATGATCACAGTGCTTCTCACAGCTTGGGATTGAATTCTGCTCAGGCAGATCCTAGTGTGAGAAAGTTCATCAGCTTGCTTGCCAAAGGTCAAGTGCTTTTCTCTGGGTACTTGGGGCTTCCTCCACCATCCCAGAATTGACTGCCTCAATAAATGTGAAAAATTCTTGAACAGAGTGTGAAACACCATCATTCCACTCTTTTTTCCGAGCTTTACACAACTGATAAAAAAAATTGCCTCATGACTGAAGTTTCTTTTCTTCTAGGCTAGCTTACAAAGAAAGAACTGTTTTTTTGGGTTAGTATATGTGTCCAGTAGACTGGGCTTGACTGATGACCGGGTAGCTCAGTTGGTGTAGCGTCCTGTTAGTATTGGGGAGGTCCTGTGTTTGAGTCACGGTTTTGCCGCAACATTTTTTTTTCCCTTTCCCGTTGCAAAAGTTTAAAATTGTCCATACTTTTATTTCTTTATTTTGGGATTCAAAATTTGCAACTTCCTAGGAGGAGTCGCTTATAATATAATATAAAGTACACAATTAAAAGCCGGATCTTGAGTGCATAAATGGAAAGACAAAAACATTATTAGTCACTCATTAACATGTCTAACAAGCCACTTTGTAGACCACACAAACGTTATATCTGTTCAAACCAGACAAAACCGTTACTTAATTTTTGCTTGTCAGCAGTTTCTTTGTCTACCATAGGATAATGATGACAATTAGCAATATGTCTGACCTTTGATCCCAAAATGCATCAGGCATAAAGTTAACAGTCTGACCTTTAGAAATATCTTTTTTTTTTTTTTTTTTTTTTTAAATTTGTCAAGAATTTAAATTTTACTTCAGGCTACCAGGAAATATCACATCATTAATATTATCTTATCCTTTCTGTTCCAGTATGCATCATACATAAAACAGGAGTTAATTCTGACAATTAAAGATATTGTCACCTTTGTATCCCAAAATTCATCAAGTATGAAATGAACAGTCAAAGTTCAAACCCCAAAAAAGTCGGGAAATCTCGTTACATACATTATCAAATTTCCTTTAAAAAAAAAATTGAAAAAAAACTAAAGACTGAAATACACATCAAAAGAAAAGTCTGCTGATATCTATTTTCTGGGGGTCCAGAATCAGAAGAATTTAATCTGACAGAGTAGAATCTTATAAAAATATTTAAAACATCATATCTGTCTTAGGGACATGATAATGAAAACACTATTTATATACAACTGCTATCTATAATTTTCAATTAACCTATCAGGTTAGGACCGTTATGCTTCAAAATATTATCTCTCAGTTGCAAGGATAAACATTTAAATCTAAAACAACATCATAAAAGCATTTTATCAGTAAAAAGGAAAATGAACTCTTTCAGATACTAGGATGATACAAAAACAGGGAACCTGGCTATGGCTATAAATGTAAAGGTAACCAGGTACATCTTCTGAGTCAAGGATGTGTTTAGAATTTCATCTTATAATGTAAAGATATCTAACATTTATGTGATTATGGTGCAATATGAGGTGTATATCATAACATAATCAGACAGATGATTTATTCAGTCTGTATATATCCTGTATCCTGTTAAAAGCTTGAAATGATCCAGATTTTGAAAAACTACTGTTTAATGACTTAATATATTATCCCTGATAAAAATCAGAGTCAAAACTGATAACGTTTCACAAGCTGACAAATCAAAAAGAAAATTTCTGGTTACACAATTGTTATTAGATAAAAAATGATAAATGCAATACTCTAGGTCATTACAGAAAATTTTCATTTCAAAGTAAATTTTACTAATAATCCTAGCTCAAAATATAAAAAATCATTAAAAATACATAAAGGTGGGAAAGAATAGCAAAATTCAAAGACAATAAGACGATAGAATAATATACTGGTTTTTTAAGGGTTTATGACTGGTTACAGATATTTAAATTATCTCAAGACACCACCAGTTTAAAGATGAAGAACATTTCATAATGATGTACGAGGGCTTAGGCTGATTTTCTTTGTAGTTCACCCAAAAACAGACACTTGGCTTCACAAAAAAAGATTTTAATGTCTAAATAATATTGTACTTTTAACAAAGTAACCATCACAACCTCAGATTAGATAGACTCATCTCGGGATCAATGACTTAAAGTGGTAATCTCCCAAGACACTTAACAAAGGAGTAAGGCAGTTTTATACCCTACTAAAGAATCCTATCATCTATATACAGATGGTTGTTTCATGGATGCTGTAATAACCGAGTGTGTTAACAGAGTCCTGAATAACCAAGAAAGGTCATTTCACTTGTCCCTAAACTGTCACCAGCCCTTTTTGAAGCTGGTGAGATATGTAATGAAAGTATAAACATAAGCATTAAGGGTTCTTATTATGCCAGACCTGTGGCAGTAGAAAATAATATAGTGGTCATACCATCAACTTTATGATCTAAAAGTAAAGTATATATACTTTTTAATTCATAATTTACTGTGATCCTACCATTGGCTTTAAAATCTATAGATTAAGTACATATACTTTTTAATTTAAATTTTACTTACACAAGTAAGATCTTTATGATGAACTGACTGAATTGATAAATGTAAAAAAAAAAAAAAAAAAATTGACAGGAGCATAAAACTCTACTCCATCCCAAACAGCAGCTCGATTTTAAATAGCTACCTATCTTTGCTTTGATTCATAAACACATACATTATATATTTAATTTGTATTTGAATGTTATGATAATAAAGAAGAGATTTGAGTCTTTTATAAAAGGGTTTTCTGTCTGAACCCTAGCTGGCTGTGTAACATATCCTCTGATAAGGAGCTTTTATTTCATACCCCACCAATTCACCCAACTAAATATTAAATAAGTACAAGGAGAAATTTACCATTTTTTTAAGACTTGTATCCCATTTAGGGAATCTCTTGCACTCTCAGTCACTTCAAATCACTGAAAACATGGATAGGCTAAATCCTGAGAAGCCTGCAGGCTTAGTACAGACGAACTTAAAGATATGATTCATACTTACATTCCATTTGAGTGTAATAGAAGTTTTAGCTTTAGAAGACAGTTTAGGTGGCTGGGGCTGATCAGGTTCACAACAATCTGTTGTAAATTTTACAGGCTCTGTTGAATTTCCTTTTAAATCCTCCAATGATGCACAAACCCTAAAAAATGACAAACAATACCTGTAAGTTTGTATCAGCAATAAGCTTTAAATCAGCTAAATGTTTTTTCACCTGTTCATCTAAGACAATTAAGTAACAAATTAAAAAAAAAAACCAAACAAACAAAAACAAAAAAAACAAAACATAAATTTACTAGTCCATCTCATGAACAACCAATTGAATTGATAGCAATTTCTGTTAATATTCTGTATCCTTTACACTGGTCTTATGGAGTAATAGTGAGAAAAAATGAAGCTCTTTCTTGAAAAATTGCCCCCCCCCCCCCCTTCTTCCATCCTTTACAACTGAGAGTAAAATTTTAAGATTTGACTTTGTGATCATAGTCCTACACAACTAAATTTGGTAAGTAACACATAATCTGATGTTGGTATACAGTTGTCAAGTTTGGTCAAAATCCATCCATAGATTTGAAAGTCAAAGAGTGGACAAAGTATTACAATGGCAATACAGACAGACAGCGTGTGATTCCTATAAACCCCTTAAACTTTATTTATAGAGGTTATAAATAACTGGTCTCAGGCCAGAAACTGAAGAATTAAGTTCTGTTTTAAGGTCTAAATGGCCAAGTGAATATGAAGATAGTCAAGTAACAATGTCTCACTGCTGTGATTTCTGTCCCAGATCAAATGCATATCAGTAAAGTTTTTTTTTGTCATGTTTGTTATTGGTTGTATGTGGTGTCAGTACCTTTTCAAGTGTTTTATTATGTTAACCTGTAAAATAATTGTGGTCAAGTTTGCAGTTGCTGTATGAAGGCTCTGGTACAAAAAAAGACCACAAACATTCACAAAATATTCTGTACCACACAAAGCCTATCCTAACATGTGCTTAGATAAATAAAGTTTTATTTCACCACAAATAAGACATTATGCTAACAGGATGTAAAACAATATTATGTAACCAACAAAGTAACCAATCAGACATTTGTTCTTAAAAAAGACGGGGCAAAATTGCGACCAAGAAAAAATATATACATATTGGACAAAAACAAAAGAGAAATAATATTCATTGATTTTGAAGTAACATTATATATGAAATGAGCATAATAAATTATATTTAATGGGCAGAGCACCAATACACACACAGATCAATATAGAAGTTTTATAATACACCACGTCTAATCACCTTTCTCTCTCTCTCTCCGACATACACCGCGATTGTCCTAGTATCACATGGATCAATATCCTATACTATATTATCCATATCTTACCATGGTAACTAAACACAGACATTCTAAATAATATTAATATAAACAAACAGAGGTTTTATAAAACTAATTAAGTGTCTGGCTTCATGTGTAATCAGTAGGTCACTATTTAATCTATGGCCATATAATAACATTCTTCTTCTTACTTTTTTTATCATCATTTCGTAATTTTTTTTTTTTTTTTGGGGGGGGGGGGGGGTATCCATACAGCCTTGTTACAAATCTGAAATCAGTATAGTCAAATTGTACTACGAGTCTACAATTTCATGAAAAACAAAACATTGTTGTTTTAATTTATGATCAAATAATGAATTTGCATCCAGTATCTATGACCTCGTGTAACAATCAGTCTGTTGCTGTTTTAACTCTATGGTCTGTCTGTCGCAATAAGATATTGTGTCTCGTGTCATAGTAAGTACTATTATCTATCGGTATATATTGATTGTAAGATAATTGCCTTATTATATAACAGTTGTACAATGCTGACCAATTCAAAGTTCTAAATCATATTCAAGGATTACTTTTAAACCAACAAGAAAATGATTCATTTCCAATTTTAAATTTTTTTCTCCTCTTTTGAAAATGGAGTATAAATCACCGTCCACTCCATACATGTATGCAAAATTTTATGTTTCTATTATAAAATTCACATAGATCACAAATAAGCTTATCATTAAAGACTGAAATTTAACTGCAGACTAAAAGCATTTAAATATCAAAACCATGATTATCCCACTTTTGTGATACTTAAAAGGATAAAAAACAAACAGAAGAACAAAACCTATAATTGTACAAAAATGAAAGATCAACAGAGAGAGAAAAATACCCAAGGGAAATGCTCAAAATTGTATCAGTTAGCTTAGCAAAGGTTTGCAGCCTATCTGAATTATTTCTACCCTCACAGTGATTGACCTTGACATGTGTCATCTTGAAATGTCACAATATTATCCCACTTAATGACATCAGTTAATTACCTACATATTACAGAAAATTTTAGAAGTATACCAGTAATTTAGATAGTTTGATCATTTAGTCTAACAATAAAATTTGACTTAAAATT
Organism: Tegillarca granosa; assembly: GCA_029721355.1. Taxonomy (NCBI): domain Eukaryota; kingdom Metazoa; phylum Mollusca; class Bivalvia; order Arcoida; family Arcidae; genus Tegillarca; species Tegillarca granosa. The sequence continues at coordinate 21,623,757 of CM056602.1, read as the reverse complement.
TAAGGGGAGTAGGTTCCTGCCCTGTAATCAATGTAAATTTGTAATTTCTGCTTCAAAAAAGTAAGTCTGCACATTTAGTCCATCAAAAAACTTATGGCCAAAAACTTAAGGTCTACAGGTGCTTGGCCTGTGATTAGGTGTAAATTTGTGATTTTCTGATTACAAGAACAATAAGATTAATTATGAATTACACTGGTTTTATGATTGACTGACACTGATGTGACCAATGATACTAAGTCTGTTCAATGGTGTCTAATAAGACTTCTTGTTGATAGTAATTATCATACTTGGAATATGTCATAACCTCATCAACGCTTCTTACAGGCAAGGTAAAATTCAATACATTATCCAATTAAAACAATTTTGTTAACATGTCATGATTAATGCTTAAGCTTGGGTATGTCATAAGCTCTTCAGTCCGTATCACAGCAGGTATCCAAAATTCAATAAATTATCCAATTACAATAATTAGGTTAATAGGTCATGATTATTTATAACCACTTATCATTTAACGATTATAAAATTATCTAGGCATACACACACAATTAGCTACAACTGCAACGACCATGGCATCCATAGTTAGTTAATTCCCCTTCATATACATTATTTTTTTGATTGATAAAGAAACAGATACTTGTCATTCAGGACATGTTTTTCCACTGACAAGAACATGCAGACTGTGATACCAAAAGCTTGTAATAATCAGACATCTACAATAGGTAAATACCACATCACAGACAATAGAAAGATGATTACGACCTTAGGACATATTCTACCAGCCTGCTGTAAGATGTTTCATTAAAACATACAATCAATTTGTTTGATTGCATACCGTTTTGAATCATATCAGTAATTATTTCAGCTATTTTTGACAAGATAACATTTATAATCTAGAGGACTGATCTAAACACATGTTCATGTGGTGTGCACTTCAGTACAAAGCATTTATGATCTGTATTGTACTAGAACTCACTTATACATTGACCTTCAAAGTGCTAGATCACTTGATAAACATGACACCACTCAGTCTATTACATTGGTACCAGAATAACTAGTGAAATCCCTGGGCAAAGGAAAATCCTTTCTTACTTGCCAGCAACTGGGATTAATGTAACAAGATACACCTTGATGTTGATGCTGTTATGTTGTTAATGTCACTTCAGCAATTTTTTAGCTATTTTTTGACAAGAACAAGGTTATTAATCTCTATGGATTAATCTAGAAACAAGTTTGTTATGCTTGTGATGTACAATTGTATATTAAGGCCTACTGTGTACTAGCACACTCAGGGTAACCACAAGCATATCACTGCCCCAGTACATTATCCTGGCACTGGTTGAACCAGTCAATACTCTGTCCTCCTAATGCTCAGCACCAGGCAAGGAAGCTAAATCTCAAATTTAAAAGTCTTTAAAACCTGATCAGGGTACCAGTTCTCGAGACACTAAGGCAGTCAAGAAACACATGGAAGTCAAAATGATTTCCGACCTTTTCTATCTCTATAAAATCATACAAAGTCGCATGTAAAATTACTTGATTTAATTATAGCACAGTTGTGAAAATTAGACTGTTATCAGGAGATGGAATATCAACTTTTTACCTTTGTCCAAATCCTGCTGGTAAATGGACCAATCAAATCAATATTACAGAGATTAGGAAAATTGCCAGTAGATTTATGTTTTTGAACAGCAGATTTCATACCTTTCAAATTTTGAGTATGGTATTAGTGTTTAGGCCAAGAGTCAACAAATAAGCATATAAAAACGGTATAGTAAATCTAAGGTTTTTTTTTTGTTTTGTTTTTTTTTTTACCTTAAATGATAGTCCGTAGCAGCTTTCAGATCTTTTAATGTAATTTCTGTGGCATCACCACTGAAAGAGAGATAAAAAAAAAAAAATACATATAACAACAGAAACTTTATCATAATACAATAATGTTGCATCTTAACATTTGCTTAATCATAACACTGACTTTGTTGCCTGTCAGTGCCAAGATCTAAGTTATGTGGTCTGAAAGATATCTTATCTGCAGAGCATATGTTTATTCATACATTTACTAATATCTAATAATAGATATGTGGTTCACATACCAGCTAAGATCTTTAAAAATTTATATCCAGATGTCACCAACTTAAGACAAAGATGCTGAAATTTAAAACAGGTGCTTATGGTGAGGGTACTCTTTAAGCAACACTTATCTTGACCAAGGCACAGTTTTGTTGAGTTGAGTAATGGTGTTTAACGTCCCAGTCAAGAATATTTCAATTATATCGAGACGTCGCCAGCTATAGACGAAAGTGCAGAAATTTTCCTGTGTGTTGTGCTGATAGCATTATACAGCAGAGTTCTACACCATGCCTTCCATGACACGGGACCTGGTTTATTTTAAGTTCCCATCTGAAAGAACCATGACTTTCATTTCGTAATTCCGAGTGCTTGGTGAAAGAACAGTCACTACCAACTTTCAAGTCTTGGGTCAGACCCGGCCGGGGTTCGAACCCACAACCTTCCACTTACGGAGCGAGCACTCTACCAACTGAGCTACCGCAGTGGCCACAGTTTTGTGGTTTTATGAGAAGGATCTTTGGACTTCTTAACACAAGTGTTTATATATCTCACCTGTAGACTAGTTTATATTTGCCATCTTTTCCTTTATCAGATAACAGCAGTTCATACCGAAAATCAGCAGGATCTATTTCAAATTCATTTTGATCATATTCTGGTGGTGCCAGTCGTATCAAGGCACTTCTAGCTTCTACTTCTGTAACCTATAAATAAAGGGAGATAACACATTATATATTCATATTCTCTTGGAGCCAGTTGCATCAAGACACTTCTAGCTTCTACTTCTGAAACACGTAAATAAAGGGAGATAACACATTATATATTCATACTCTTGTGGTGCCACTAATATCATGAGACTTCTAGCTTCAACAAAAGAGGCCTAAAGACATGTATACCCTGCTAGAGGTGATCTAGTTATTAATGAGTTTATTGAAGAATTTACCAATAAGACATGTATACCCTGCTAGAGGTGATCTAGTTATTTATGAGTTTATTGAAGAATTTACCAATAAGACATGTATACCCTGCTAGAGGTGATCTAGTTATTTATGAGTTTATTGAAGAATTTACCAATACCAACTTGATCTTGAATAACACAGAAAAGGGTAATTTTTAGTAAATTATTTTCACAGTATTTGTCTATTATCTATCTTTTGAAATGATTAAAATCAACCTTTCAATTTTACAGATATTTCAAATAATTTCTATGTAACTTAAGGTGAAAAAATAACAATAACAATTAGATATAGCTAAATTTTCACTGTCTACAGTATTTTCCCTACCTCTGGTTCAGGCATGTTTGAGAGCTGTTGCTGTAAGATCTTCCTTTCCTCTTCTAATTCTTGACCTTGACCTGTATCCAAGGTCGGGGCTACTGTAGTTACAGTGTTTGAATGCTGTACATCTCCATTCATACCTACAGGTATAAAATTATACAAATTATTCTTATTTTTATCTAAAATCCTTTTATAATATTCTACACTTAGTCTACATCAGGTTAGGCTTTTCCAAAAAAAAACAAAAAAAAAAAAATTGCCAGTTCATATATTAATGTATGTAACACATATTGTATACTTCCTGTGATCTAGGAAGAAACACACTTTTAATGTCATTCATTCTTGTTGACTAAATATTACAAATATTACTGAATGAAGTAAAATGAGCCTTCAGGGTAAAAGGGAAGAAATAAAAACATTGTATTATAAACAAGAAACTCAAATAAAACTCTGGTAAAATTGGATAAAGTTTTTGATCCATACTGCAGTTTCATTTAATTATGATGGTGCGTTTAACGGAAGTGTGCTTACTGTCAAAATCTTATAATTGCCTTTGTTAAGATAAAATAGAAATAAATATAAATGTGTTACTCTAATAACATTAGAACTAGAAAATATATCATATGTTACGACATGTGGACATTTGCTCAGGTGAGCTAGACATCCTGGTGTTTTGGCACATGTGTGGATCTTAAAAAAGTTAATGACCTTAACACCAGCAGTTAATGTTAAAAGCTAGTTAGATTATAGACATGTGGACATTTTCTCAGGTGAGCTAGACATTTCAGTGTTTTTGGCATGTGTAAATCTTCTAAAGCTGAGTTGTTATATTATAAACATGTGGACATTTGTTTAGGTGAGCTAGACATTTGATGTTTTGGCACTTGTGTAAATCTTAACAAAGTTAATTACCTTAACACCAGTAGTTCATGCTAAAAGTTAATTAGATTATAAGACATGTGGACATTTACTCAGGTGAGCTAGACATCATGGTGTTATGACACATGTATAAATTTTATCAGAGCTGATGACCTTAACACCAGAAGTTCATGTTTTAAGGTAATTTCAGACAGTAGATAAATTGTTTTATTTTGCAAGGTACTAGAATTATCATATTAATGTGTTGATTATAACAGCCACACCTGACGATTAACATTAAACAACCAGAAATTCTACATCCATCCAGAGATCACAGTAAGTAAGGCTATACACAGATTGCAGTATGGTGGTAAATGACCTAATTATTGAACTTGGATCTTTACCAAAGTTAAGAACTTTATGAATTTAGTATAAAATATAAGAATCCTCAGATGTTTAAAAATGATTCCAAGAACTGAATTACTTAAATTTAAAGATGACCTAAGTATTCATCACTTTTATAATTTGTCATCATCATCATCATTACAAAAAGTTGCAAGGACTTGAAAGTTTGCAAAGAAAAGCAGTTCACATGGGGAAGTACTTTGTAAAATCGTTTAGTTGCAAGGACTTGAAAGTTTGCAAAGAAAAGCAGTTCACATCTGAAAGTACTTTGTTTATAATCATTTAATTATCTTATTTCATCAAAATAAAACATGAAATAGCAGATGAAATAAAATGTATTTTACTTAACAGTTTCATAAATCAAATTCAGTGAAAGACCTTTCTCAATTGAAACCATACCCAATGTATCTGCTCTCTATGTGAGTTTGAAGTTTTCTGATACATAATGTTACCCAATGTATTGTCCCAAACATGAACCACACACACAAAAAATAGCTATCCATAAAAACATTACCTTGAACACTACAACATTTGTTACTAGATAATTATTACAGCAGTTTGTTTATGGACATGTTTTGAAGAACCTGTAATTCTCCAAAAAAGGCACCTTGCTGCACACAGACAATTTTAAATCAGACCACACAGCAGGATATAAAATCAGGTCATACCGGTATTTAAAAAACTGACTTTCTTTTGTGCAGCAGACCTACAGCATTGTTTTATCAAACACAGACACACATGCTAATTTTCTAATAATTGGACTAAATTACTCACAAACAGTACATACAATCTCAAGGTCATAATATCCAACTTCAAAAGTTTTTAAAATGAAGAAATATTTTCCCTAGGTAAGATAGTCATTAAAATGATGCAAGTAAACAATTTGTCCAAAATATAGGCTATGTATATATATTTATATATACATATATGCATGTTGATAAAACAGTATAGATTTTGCAATATGTTACTTTCCAACTTCAGGAAGATTCAGTTGGTTGGTTGAAATGTTGTCTAACATTGCATCAGCAATTTTTCAACCAATTTTGATGAAAGCAAGTTTATTGATATCTATGGACTAATCTTATGACAAGTTTGGATGTGCACAAGCACTAACAACCTTAAGTCAATTTTATAATGTAATATCAAATTATATTTCAAAAGGTTTGGTCATCCGATTCCAAAGAATACAATACAAAATTAATGATTCCAAAAAATATCATAAAACCAACTTGTTACAAACTATTTATAGTTATAGTCTAGACTGTATTGATTAAAATTACAGATTTTGCATTTCCAATTTTTTTTACTTTCATTCTCTCTTTCATAACCAGTTTTTCAAGTCCTATCAGGCAGTTAAAATTCTTGTGGATGAAAACAAGGAAATAACACTCCTCCAAATATGCAATACACCATGCAATTATTTTAGATCTAAAGAGAGACATTAAAAGTAACTACTGTGATAGTGGAAGAATCAGGATGTACCTATTGACCGCACTGTATATATATAATGACCATGTTTACATCTTCTGGTAGAATAAAGGAGGCTCATCTCTCTGAAATATTAATAACCCTATATTGTATTACCAGCTGGTTGGTTGAATTGATCAACTAGATTTTTTTTCACATATAAGTTCATGTTGCAGCAATCAGTTCTAAAATGGTGGGGGAAACCAGAGTACCTAGACAAAATCACTTGCTTAATTTTGAGCATAATTAAGCAAGTAATTTGAATTTTTTTTAAAATCATATTTAGGATCTGACCCTTGTAAGACACTTTGAGACTGGCAAGTTGCTTAGAATGGTGTTTTACTACAGATCCTTACTTTATTTTTAATTTCTATTATACAGTGAGGCTTTCAGTTTTCTGATGATGGAGGGAACCAGATCTTCCAGAATACTTTGATGAATGAACAGAACAACTGAAATGATCTGTCATACTAAAGCTGCCCAATTAGTGCAATAGTGTTTTTACCTACTCTTTTCAAAATTATTTCCTCATATTGAGGCTGTCGTGTGATGATGAGGATACACAAACAATATCCCCTTCCACTCTTTCTAATTAATTATAAATTCATAATCATGGAATCATAAGTAACCACACCCTAAATCAATTTTAAAAGAATACGTATTTAATTTCGATTGTATTTCAAATGTCAAATTTCTAATATTTCAAACAAAAAAAAGTTGATTATAAATGGTGTTTTGTGTGTCAAATCTGTCAGATTGTGTTTACACAATACAAATCGATGTGTTCTGATTAATCCAGTGCGACATGTCAATATGTCACATAATATTAAAGAGCATTATACAAAAAATCTATCAATTTATCCTAATTATTCAGAACAAGAAGTTACAAAACATCTCTTTTTTTCTAAGAATTTTAGTAGCTATAGAGGTTTGTTATACAGATTTATATTTCAATTAACTGGATTTACTGTAATGTCGGGGTATATCACCTATGATATAAATTTCTTTAGGTAAAGTTGCAGAAATCTACAAATTCAATGTACTTCCACAATCTAGCTTGTCGTGCAACACAACCTTTTTCACACACACACGCACGCACACGCACACGCACACGCACACACACACACACATTTTGGAGGAGTGTGTGGGAAGGGGGAAAGGGACCAAGAGCAGACAATAATCATAGACCTTAGTTAAATAAGTATTTTCCGGGCCTGGATCATGTAGATCCAAGTGTAACATATTTTATAAGTTTTCTTAACTGAAAGTCTGTTTTCACTGGGCATCTCAGTTTACTCTGCAATTTCAGATAGTGATGGTAGAGGTAACCAAAATACCTGAAGAAAACCACTTATCTTCAACAAACAAAGTGATAAAACTTCTCACACCAGGTTCTGCCAAAATTTGTTGTGATCTTTTTCTATTTGACAAAGAAATAACATACTATTTAGCCATGATCTTTCCTCTTTGACCAAGGCAAATAATACTTTTTAGCCAGTTAACCATCTCAAAACTTTTTGATAAATTTCAGGCCAGTTAAGGCATAGTCTATTTGTAAAGATGTGATTCTATGTGACCCTAATTTATACATAATGAAACTATTATTTTTAATTAAATTATGCATAAATATATAGAATTTTCACCTGGAATTAGTAGATCATAAGTAAATAAGGTATTTAATGGAGTTGGTTTATCATTAAAACTGTCTTGAATAGAAAAAAAATTTGGTCTGATTCTTATGCTCCATGGCCATCCTTACCGTGTATGGATCACCTTTCAGACTATTGATTATTGTTATTAAGGTCATTGTAATAAGTCAGCCTGAGTTTGACTTTTATGTAAAATGAAAGCAAATTGATAAACATGACATCCTGTAAACATAGTTACAAATTGATTGGATCATCATAGGAAACTGATAGGTAAATTGATTCAATTTCAAACCATGAGGTAGCCCCCCCCCCTCTCTCTCTCTTTCTCTCATGAGTGGTGGCATCAATGTACAAGGAAATGCATTTAATTCAATTGTCATTGATATACTTCAGAGAATGTCACATTTCAGCATGTCGTTTTATTGTTCAAGAGAAAAAAATTCTGAAATGCAAACCCCCCCCCCCCCCCCCTCATTTTTTGTATGCCACCAAGTATCATATCAATGCCAGCCAGATGGGTGGGTGTGCTATAACCTATAGATTAATATTACCCCTATACCATCTTTATAAAACTGGTACAATGTCTTTATTTTATATAACACCTTGTATATATTTTCAAACTGGATGAGTGCCAGTTGGATGGGAGTGGCTACATCTTACAGGTTTCAACTATGTGATCTTCTTCAATCACAGATATATAAACTACAAAAGGTGTAAATGGCTGTCTGACCTTTACTTCATTACTAAAGACAAACAGAATACAGTAAGAATATTAACAGATAAACAGACCATATTCATGACTGGCCAGCCAGCCAATCAGCTGGTCAGTCAGTCAGCTGGACCTGTCTTCCTTAGAGATATTATATCTATAGTTTGTTTGATCATTTCTTGTAATAATTTATATTTGGTGTAAGCTGGAAAAGATACGATACAATTATCAAAAGATATGACAGTATATCTTAGTCAAATGTGATGTGGCTGGTTAATAGTATTTTATGTGGGCAGGAACAGCTGATTGGTACTGTCAAGGGTTGTGGGTTCAAACACCAGACTGGATTATAAGGCTCTCAGTATCAATCAAAGTAACCTTTTATAGTAGTTAATCTGGTCAAGTGCTCACTCGTTTAGTGCAATGTTTGGCTTGAGTACCAGTTGAAAATGGGTAGCTTTTAGTTACAATACCAACTACAGTAGCTCAGTTGGTCAAGTGCTCATTCATTAAGTGGAATGTTTGGCTTGATTCCCAGCAGCCTTGAAAATGGGTAGTGACATTTTTTTTTTTACCAACTCAAGAACTTCTTTCTCTTATGTTCAACATTTATCTTAATAGACAATTAATGAGGTTTTAATATCACATGAGTTTTACATTCCAGAGGAGAAAGTTCAATGACATATACATCCTGTAAGTGTCACATGTGTATGGGGGTGTTTTGTACTTCTTTCAACCAGACATAAGTCAAAATTATTATCATACAACTTGACAGCTATTAGAAGCCAATCTTATATAAAGTCACTCCTTTGATACGGAAAGTTTTTGTAGGAAGTAAGTTCTCTTGTCAAGTGTATGGTAAAGCCATGGTTGTGTTGATTGGATACATTTTTCATTCTTTTTTTTTTTTTTCTCCAGTCATCTATGATGTAATCAAGTTCAGATTTATATGATACTCTGAGTAATTAGTGACAAATGTATTGATCAGAAGTTTTAAAGTGTCTGCACAATGGCTCAATTATATCAAATCTATATAATGCAAATCATTAAACTGGTACTGAAATGCTTCAAGATCTGCACAAAATAATCCTTTTTCAAACATGAACTTAAATGGGTTCAAATAAACAACTTAAAGACTCAAGTCTTACAAATGTATAGGGACTACCAACACTTTAAACAAATGAGTACAAAAGCACTGATAATTGTGAACTTTAACCTGACACTGTAACCAATGAGTGAAGAACTGGGACAAAGCAATAACATCACAATGTGCAAAAAGGGTTGAAACAAAAGGCTATGGTTTTGTAATGGGAGGTACAGGTTCTACAAAAGTACTTCCCAAGATTAGTCACAATTTGTAACACTCAAACCATGTACCAGTTCTATGCACGTTTGACAGCTAATGCTCAACCAGTTAACTGTTGGACCATGTGTATTTGCTGAAGCTTTGGAAGCTACTGGTGTGGATAAATTCCTAAGAAGTGAATGTCAATTTCATACGAATAGATAAATGCTGTGCACATATCATGTATTATAGGGGGGAAGCACCTCATTGACCAGTTTTTCTGGCCCCAGTTTCACAATCGTTCACTTAACTGAGTGTACACTCAACTCAAATTAGAAAATATTTAAATGTCCATTTTGAAGACAATACACAGTTAAAAACTGAATACTAGTATCTAATATTATATTAAAATTGTTCAAATGTAGGTTTCTTGATTAAAACAACACATTGTTTCATAGAACTTTAATTTTTTAAATATTGAGCAGAAAAAAATGGAAATAATTGAGATGAGTGTACACTCAATTGAGTGAATGATTGTGAAACTGGGGTCTGATCTACATCAAGTTAATTGCCAATTCATGACTTCATCAAAATCTACGTGATTTATGTGAAATTATATATATAGTTCTTTTAGACAACACGCTGTTAATAAAATACCAATATGTCATGTATGTATAAAATCCTACTTTATGTCTGACACAAAATGTACACCCACCCACCCATCCGCCCACACACACACACACACACACACACACACACACACACACACACACACACACACACACACACATTACATCCCATCATAAATAGAATTTTTCTGTCAATTTATACTAATAGAAAATCAACTTTTTTACATGTTTATGAATATAAAATTAAATTTGGCAAAAAATGGCATTTACTAGTGTTAGATGCCTGCCATAAAAACTGCTCTTAATCATTAACTTGAAACATTTTTGAAAGTTTATTTTTCATTTTTTTTAAAATTCAAAACACAGTTATGGATGAAATTCACAGAGTAGATGAAATGCAGATGTTGGACCAGACTGAACCCGGATATTTTCTATGAGTAAACAAGTATGATAATCCTGCAGAAGCAGAATTTTGTTTTTTTGTACAAGGTTATTTTAAAGCTGGATTCGATCAATAAGAAGGCAGAGAATGTGCACAATAACATATAAACAAACACCAAACATCTGCAGCATACTCTAAATGCTTTGGGATTTCGTGTATTATTCTTTTAACTTTGTAACTAAATACTTGATCGTGATTGTATATAAGTGGAGTGGAGTGGAGTAATGATGTTTTATGCCCCAGTCAAGATTCTTTAATATCATGAAGATATGTTCAGGGGTGGTGGAGGAAATGGCAATGCGAAAACTTTTGGCAAGTGAACTGACTACCATTCTTACACTGGGTACTGCCTGAACAGAATTTAAACCTATAGGCAGTGAGAGGCATTCTGATTCATACATTAGCAAGTCCTTAAGACTGCTCAGTCACTAAGGCCCCCAATTATGTCATAGGCTACTCCTACTTGCATATAAAACAGTAATTAAACAAGCTTAAGAGGAACTAATGAATAAAGGGGTGTCAGGAGTCTGAGGATCTACCACAAAGTATAAATGGAAGCATGTGTACTTACACCATCTATCAAGATTAGCATAATTCAAATTTTTCATAATCAAAATTGATAAATTTAAATTTAAACTTTATTTCTTTTACAACGATTTAGAAACAAGTTGTGCAACTTATATTAATCTAGCTCGTTGGCCCGAATTGTAGCGCGCGTGAGGTCTTATTGTGGGAGGAAAACCGGAGAACCCGGAGAAAAACCCACGTGCTCAAGCAGGTGACCTCATACCTTATCACATACGACGCTGGGAATCGAACCCCGGTCGCATTGGTGATAGGCTGGAGCGCTAACCACTGCGCCACTTGAACACCTCGGTAATTGATAAATCTTGTAAGTCCAGTTAAGATAGATTTCAATACAGACAAATCTTTAAAAAAATTAACAGTTTAGATGTCTATACATTGAAAACCAAAAAAAAAAAAACTATGCAATGGAATTCTTTCAGCATACCATAATCAATTGGTCATAACACTTGTGGAGATAAAAAGGAAAATGGTTATGCACTGCAAAGCAAATTCCCCAATATTGTTGTTTTTATGGTTAAACACCATCTTATGTGATTCCATGTCAAATAGAAACATTACTTCAGGACAAACCTTATAGATTAGATGTTAAACCCTGTGAATACAATTGTAAGGCCCTCGAAAAATAGCTACTTGAAAAATTCCTCAATGCTTGCTCTGTATTCCAGACAAATCTGTTAACAAGGCAAACAGACATTGGTGCCATTTACAATATGTACACAAGTTTTTTATCTGCAACTTACCACGTTTGCCATTCAATCGTCTTGGTGGAACTTTTGGCGTATAATGTCCATCTTCTGTTCTTTTATTATATTTTCCCCGTAATCTTTCTCTCTGTCTACTTGTGCGTCCATCCATCGAGTTGGGTTGACTTGGTCCTAAAATTAAAATGTATACAAAATTTTGATAACTGACCGTTAGTTGCTATGAAAATGCTTGATAGAACCGACCACATGTTTTTCTTTTTAACTGACCAAATGTTTTTTTTTTTCTTTCTTTCTTTTGCTATATCAGCATTTTTACTTAACTTTTCTTTTCAAAATAATTATTTTTATAGGTACATTGAAATATCAAACAGGAATCAATATTCTTCATAATTCAAAATAAATATGGTCTTATAACCCTTGGATTTCAATTATCTTTGTGCTTCTCTTCTTTTTTGGCAGAAATGAAGGAACAGAATTGTATGAACTTTTTTATTGGTATCTATCAATACCTAATTCATAAAAGATATGGGGTAAAGGCTTACAAATAATATTTTTAATAATAACAACAACAACATTAAATAATAATAATAAATATAATAATAATAATAAATCAAACTGATATTTATTGTTATGTTTTTTTAAGTTAAAAATAAAATGTCAGTCAATGTAGAAGTGCTTGATTTTTTCCCCTTTCTTTTCTTTTTTTTTTTATTGCAAATGATATTTCGATCAGAAATTTATCGTAAACATTATTAATCTGGGGTTATTACTAATCACAACAGTTTTTTTGCAAAGCCATTACAACACAATCCCCGAAATGACTAAGTATAACCTTTTTAATATACAAGTGTACCACCTGGACGAAAAGTTAGATAAAACATTGCACCTATCATTAGAGATATAGACTGTCAATCAACTTAACAAAAAATGAAACCTATACTCTCCTAAGAAGTCTAGAATGACGTCAGCACTCAGGTACATTTCAATTACCACTAACAGGAAAATAGCTTTTGTACTGAAGACTCATTGGTCATTTAGTTAAGACAATTTATCAATTCACTTGATGTCTGTAAACGAGTCAATTATTATATAAATTATAAATTACTTCTTTATCTAAACTTGCCAAACAGTTTTACAGACATTTCTCTTTTAACTTGCCAATTCGGCATTTTTTTTCTCATAGGAAAGGGCTATTTAAGAGATAAGGGAAATCAAATAAAAACAGTGGGTTTGATTCTTTTATGTTACATTCAAAAAAAAATTTTTTTTGAAAGGTATTTCTATATATTCACAAATTTTAACAGTCTGTTGTGCGGATTAGTTCCTGAAGCTTATTCTCGCAATATATCAAGCAGTTTCTTGTTATAACAGTTATTATGTCATAGCACCCCCCCCTCAACTTACAACATTTGATTTTATCCCCATTTATTATTATTTATTCTAATATCATGTTTTCTCTTGAAATATGTTCCATGGACAATGTCTAATAGGAAATTAATATCCAAGGACTGTATTTTATGAAAATACACCATCATCCATGAAATTTTACTCTGCCATTCTTCTTAAAATTATTCATCTCTCCCATTTCAATCTAAATCACTTACTAATTTTTTTATGTACAGATATTTGACATGGAATAAGTATATTGCACAATGCATTGTTATTGCAAACCAAGTTATTATATATAATTATACATGTATAGATATATATTATGTAATATTTGTATTTTTACCTTTAGTTCCCACCCCCTCTCCCTAAATCCTTCCAATGAGACCTTAAAAACTGATGCCATGTGTCGTAGTGGGTATGACATTTTAAAGAACCCTCCAAGCACATTGCCCTAAGTATACTGCAACTGTAAAAATTTCTACCACTTCACCAATAGCTGGTGACATCTCAATATAAGAGAGATATTCTTGACTGAAAGTAAAACTCCATCAAATCAATCAATCAATATAGCCCCCCACCCTACCCCACCCCACCCCAAAAACCACTGACTGATGAAATTTACAACTTTTGGTAAACCTAAGTCTGCATAGGACATTTACAAGTGTATTTATTAACATATTTACTGGAGTTCTTAAAGACATTCAGTTCCTTAAGACATGTAAAGCTATAGTTTCTTATGACTTATTTTTATACTAGTTTTTAGTACTAAACAAAAACAACAGGTAAACATATTGACAAATATGACCTCGATTAACCTTCCTTACTGAATTCTATACAGTTCACTAATGCCTCATAAATCATCACTGATAAAGGTTTATGACAGAAACATTCATTCTTTCTTGTATTAAAAACAAACAACATTACAACATTTAACCTTATTGTCACTGACGAGCTTAACACCCCCCCCCCCCTTCAAGTCAAAGTGAAACTAAATGAAATTTTCACTACTGCATTATATATTCACATATGCATGGTCATTAAATGAATAATTTCTTAGTACTTTGTACAAATATTTACTATAAATAGAAAAAATTGAAATTAATAAACACAGCCAGGTAGCTTACTTTGTGCTGATGTGTCAATATCTTATATATCCTAGCTAACGTTTATAAAGGAAGTGACATCACATGTCATAGGGACAATACAAACCTATACAGAGTTTAAACAGGTGCACAGGTAAAAATGTATACATGGTTAATAACTGGGTCATATAAATGTTATGTTACCTGTGTGTGTGTGTGTGTGTGTGTGTGTGTGTGTGTGTGTGTGTGTGTGTGTGTGGTGTTTAAAGTTTTTAAATTAATAGTTTTGTCTGTAAATGAATGAAGTACACAAATGTTTATCTACATGTAAGTCTGTGTAATATATAAAATAATTATTAGCGATGATAGCAAAGTGGTAGAGGATGTAGAATCTGAAGAAAGGATTGGCAGTTCTACCCTCAGCCTGCATGGTATGTTATGGACCAAAAACATTAAAATTTACATTTACTGTTCCAGTCTCACCATCTGATATATAATTTGGTACAAGTCTGCAAAATGATGGAGTAAACCATGTGATAGACTCCCAGATAGCATCCCATTAAATAGGGAGTTTGCTTTATATCGGATAAACCTGGATATGTAAGATCTGGAGTGATGAATCCTAGGACAGGCATTAAGTAACTATGGTTACCAATTATGTAATTACCTGCTGGATGAACGGGTCCACTAGGATGACTACTATTACATGATGGAGGTGGTGGTGTACCATGTGGATGAGTAGCGGGGGCACTTGGTGCTGCCCCATGATGTGTGTGATGATGATGGGAGGGATATGGTGGTGCAGGGTAGTGTGGTCCGTATCCATAATATTGTGGTGCTGTATTATTTGGTCCTCCTCCCTGAAAAAAGTCCAAAATGATAAACATTAGAAATAATAATAATAAGCAATGATAAATATACTGCATACAGAGGCTCTAATCACAAATTAACTAGAATAAATATGATAATCACAAATTAACTAGAATAAATATGATAATCACCATTCAACAAGAAAAAATATGATAATCACCATTCAACAAGAAAAAATAAGTCAAATGTTGAAAGATCAGTTATTATTCAAATTGTATGTTTTTTTTTTCGTAATTATAATTTGGAATAGAGAACTCAATTTTTTTCACTAAAGTGAGGGGGTCAGTTTTGTGATGGTGGAGGAAACCAGTGTGCTTGGAAAATACTAATAACCTTCTGCAAGCAAATGACATTTACTTCCTCATGCCTCTTTCTATAAAAGGAATTTAGCCTAATTTTTTTTTCTTCTAAAGGAAAGTACATTGCATAAAATTTAACAAGATTCCATACATTTAAAGTGGCCTTCTTTTTACATGATTTCAATTTGTCCCTATGATTCTGACTTTAACAAGAGTTATTTTTGAATTCCGAGTTATTTTAGGAAGAAGCAGTGTTATGTTGACAAGATCTGACTTTTGATATTTTGATCCCAGAGTTAAGTGAAATTGAAGCCCTTCCTCATACATTTGTTTTAAATCACAGTCTGAACATCAACATGGTTGTGTTTCAACAATAAAAAACAAGATTTCAAATTCTTCAAATGTTCTGTGTGTTTCCAGACAATACAAAAATAACTTATTTAAAACTAGCAGCTTTGGTTTTTAGACAATTTTTTAAAAACGAAATTTATTTCATTTTTTCCTCAAAAATGAATATACATATATTTGTTTCAAATCAAAACCTGTTATACAATACTTGAGACAGAAATACTACCGATATAGCGAAATGTCAAAGACCACTTTATTTTTGAACTACTAAAAGACAAATTATGTCACCCTTTTGTTAATTCTGATTTAAGTTTTTAATGGAGCAGAAATGACAAAAGGGTGAAATAATTTGTAATGAAAAATGATAAATTTAACTGAAAGAAAAAAAAAAAAAACAAACTTAAAACGAGAAACCATTTCATTATGCAAAAGTTATGGATGTAATTTCCATTTTTCTCTGTACCAAAGCATATTTTTTTTTAACCTTTCTACATTAAAACACTGTCAAAATGGCCAATAACATTTTGTCAAATACAGTTGAATGTTGTTATCTCAAACTCCACACGGAAATGCAAAAACTTTGGCATTTGAGATCAACAATATTATGGCAATGACAGGGAGCCAAATAAAGAACAACTCTGTACAAAAAAAGTTCTACTTATTCTGAAGTTTGACATATACATGTTCGAGATATCAAGATTCAACTGTACATACATCTACCGAGATTACACACACACACACACACACACACACACACACACACACACACACACACACACACACACACACATATATATACTGTATAAATAGATATTAAAAACATCAAAACTTAAAACAATTAAAGCTAATAAATAATTAATTGCTTAATGAACATATTATATATTCTAGACATTCTTATATCATTCAATTATAAAACAAGTTTTTTTTTTTAATTTTCCCTCTAGTATTACTAAGTTATACAATTACATTATACAAAGTTACATAAATATTTGATGTACAACATGAGTCATTATAAGCCTCAATAGAAGTTTAAATGTAAGTGTGGCAACAATTTGAATTTTTATCTAATGATAATATTTATGCACAGGTAATTATAGAATGATAATTAAGTATTAATAAGCCATTACATCACAGAGCAAGTACAACTGAAATCTGAGAAAGTTTTTATAAAAAAATTGCCAGCTCGAAAACCTGTAAGAGTGGCAATTGAAAAAAGAAGTTGCAATAGGAGAAATGTCCCTTCATGACTCATTATTTGCTGTTCACCTAATTGCTAACAACTGGAAATTACCAAAAAAAAAATCCCATGTGTCATCCCTTTTAATAATACAATTTTTAGATTGCTGCTTTGTGTCATTTACCACCTAGGCAGGTATACATTTTTTAAATACTTAAACATGACATAACTGAATCAAAAAATTTCTACAGCGTAACTTGATCAAAATTTTCTACAGGCTTTTTTTACACATATAAACAGACAATTGGGAGCAAGGAATAATGTTTTTTAATAAACATATTTTTTGTGATAATATAGGCAAATTTTTTCACTAGCAACTCAGAAAACAGAGAAGTAACAGTGCTGAAGTCAATTTTCCTTAACTTCTTTCGAGGCTATCAGTTCTGAGATGGTGAAGGAAACCAGGGTATTGACCTTGAGGAGAAATACATGTACAAACTTTTTCATACAAAAGATCTGCCTGAGAAAGATTTGAATCTGAGTGGTGAGACGTACTGTGATCTGTATAAGCCAAGACCCTTGTCTAAATTAAAGGAAAACTGAACACCCAAAACGAACAAGACTTCCTTTGAATTTACAGGGTTCTACAACTACTGCATTCCAAGTTGATAAATTCCAGACTGAATTTGATTTTATTGGCTTGGGTGATGAAAAATATTATAATTAGAACTACTTGAACCAAATAATGACTTCCAGTTATCCCTGGTTTTCAGGCCATCTATTGTTTCAAATCCCCCTTGGGACAGTACGTATACGTCAGTTTGCTTGCCTAAGACTGGTGGTTTTCTCTAGGCATTATGCCATCCCAGAACTAACCTCCTCAATATAAGTGAAAAAATCTTGACTGGGGCTTAAAACAAAATTAATCTAATTCAATCTAAGCCATCCCTAGAACCTTAGAAATAGAGATTTTGTAGTTTGACAGCATTTTGGTTGAAATATGATGCAAGGTACATGTACATGTAAACTTTAAAACAACTAGTCTGATGGAAGTAGTGCTCGCTTCATATGTGGGAGGTTGAGGGTTATTAATAAGCCATTACAACCAGGTCTGACCAAGACCTGAAAATTGGTAGCGACTGTTCTTTCACAAGCACTCAGCATTTAGAAATGAAAGTCACAGTCCTTTCAAGGGTCAGACATAGCACATTAAAGACCTCTCAATATAAGTGAAATATTCTTGACTGGGAGGTAAAACCCCATTAAATCAATCAATCAATCTAATGAAAGTGGTGGCTAAAGCAAGTTTTACTGTATTAATTCTGTTGCTTGGTAATTGCCCCCCTTGTCCCCTCTCCAATGATCAAGATTATAACATCTGCATTCCAAAAACAGCAACATTTATATGGTTCATTTGCACTGATAACCTTCTGAGAGAAAGTACAAAAAGGTTAAAACCTTCACAACTATTTATAGAAACAAATTGGGAACTGGCATGTGTTGTGTGATGAATCTTTCTTTTAAATAATGAAAGGTTCACACTGAAGTAGATAGTTTGTTTATCTTACAGTTCTTCTTTATCAGTATATCCTAATTCCCCTGACCAGTCTATATATATATATATATATATATATATATATATATATATATATATATATATATAATGATGCTAGAAGCTATCAAACAGGTTATCAAAGAGTCATCGATATTGACAAGTCAAGGAAGACAATTATAACATCCAATTACAAATGAAACATTTTCTTTTAATTTATGCATACATGTATCTCTGTTAAGTTTCTGAATTAACTATTCACATAATGAATGAGGTGATAATCTGTAATAATAATAATAATAATAATCCATAATGAAAATAATAACAAATCCCCTCTTCCCCTGATAAACAAGGGACTGAAAGTTTCTGTAATTAATTCACAGGTCATTAGCAATGTCTAATTTTTAATCATTCCTTTTTTTTTTTTTAAAAATAAAGATTTTTTCTTAGCCCTTAGCAAATTTCAAAGAAAAATATTTTAAGTTTAAAAAACAAAAAAAATTTATTAAAATAATTGAGGCCTGTTAAAGTGGTAAAATATAACAAAACTAAGGACAAATATTTTGAAAAGGGAACCAAACAAATAATATTGTATGTGCCAATAAAATATATACCAGTTACATTTATACACAGGTACAACTCCAAATGATCATGCCTATAATGTTATGCATAATATATAAATATATCTACAGTATAACCTGTAATAGCGTCCACCTCTATATAACGTCCACCTGTCTATAGCGTCCAGTCTAAAGTATCCCCAATCGATTTTACTATATAAAGACCCCCTGTATAGCGTCCACCTGTCCAATGCGTATAGCGTCCACCTATTTCAGTCCCGATCGGCATTTAAATTTGTGTATAACGTCCACTATTCGGCTGATCAAGGGGCATAATTCGTATTTTTCAACATAACCGGAAGTGTTGGTGACAGAGATTTTCTTCTTTCAAGTTTAATTTCAAAGCGAATTAATGTATTTGACATGCCGACATTGTGTTTATTTTCGCCAACTGGATTCGGGAAGGGCGTGGATCGATTAATTACAATGGATATTATGACTCCTGGATATGTTTATAAAGGTGGATGGCGAGAACCGCCAATGTTTTCTTAACAGTTAAATGGCATGGTCTTGATTTACTCAGCCTGGACAAGTCAAGGTGTCAACTGATTATCCCTTGTGATATATTAACAGGGTAACAATCATTTACATCATTAGCCAATTAATAGAGTAAAACTGTAATAGCGAGAACCACATATTTTGAGAATTTGGAAATTGTCGAATCTGCGTCCAGCTCGGAAAGCTTTAACATTTAAGCAACGTGTTTAAGTAATCGGATATATACGACCATTAAAATTTTTAAAGCATATACATTTTAAAAAGTGTTGAGGTGTATTATACATCGAATTAAATTTCTTTCAACTTTTGTTACAATTTAGTGGTAATAAAATTTATATAATATTTTTCTTTTCTTTTTTTTAAATTAAATCTGTTGATTTCACTTGTAACAGGATGTTATCTGCAACAGCTACAATGGTTAAAAAATATCTATAAACTTCTGTTACGCCCACTTATGGTGCTAATTTTCATGGTCAAGATTAATTCACTTAATATGAAGATGCAGTTTAATTAAAATGATCAAGTCACTTCGGTGGTTTTGTTTGCCTAAAATTACTACCGAATAAAGGTAGTTTCCCCTTGAGAAATAAGACTAAAATTTCCCAATTTGACAACTAAAATTCCCCAAAAGGCAACAGTGACACACAATCAAATAGTTTAAGTTAAATCCAGTTGTCCAAAACTGTTCTGACAGACAAAAAATGTAAGATATTGTCACAATATAAAATCATTGCAATGAATTTCAAAATTCTGAGCGTAATATGTGACATAAAAAGGGTCAAAATTTTCCCAATCTGAAAGGTGGAAGGTAGTTTTTAAAAACCATAACAAAATCACTGCACTTATGAAATCCAAAAAATCACTGTAAATTGAAATAAATTATTAATTTTTTCTCACAAGTTTTATTTGCTTAAGTTAATTATTATAAGTAATATCTTACGTAGAATGATTGTGAAATATTCTGTTTTAAAGTCCTTTGTCAAGCACTGGTATGGCAAATTTCCTTTGCGTCATTTGTGACCCTGTATATAAAGTCCACCTGTCTATTAAGGACACTTTTGCCCAATCCCTTGGGTGTCCTTTATACACAGGTTATACTGTATATATATACATGAATATGATTGTCTTGCCTGCAAAGTGTTAGGTACAGCTACTGCTTTGAGATTTTCATCAATTTCATCATCTCAATTTGTGCAACCTTTTTGGTAAAAGTTTTTTCAAACCTCTTTTTTTTTTTTTTGGTAAATGGATGACCTTCACCTTAGGTCAAAAGTCAAATAACTTTGAGAAAACTCTTTTCAGGCAAGACGATGTGATCTTGAGATCTCTTGTATAAATATACAACCATTATACTGTCTGACATCACCGTATGCAGCCACAGGCCAGTAGCAAGTTTAACATGCAAGCTGGTTCCAGCCAAATTGTTGAAAGAGGTCAGTCCTTGTTCTGACGAGCACATAAAGCTGATTTGCCCTGTGAGCTAGGACAGGCAATTCTGCAAACCAATACAAAACTAAAATACATACATAAAATCCTACCGTCATTGGTGGTTGTCCCACGGGCATGCCCGGTGGTTGTGGTGATAAAATGACATGTGTAAGAATTCCATGCTCGTCTACTATCTGTTGTACCATGTGACCTGGCGGGACTTGCATGGGCATCGGTAATGGTGGCCCATTGTTTGAGACCATTCTAACTGTGGCAGGACCTAAAATATAAACAAATATGGAACTAAATAATCTTTGTCAAAAACCCAGAAAAAGATAAACAAGAGGACACAACTGATTAACATACAACATTAATGTGGCAATCTGTTTATATGATCAATGCCCCAAAATCTTTGTGCAAAATCTTTTACAAAAACATTTTCTTCACAAACTGATTATTCCTATTATGCACGCATTCAAAAATTGCATAAACACTTAAAAATCTGGCAGTAAGTTTGGTTGGTTGGATGTTGTTTTACACCACAGCAGCAAACTTTTCAGTTATTCACAATATGACAATTTTTTCATATTAATCTTAAAGGTTCATCTTAGCAAAGTTCATGTGGTGCCCGAGTTCTGTGAAAGTATTTCTGATCTGACTGTAATACTGCGCACTTTTTGTGACTCTAGTATACAAAGCCACATGTTGCAGATAAACATTGCAGACCATTGGTCTAGAGAGACATATGACAAGAAAAAGGCTTTCCCACTTGCTCTTTATTCGGGTCAAACCCACAGTGTTGTCAATATTATAGTGTTAATCTAATCAAGAACAGTAACTTCAATCTAACAGATCGCTGATATACCTATTTACTCTTTAGAGTGTCAAACTGTCAGAACCACTGTTTACAAAATAGGATGAGTATAATCCCATCATTTTGTAAATTCACAGTTTTGAGGTGACAACTATCACCCACTAGTTGGACTTAGTTACTGATAATTTCTTTACTTACATAATTCTACAATAACAGTACATTTATGCATGAAGATGATACTGAAATAAGTCGTACACTTATGAGATGAGACATAGTCACTACACAATTAAAGTGTCACATTCCTATTTCCCTTCTGTATGTTTTAAGTGTTAATTACAAACCAGAAGAGGGCCTCTCTCTATCTAACAACTGTAAAACATTCCCACAGTTATTTCACAAAAATACCTTAAAATACATAACAACCGATATCAAGTCATGAACAGGTGTGTAATTCATGACAAAATATTTATCTTTTTACTTTTTATAGAGTTTGATTTACAACCCAGACTCATGTTTTATACATAAAAATCAAATTTATTGCCTGGTAAGTATTAGAAATGTTGTTGGATAAGAATAGCAATCCACATGTATTCTGTCTTGAAAAAAGTAATAAAACTTTTTAACACCTGTTGTGTTGAGGATCCACGTAACAGGTGCCCTCATCAAAATATTAAATATCAGTTTTTAAAAGAATTATTTTAAATGATCAGTTTAGCCAACAATTTTATCATAAAAAGTGGTAAAATCTTGATTAACAATATTATGTTAATGCAAAATTCAGAAGTTCCAAAACTTTATATCATTGAAATTTCAAGGTATATTTTAACATGTTTATAATGTCATGGAACAACTGATTGTTTAATGTGGCAACTTTTTTTGCAGCCTAAGAAAACATTTTTAACTCAAGTACAAAAATAATATTTCTGGAATTTAAAACCTGAATAGTATTGAATGAATTCCAAACTTAAAGAAACACTGAATTGGTCTAACAAGTTGACTATATGTTCCAGGACCCAAGAAGACCCCACTGGATGCCAAACTTAAAGATACACTGAATTGGTCTAACACTATATGTTCCAGGACCCAAGAAGACCCCACTGGATGCCAAACTTAAAGAAACACTGAATTGGTCTAACAAGTTGACTATATGTTCCAGGACCCAAGAAGGCCCCACTGGATGCCAAACTTAAAGATACACTGAATTGGTCTAACAAATTATATATATGTTCCAGGACCCAAGAATACCCCCACTGAATGCCAAACTTAAAGATTCACTGAATTGGTCTAACAAGTTAATTATATGTTCCAGGATCCAAGAAGACTCCACTGGATGCCAAACTTAAAGATTCACTGAATTGGTCTAACAAGTTAATTTTATGTTCCAGGACCCAAGAAGACCCCACTGGAAGCCAAACTTAAAGATACACTGAATTGGTCTAACAAGTTGACTATATGTTCCAGGACCCAAGAAGGCCCCACTGGATGCCAAACTTAAAGATACACTGAATTGGTCTAACAAGTTGACTATATGTTCCAGGACCCAAGAAGACCCCCACTGAATGCCAAACTTAAAGATTCACTGAATTGGTCTAACAAGTTAATTATATGTTCCAGGATCCAAGAAGACTCCACTGGATGCCAAACTTAAAGATTCACTGAATTGGTCTAACAAGTTAATTTTATGTTCCAGGACCCAAGAAGACCCCACTGGAAGCCAAACTTAAAGATACACTGAATTGGTCTAACAAGTTAACTATATGTTCCAGGACCCAAGAAGGCCCCACTGGATGCCAAACTTAAAGATACACTGAATTGGTCTTACAAGTTAATTATATGTTCCAGGACCCAAGAAGACCCCACTGGATGCCAAACTTAAAGATACACTGAATTGGTCTAACAAGTTAATTTTATGTTCCAGGACCCAAGAAGACCCCACTGGATGCCAAACTTAAAGATACACTGAATTGGTCTAACACTATATGTTCCAGGACCCAAGAAGACCCCACTGGATGCCAAACTTAAAGATACACTGAATTGGTCTAACAAGTTGACTATATGTTCCAGGACCCAAGAAGGCCCCACTGGATGCCAAACTTAAGATACACTGAATTGGTCTAACAAGTTGACTATATGTTCCAGGACCCAAGAAGACCCCACTGGATGCCAAACTTAAAGAAACACTGAATTGGTCTAACAAGTTGACTATATGTTCCAGGACCCAAGAATACCCCCACTGAATGCCAAACTTAAAGATTCACTGAATTGGTCTAACAAGTTAATTATATGTTCCAGGATCCAAGAAGACTCCACTGGATGCCAAACTTAAAGATTCACTGAATTGGTCTAACAAGTTAATTTTATGTTCCAGGACCCAAGAAGACCCCACTGGAAGCCAAACTTAAAGATACACTGAATTGGTCTAACAAGTTAACTATATGTTCCAGGACCCAAGAAGGCCCCACTGGATGCCAAACTTAAAGATACACTGAATTGGTCTTACAAGTTAATTATATGTTCCAGGACCCAAGAAGACCCCACTGGATGCCAAACTTAAAGATACACTGAATTGGTCTAACAAGTTAATTTTATGTTCCAGGACCCAAGAAGACCCCACTGGAAGCAAAACTTAAAGATACACTGAATTGGTCTAACAAGTTGACTTTATGTTCCAGGACCCAAGAAGGCCCCACTGGATGCCAAACTTAAAGATACACTGAATTGGTCTAACAAGTTAACTATATGTTCCAGGACCCAAGAAGACCCCACTGGAAGCCAAACTTAAAGATACACTGAATTGGTCTTACAAGTTAATAATATGTTCCAGGACCCAAGAAGACCCCACTGGATGCCAAACTTAAAGATACACTGAATTGGTCTAACAAGTTAATTTTATGTTCCAGGACCCAAGAAGACCCCACTGGAAGCCAAACTTAAAGATACACTGAATTGGTCTAACAAGTTGACTTTATGTTCCAGGACCCAAGAAGGCCCCACTGGATGCCAAACTTAAAGATACACTGAATTGGTCTAACAAGTTAACTATATGTTCCAGGACCCAAGAAGACCCCACTGGATGCCAAACTTAAAGATACACTGAATTGGTCTAACAAGTTGACTTTATGTTCCAGGACCCAAGAAGGCCCCACTGGATGCCAAACTTAAAGATACACTGAATTGGTCTAACAAGTTGACTATATGTTCCAGGACCCAAGAAGGCCCCACTGGATGCCAAACTTAAAGATACACTGAATTGGTCTAACAAGTTGACTATATGTTCCAGGACCCAAGAAGACCCCACTGGATGCCAAACTTAAAGAAACACTGAATTGGTCTAACAAGTTGACTATATGTTCCAGGACCCAAGAATACCCCCACTGAATGCCAAACTTAAAGATTCACTGAATTGGTCTAACAAGTTAATTATATGTTCCAGGATCCAAGAAGACCCCACTGGATGCCAAACTTAAAGATTCACTGAATTGGTCTAACAAGTTAATTTTATGTTCCAGGACCCAAGAAGACCCCACTGGAAGCCAAACTTAAAGATACACTGAATTGGTCTAACAAGTTAACTATATGTTCCAGGACCCAAGAAGGCCCCACTGGATGCCAAACTTAAAGATACACTGAATTGGTCTTACAAGTTAATTATATGTTCCAGGACCCAAGAAGACCCCACTGGATGCCAAACTTAAAGATACACTGAATTGGTCTAACAAGTTAATTTTATGTTCCAGGACCCAAGAAGACCCCACTGGATGCCAAACTTAAAGATACACTGAATTGGTCTAACAAGTTGACTTTATGTTCCAGGACCCAAGAAGACCCCACTGGATGCCAAACTTAAAGATACACTGAATTGGTCTAACAAGTTGACTATATGTTCCAGGACCCAAGAAGGCCCCACTGGATGCCAAACTTAAGATACACTGAATTGGTCTAACAAGTTGACTATATGTTCCAGGACCCAAGAAGACCCCACTGGATGCCAAACTTAAAGAAACACTGAATTGGTCTAACAAGTTGACTATATGTTCCAGGACCCAAGAATACCCCCACTGAATGCCAAACTTAAAGATTCACTGAATTGGTCTAACAAGTTAATTATATGTTCCAGGATCCAAGAAGACTCCACTGGATGCCAAACTTAAAGATTCACTGAATTGGTCTAACAAGTTAATTTTATGTTCCAGGACCCAAGAAGACCCCACTGGAAGCCAAACTTAAAGATACACTGAATTGGTCTAACAAGTTGACTATATGTTCCAGGACCCAAGAAGGCCCCACTGGATGCCAAACTTAAAGATACACTGAATTGGTCTAACAAGTTGACTATATGTTCCAGGACCCAAGAAGACCCCCACTGAATGCCAAACTTAAAGATTCACTGAATTGGTCTAACAAGTTAATTATATGTTCCAGGATCCAAGAAGACTCCACTGGATGCCAAACTTAAAGATTCACTGAATTGGTCTAACAAGTTAATTTTATGTTCCAGGACCCAAGAAGACCCCACTGGAAGCCAAACTTAAAGATACACTGAATTGGTCTAACAAGTTAACTATATGTTCCAGGACCCAAGAAGGCCCCACTGGATGCCAAACTTAAAGATACACTGAATTGGTCTTACAAGTTAATTATATGTTCCAGGACCCAAGAAGACCCCACTGGATGCCAAACTTAAAGATACACTGAATTGGTCTAACAAGTTAATTTTATGTTCCAGGACCCAAGAAGACCCCACTGGATGCCAAACTTAAAGATACACTGAATTGGTCTAACACTATATGTTCCAGGACCCAAGAAGACCCCACTGGATGCCAAACTTAAAGATACACTGAATTGGTCTAACAAGTTGACTATATGTTCCAGGACCCAAGAAGGCCCCACTGGATGCCAAACTTAAGATACACTGAATTGGTCTAACAAGTTGACTATATGTTCCAGGACCCAAGAAGACCCCACTGGATGCCAAACTTAAAGAAACACTGAATTGGTCTAACAAGTTGACTATATGTTCCAGGACCCAAGAATACCCCCACTGAATGCCAAACTTAAAGATTCACTGAATTGGTCTAACAAGTTAATTATATGTTCCAGGATCCAAGAAGACTCCACTGGATGCCAAACTTAAAGATTCACTGAATTGGTCTAACAAGTTAATTTTATGTTCCAGGACCCAAGAAGACCCCACTGGAAGCCAAACTTAAAGATACACTGAATTGGTCTAACAAGTTAACTATATGTTCCAGGACCCAAGAAGGCCCCACTGGATGCCAAACTTAAAGATACACTGAATTGGTCTTACAAGTTAATTATATGTTCCAGGACCCAAGAAGACCCCACTGGATGCCAAACTTAAAGATACACTGAATTGGTCTAACAAGTTAATTTTATGTTCCAGGACCCAAGAAGACCCCACTGGAAGCCAAACTTAAAGATACACTGAATTGGTCTAACAAGTTGACTTTATGTTCCAGGACCCAAGAAGGCCCCACTGGATGCCAAACTTAAAGATACACTGAATTGGTCTAACAAGTTAACTATATGTTCCAGGACCCAAGAAGACCCCACTGGAAGCCAAACTTAAAGATACACTGAATTGGTCTTACAAGTTAATTATATGTTCCAGGACCCAAGAAAACCCCACTGGATGCCAAACTTAAAGATACACTGAATTGGTCTAACAAGTTAATTTTATGTTCCAGGACCCAAGAAGACCCCACTGGAAGCCAAACTTAAAGATACACTGAATTGGTCTAACAAGTTGACTTTATGTTCCAGGACCCAAGAAGGCCCCACTGGATGCCAAACTTAAAGATACACTGAATTGGTCTAACAAGTTAACTATATGTTCCAGGACCCAAGAAGACCCCACTGGAAGCCAAACTTAAAGATACACTGAATTGGTCTAACAAGTTAACTATATGTTCCAGGACCCAAGAAGGCCCCACTGGATGCCAAACTTAAAGATACACTGAATTGGTCTAACAAGTTAATTATATGTTCCAGGACCCAAGAAGACCCCACTGGATGCCAAACTTAAAGATACACTGAATTGGTCTAACAAGTTAATTTTATGTTCCAGGACCCAAGAAGACCCCACTGGATGCCAAACTTAAAGATACACTGAATTGGTCTAACAAGTTGACTTTATGTTCCAGGACCCAAGAAGGCCCCACTGGATGCCAAACTTAAAGATACACTGAATTTGTCTAACAAGTTAACTTTATGTTCCAGGACCCAAGAAGGCCCCACTGGATGCCAAACTTAAAGATACACTGAATTGGTCTAACAAGTTGACTTTATGTTCCAGGACCCAAGATGACCCCACTGGATGCCAAACTTAAACATACACTGAACTGGTCTAACAAGTTGACTATATGTTCTGATAACTGACAAAAATGTTAAATCAAATATTTCAGACTTATAGGACCAAAGAAGACACCACTGGATGCCAAACTTAAAGATACACTGCATAAGTTTACCAAGATTTTTATATATCTCATCAAATCCCTCATTCAACAAAAATGTTAAATGTCACCTAAAAAACGTGACAATATAATGGTGTTTTATCTGACATCGCAAATGACATATCTGAATCATCAATATTTTACAGTTGAAAACTTATAAAACTTAGTATACACTACACTTAATCAGATCAGTCAAATTGTCTGGTAAATCATCCCCCTGTAATTGTCGAACAATGAGTAAGTTATTCACTTCAGACTTTTACCAGGATCTGCACTTTAATTAATGCAGTTTTAAGATTCACAACAGCATTGTACATGCTGAATTTTGACATGAGCAGATTATACAACCTATTTCAATAATGTACACCTGATTTAGCACTAGGGAATATTTTTGGCTATAAATAAGACTACCAGCTTGATAACCATAATATAACATTTTATCCATAGTCATCTCACTTCTACTACTAAACCACTACAGTAGCTCAGTTGATAGATTGCTTGATTTATATGTAGGAGGTTGGTGTTCAAACTCTGGCAAAGGTTTTAAAAAAGGTAGCAACTGTTCTTCTGCTAAGCACTCAGCATTTAGAAATGAAAGTCAATAAAAGTTATGGGGTCTTTAAGAGGAGAC
Source organism: Tegillarca granosa (assembly GCA_029721355.1). NCBI lineage: Eukaryota > Metazoa > Mollusca > Bivalvia > Arcoida > Arcidae > Tegillarca > Tegillarca granosa. Next base: position 21,594,499 of record CM056602.1, on the reverse strand, counting down.
TGTGTCATAGCATGCTAAAGAACCATCACTACACATTGCCCTATATGGCACTGCAAAGGTCAAATTTCTGCTGATTCACCCAAAGTTTGTGACATCTTAATATAAGTGAAATATTCTTGACTGAATGCAAAACCCTTATAAATCAATCAATCAACGAACATCTAAAAGTGCCAAACAAAAATTCACAAGAGAAACCCCTGTAGTCACAAGATCACTATTATAATCTTATGTGTCACTGTAGAATATATTCTGTTAAACCTTCTGAAGCAAGCTTATTTTTCAAATAATACAGTGCATAGAGACCAGGAACCTAGATGAGCCATTTTCAGCTTATTGTGGAAAAGATATGAAATTCACCTGAAAAATATGCCGAGTCATGTTTGAAAATTTAAAAAAAAAACAAAACTCAGCAAAACATCTATTATTTTAGCCACTAACAAAATGTGGAAATCATGAAGTCTCAAAGATCACCAACTAGATTTTTTTCTATTCCTTTGATTTTCTTTAGACACATGTCACTATAAAGTTTCCAAATATCTGGTATCTTCTCTAGACTTATGTCACTGATGAGTTTCCATACATCACACTGTTTTCTTTAGACATGCCATACATCACACTGTTTTCTTTAGACATGCCATACATCACACATTTTCTATAGACTGTGCCATACATCACACATTTTCTATAGACATGTCACTATTTAGTTCCATTTATTGCATGTTTTGTTTAAACATGTCAATATTTAGTTCCTTATATCTTATGGATTCTATAGAAATATGTCACTGTTGAGTTTCCATACAACCAATATTTTCCTTAGACACATCCCATTTTAGTTCCATATATATCTCATGTTTTCTTTAGGGATATGTTGCTATTTAGTTCTTTATATCCTATAGATTCTTTAGAAATATGTCACTGTTGAATTTTTATACATCACATACTGCTGCATGTCACTTTTACCCCAAAGATCCTAGATATTGACCAGATTGTATTTGTTTACCCTTAAGAGAATCATATACATAAGGTCAACGTCAGATATACTGTATTCATCATGTGGTTTATGTTGGTGTTAGGCTGCAGCTGTTCCTGCGAGTACTTCTAATTAAGAAGGTCAGATGGTCATCTTTAGGTCACATGTCTGTATGATAATAATTAACTTCAAAATTCAATGTCATTTCATCTTCACTATTTTGTTTGTCACTAGTATTGAAATCTGCATACAGATTTATTAGTTGACTGATCAATCGATGAGACTCCCTGATCTTATTATACAACAATTAAAGATGAATTAATGGTATTCATACTTATGCAATACACTTTAAGATGACAATTAGTAGCAAGTATAAATTGCCTTATCTGAAAGCCCCCCCCCCCCCATGTATCCAGAGTGATTGATGAAAAAACACCACTACCAGTATTTAATTTCCATTTTAGGACTGACCCTGCCAGAGATCAAACCTTGACCTCTCACATACCAAGAAACAGTCCAACACAACTCATTCATGCATACTTACTATCTTTTATTCAAATATCAATAACTGCCAATAATGATATATATTGTATAAGTTTTTATTGTTGCTAGCAGATGAAAGCTAAAATGCTGTGATAAACAAGCATGATACCTCCTACAACAAGTATCTATATATGTCTGTCTACCGTTACTGTCTGTCTGACATTACTGTCTCTCCATCTTACATACAGACACACAACTAGATAATGGAGGCCAAACACAACCTACATTTTCCATAAAGACAGGACACTGGGCTACAATATTCCCAATCCAAAATTTGTAAGACAAGACTTAATTTCCAAATCACCATATTTTCAATAATTTCAATGGTTTTTCAAAAATTAAAAAAAAAAAATTACCAGCTTAAGTTACTCAGGGTTTTGTTTTCACAGGTTCCACTGTAAATCAAATTCTAATGACCTTTGAAACAAACAGCAGGATTTTTCAAAAAAATATTTGGCTTAAAAATATCATATGCTCGTCTAGACATTTTCCTCCTCTTACCCCTTTTTTTTAAAATATACTAGTCAAAACAAACAAGGGGAATGTGAACAGCATGTGTATCAGTAACACTAAAGTCTAGAATTTGACAACTTGGGTAACACCCACCAACATTAACAGGTTCCCAAAGCCAAAATCTTATACAAGGTCACATACATCAAGATTAAAACTACTGAAAAATATGTATATAATAAAAAATGTAACATCAAAGGTGAACTATATTATTACATAAATTCTTAAGATTTTATACAACGGCTTGTGCAGTGCCTGTTTATACAAACTGAGAGTTTTGTTAGTTTTTAATCTATATATATGTGTATAATGTTACAAATGGTCATTGCAAAGTTTTAGCCACTGACCATTCGGCAGTTAAGTAGTCATTTTCTAATTTTTAACCTCTAACCAGAATATAGCAATCATTGTCAAGGCTGGCCAGCTTTTAGTGGTCACTAATGTGGTTGCTTCTGTTCAGCCAATAGCTTAGCAGTCAATATCAGATTAGCCAATAAATTTGTGATCATTATTAATCCGCCAATAGCTAAGTGTATGTGTTATTAAATGGCCAATTACCGGTATTACTTTTTGTCTTGTCTAAAAAGTATGAGACTAGCAGTCATATGATTGTTGATGATTTTAGTTCAATCCCCCTAAACTCACTCAAAATATAAAAGATAGACACATTATATAATGGTATGTTAAGATGGAGAATGTTTTTTTTTTACCTTGAACTAATTAGTCCAAGGTTATATTACCTTATGCTATACATTTTAGGACTTAAAATCCACTAATTTCTTGCTTTAGCATACCAGTATTTGCATAACAACCCCAATCAGCATCTTTGTAAAGCCAAGAAGTGGCCAAGAAAAATTTGAAAGAAGATATAATCCTGGACCTCCCATTTTGGGAGAAAGTTCTACCCTAATTAACTTCCCAAAATAATTATACATGTACTTCACAAACAAGAACCAATTGACTTAAAATTCAATAAAAAATTTTAATTCAATCTCCCAAGATAAAAAGATATACATTTATCAAACAATGAAAACCACAGATTTTATATAATCACTTTTTATAGAAGAAATTATCCATGCAGAAAACACATATCCCATTTTTTGTCCCATTACGATCAAAGACCTCAAAGGATATACCCCCTTCCTACTTAACAAGAGGAGATATAAATTGGATAACCGTTTTATGTGGAAATTTTTACATAAAATACCTGCCTGAGCTAATAAAGGATTAAAATGTAAAATATTTGTGTGTCTCGTTTTATACATACACTAAGTCACACTTAGTCTGTCAATTTACCTGTAATCACCAATAAACATTTTACCAAGTCAACCCCCCCCCAAAAAAAAAAAATTAGAGTCAAAGTTCTCAAAATAATTAAAGATCATAGCCAGAGATATCACAGAAAATAAATTTCATGTATTTTCATTCTTTTTTTAATTTAATTTTTTTTTTTTTTTGAAATGGCTTTAAAGTTTTGTCAAAATTTTACATAATGTTTGCGGCAAGCTTATCATCACTTTTTCTAACATCATGAGATAAATTAGCAATAATTTGGAATTTTTATTTGGTGACTGGTCAAAAGGTGTCCTCAATGACCTTAATTGACCTCTAGAAAGCCAGGTCAAAAGGTCAAAATGTGTGATGTTGTTTAAAAGTTTGTCCATAGATATCATCAGGTAGTGAGTTTGTTCAATGTATATACTACGACAAAGCATTAGCAATGTGTATGCAAGCATATACAATGAAGGATTCATCAATAAACATACTGATGAAGTGCACAAGTTTGTACAAATGTTTCTATGTAGCATAGAGTAATTTTCAGTATAGAAATAGTGGAGGAAACCAGAGTGTCTAAAAAAAAAAACCTCCACTGATCCTTGGCAAGCAAATTGACTAGCTTTTTATACACTAGGATCTGCCCATAGTGAGATTCAAATTTATGCAATAAAAAGGCATTATCATCTGTAAAAGTGGGCATAAAACCACTTGGCTACCAGAGCCCTTGTATGTTTCTGAAGGGTTTTTATAAAATTCTTATGACAACCTTTAGATTACTAATATACTGTCCATTCACATTCACTTAGTCTAATTTGAAGTATACCGATTACTGATTCAATCAAGCAAATAAGTACGACAAAAAAGATGACACCCCCCCCCCACCTTTCTCACATTCATTGGTAGAACACTTAGTTTAAGAAAGTCTTGAGTTTAAAGATTAACACTTATAAATTTTATCAGAACAAATACGAAATGAAATTTTCATAATCATGTGTTTAATATCCATAATTTGTAACTTAACTAATGCATTGTTTTCATAAAATCTACATCATAATACTCATTTACATAAAAATTCAGAATTTAAAAAGAGGAAAGATTTAAGAAACATTCCCCTTGTACATGCACGACTACTAAAAATAACTGACCTAGATATTTGGTATATTGCCTAGATAAATTGTGTATTGCCTGTCTCAGATTCAATGACCCAGATACACATAGTTAGACTATGTAGACCTGAAACATCTGACATATACCACCATAAAATGTCCAAAATGTGACTATTTAATAACCTGTCTGCTGACATATTAGTCCTGCTCCGAACCTTATTTCTCAAGCAGCTCAGCTCTCTATTTCCTTATAAATATATATATATATATATATATATATATATGCCCTGGGTACTCAACTTGTACAATTTCTCATGTCAAAAATATTACATTATTATGTAAGAGGTATTTACTATTTTTGACAATTTTTTATCCTGCTTATTTTTAGCAAGAGAGAAGATTGGAATTCGGTACTTTAGTCCATAATCAGAAAACTATTATAGTTTTTGGAGGATGGAAAGTAGGATCCCATAATGTTTCAGTTAGCTAAACTGAGAAAAATAATCGGGATTGAATACAAAATTAAAATGACGCAAATAACCATCCAAGACTCCTCCAAAACACAATGCAAGATAAAGGAAAGTAAAATACAATAGTAGAATTTTATGCCCCAGTCAACATTCTTTCACTGATATTGAGGTGGTAAGTTCAAGGATGGAAGAGGAAACTAATGTGTCCAGATAAACTACCAATCTTTTGATTAGTGAACTGACAAACTTCCTCACATTTGGATCCACCCAGACTGACTTATTTAAAAAAAAAAATCCTGAATATTTCAAGCTAAACATCAGAAAATTAACCACAGAAAATATTTTTATTAATAAGACAAAATCCATTCCATACAAAAACAGGCTAATCGCATGCTACAAAGCATTACCCGAAATGAAATTCTAAACTTCTAGCTAGTAAGCAATTTTATTATGTTTTAAACCATTTGGGAGTTCAAAAGGTTTATGGATTTATTTCAACAGTGATTATACGACAAAACTGAAAAATCAATATTCGTAACAAAATGGTATAACTCGAAAGACAAATAACTTATATTATGTAATATATAAATGATGACAGGCTAACTTGTGTAAAAGCAAATTATTTTCAAGATGCAACGTTTTTGAAAATTTAACCAATTTTGTCTGATAGAAGAAGACAAGAGTTAATATTGTCTATAAAATCATGAGTTAACCAAATATTGAAAATCATTTTTCAAGATGCAGCATTTTTTAAAACTGAACTAAATTTTGTCTGGTAGAAGGAAGACAAGACTTCATTTTGTCTATAAAATCAAAAATTAGCCAAATATTGATCAAATTGAACCAACAAGTACCAAATTGATTATTCTAATTTGATATAAATAAATTTCCCTTGTCTTGCTTTTAAAAGTCTATAACATATTCATTCCTCCTGCTTTTGAATATTTTAAATGAAAATATTACATTTTATGTGTAAAATAACATGTGTCAGTTAGTCAGGATGTCTGTCATACATTATTCATTTGTGATATGTGTCCTTTAAGATGTATATGTATTATTAAACTCCAAAACACCTGTGTTTTACATTTATCATTAATGGCATATGTCTTTTAATTATCTATTTTCAATAAAACAAATACACAGAGAAAATAGTGAATCTGCATTTTTTTAATGATTAAGCCTCTCTCACTGCCCTGGTTTTCTCCACCAACTCAGAATTGACCACCTGAATATAAGTGAAAGAATCTTGACTTGGGCGTTAAATATCAGTCGTCCAATCTTCTCACTGCATAAGTTGAAATCTCACTCCAGGACATTTTTCTAGTTTATAGTTGTTGAAGTTGTGCGAAAAAGTTTTAAGTGAAGTTGTTAATATTTAGAGATAGTATTGTGATACTTGTGTTTCCAACATCAATCCCCTAACTAAACAACACACTTCATATGAGTGAAAGAATCTCGACAGGAGTAAAACACCATTTTACCTATCCACCCGCTTTACCATCCTTGGTTTGAATGATGATGATTGTCTATTCGGTAAAAAGATAAGACTTCTATGGAACAACCATGCTAAGTTACTACATGAAGATAGGTATACTGAAAATAATTAAACAAATCTCAGGGCTGCCACAACCCTTTTTAGTACAGGGCCCAAGAGCTTTTAGAATTCTAGAAAAAGTGCCATTTTATTTAATTTTAAGAAATTCATGTACACATAAAATGTTAAAGTTACAATGGTAAACTTAAAAAAAAAAATAAATTGGGGAAAAAATTTGCTTTGGACCTTGGGAAGGTTCATTAATTCATTTTTGCCATTTTGATTAGAACAGAAATTTACAAGAAGTATTTACTGTAATTGTTTTTGTTTATGGCTGGCCATGGTAAGCCACAACTATTTTAAGTTTTTTCTTTATTACCACCTGCAGATTTAAATTTTGGTGTTGATTGCAAGAAAAGCAAGCAAGTCACTTGGTGAAGTAAAACTTGTTTACGAAGTCCACTCCACCTATGGCACCTGAGAAATATAGACTTGATAGACAATTGGTCCTCATAAAAGGTTTTTTTGATTAAAAAATAAAGCAATTGATCCTTAAAACACTGATCTTAATAGACTGGTGGTCTTTACATAGGGTTGGTTACTAAAGCAGGGTTATACTTAACTTTAGACATTAGACAGAGCCTGAATAAATTAAACCTTCAAGTTCAATCTCCTCCCTAAATCCAAGAAAACGAACTTATAAACCACTGGTAAGATATTCATCTGGAGAAATTAGATGGGGGTGAGTACATTGTGTTTTACTTCCCATGTCCCAGTTGTTTATAGCTTTTGTTTAGGGTTCCATTGAAATGTCACAACTGTCATTGCATATAGAAGCATTGTCAGAAACACTCAGATGGAGGTATAGGGCGTATATAAGTTAAAAAGAATGCAGTACAACAAAACAGTCTTGTATTACCAATTATCTTCGTAAAAAACTATAGACAATTTACTTAGTAGATCAGTAGAACAGACTTTCCTCTCAGAAAAAAAATCTATACCATTATTTATCTAGATGAAGGATTTTTGGCAGTTTACATTTAATAGGGAAAACATGCACATATTTCTGGTTTGACAGCCATAATTTAATCTGTTGAAATGTGTTAATCTAGTGGTAAAACCCTTAAATACTTTGAGCCTAAAAAACAAAGGCTTAACAATCTAGATCAGAAATTACCCTTGTAAACATTGACATAACTACAAAAAGCAAAATTTATGTAATTTCTAAAACATTTTTAGAGGAAATCATTGGTCATTTCAAGTCTTGTCCATATGAATAATTAACAGTGTCAATTTAGCAACATCAAATATTTTGAAATAAAAAAATTGAAACTTATTTAATATCCCCTTCAAACTCTGAACATGTTTTAAGCCCTGTACATGTTTATCAAAGTTGTACTTTGCTTGTTGTTGTGCAAAGATGTCAAACACAAGTACAAATAGGGTTTTATATGTTGTATTCCATTTAAAAAGCCTTTGTATGGTTATGTATATACATATGTTGAATTAAAAATAAGAGGGTAGCTTTTGTTCAAGTGAGATCTTATAAGTGAGATCACTTATCAAGAATTTTTATTAAGAGTCTCATGACACTGCTTCATTATTCAGACTTTGAACACTAAATCCACCCATCAACCTTCACACTCATTTCGGTCCATATTTCAAGTAAAACTGATATATTTACAGAGATATATATATATATATATATATATATATATATATATATATATATATATATATATATATATATAAGAGAAACATTTCCTGATGACAAAAAGTCATAAATGCAACTTATAAAACATATAAACTTGACTTATTCTTGACCCTAACATTAAGAAGTTTTTAAACTCATAATCATATATACCGTAATTCTTCTATATATTCGGACAGATTTCAATAATTTCATTTTCAAGTGTCAGGGAATTTAGAGGAAATTCGAAAATTAAATATCTTTAAAATTGGGGGTGTCCGAATATTTAGAGTGTAAGAAAAATTAGAGACATTTTGGAGCCGATTTTGGGTACCGGTTACCTCTCGGTATTTTAACACATTATCAACAGTGATATCCATGCATAAATCAATGATAAAGTAAATTTTTAAATAAAATACAAGTAAAAGTTACCTTTTGTGTTGTTTATTTCATTCGTTATTATTTTTTAAACGTTTGAGGTGCACCAACATGCCACTTTCTATTTGTAATTATCTTCAGTCAAATTATTACTTTTCATCGTGTGTTGCATTATTTGTGGATCAAGTTTAGAGAATTTTGTTCAATCAAACATTCAATATTTTACCATGCGTAGGCCCCCATGTATGTGTGTACATTTTAAGAAATGGCAATGCAAAGATGGAATAAGTCCCGACTCCTGCACATGATAGGTTAAAAATTGAATTATTTTAAATCATATTTCAAACATATTTTAATGTAATTCTCATCTTGGAAAACAGTTTTTTATCGTGTCTGTCGGCTGGAACAGTCACATGGTCGTTTCGGGAATTCCCAAAAGAAAAACTAAATGAAAGTAAGTGAAAAACATCACTTTCTGTTTTCATCAGAAAAAATGTCTTTGATGTTGAACTAGTGTTCTGACAAGATTCTGTCTTACATGATTTTCTTGGTAGGGAACATTAATTTTAATCAAGTTTCATAGAAAATTAAAGCACTTATTAAAGGTATGATATTACTGAGTTTACATAAAAACGTAACTACATTGCACATACCCGTTTCACATTACGATGCAATATGGTGCCAATACACAATGAATTAAACATGTGAAAACAACAATTTATAGTTTAAATTGGAAACAGCAAAGTTTCTTCTTGATTTTATTAAATCTTTATTTCAAGCTCTGAAAATCACATGCTGCAACTGCGTTTCAGCAAAAACGTGTACGGATTTAGAGGTAATAAATTGCCAGTCCGAAATTAGAGGAAATTAAAAAATTATTTAAATTTAAAAATTAGGGTGTCCCAAAACATCGAAGGAGTACGGTATATATATATACAGATACAAACAGACTTTATACGTGGATGTCCCGTTTATACCCTTAACATCAAGAAAACGGCAGCTTGCATAAGTCAAGTCCGTTACTGGCAGTACTAACTTATAAATAGCAATATCCTGACACAAAGAGGTTTTTATTAACAAATTTATTCCAAACATTGAAACTTAATCATAAACAGTGGGTAATCACATCCTATAATTAAAATTCTGTATTATAATGTACAAGAGCCACAATGCTGAGTGCTGATTAGTAGAGAAGTACTTCAAGTGGCATTTAATGGCTGGCAAGTGGTCAACGTTTTCTTACTTTGAAAAACTGTCAAATTATATACAGTTAAGCCTCATTTAAATGACCCTTCGATATTCTTATGTTTATTGCCGTCCCAAAATCTGTATCAACTTTGATTTTGTTTTTTTCATGAGTGCAATGTTCAAACCCTTTCAGATGCCAGAATTTTGACTACACAAGGAGGTTAAAGCGAATAGTCTTTAACATAAAATCAAAACAATTCTACTTGAAATCTCTGTTGACAATTAATAAATAATAAAAATAAATAAATAAATAAATAAATAAATAATGATTTGACTTCATTATCTCTCTCTCTCTCTCTTGTTTTTTTATATATCAAAAGTTCACACTTTACTAAATAAATTGTGTTCTATCCACAAAACTGGGATATATATATAGACACAGATAAAAAGAAATTTCTCTTCTTTTTTTTTACTTTCTATATAAATGAATGATATGACAAAAAACAAGACAGGTTTATAGCCTCATGGTCTGTCTTACGAACAGTATAAATTAACTATTTTAACGAGACATGAATATTTAATCAAAACATATCCCGGGCTCACCAAAGGACGTCAAGAAATCAAAACTTATCCCAGGCTCACCTAAAGACGACAATAAAAAATAAAGACAACATACCAACAAATTATACTGAACTAGAAAACTTAGATTAAACACCTAATAAATTTAAAAAAATAAATTACAGTAATAAAAATAATACTAAATATTCTTTTCATTCACATGTACACTTATAAAATTCTAAACTTTGGATGCAGTTATCTCCCTTTGATGATCTTTTCCCTCCTTCCTATAAAAAAGGAAGTATTGTAATTTATGCAAAAATGTATATACATGTCTTCATTTACATTTAATAACTTTATAAGGTATGATTTTAAAAACATTTTGAAGAGGCAAAAAAGCTGAAAATGTTTTAAGTCATCAAAAGTTAATAAAACGTGCTTATTTTAATTATGTGTTAAAACCTGTTAAATAATGAGAAATGTCAATTTTCTCTGGCATTAAATTAAACAATTAAAACCTTCTCAATCAAACGTATAGTACATCAACGTCTTAGTGAATAAACTTCATAAAAAATATGAATGAAATAACAATGTTAATGAATGTTAATAGATTTTATTCAATAACTAACAGCTGTAAATCAGATAATTTTTGCATTGTTTTATTTCCGACGTAATTCGCAATAGTAACAAGATGCCAAAATAAAACTTTTATGAATATTTTTTTTTTTTTTTTTAATAAATTTACCAAAATTTGCACATCTAACACTGTGGAAATAAAATTATTCAAACATCTTGAAATGATGGTCCTCACAAAAAAACTGACTGGAAAAAATTTCCCGTTCTTGGACACAAGACTGTGCATTTTGCGATATTGAAGACAGTCAGGTCATTCTAATATCTCTTCCACATATTGCTATAAATGATTCTATCAAGATAATAAGTAAGAAAAGCTCATTAGTGAGACTGGTCTGTCACTATATTCATTAAAACCTATCTTAATCCCCATCACTTGACAACTGTCTGGCGACTCCTATCAACAGCTAAGTTTCTATATAAGAATTCCATGAAAGATACTTTAATATATATAATTAAACTACACCAAAAGCTTATCATAGCAGCAATGTAGGAGAGACCAGGTGCCCAGGAAGATATAGCTTTTCTAGTTTGGTTTACACAGGTCATCTTTTTAAGAAAAACATCCAAATCTTTCAAATATATATATATATATATATATATATATATATATATATATATATATATATATATAATGTGTGTGTTATTGTTGCAAAAAACTCTTAACCAATTATGCTTTAAAAAAGCGAAAAAAGTGTTAAAATTTCCTTTTAAAAATATGCAGTATTGGTGTAAGTGTGGATAAGCTGCGGGGGAGTTAAGAGGCAGAATAAATCCTAAAAGAATTAACAAAAGTCACCATTTTGCTGTATTATGTTTTTCAGCTAAGATTGTTGTTTGGGTTTGTTTATCTTATACCAACAAGATTATTGCTTCATTAAACACCAGATTGTTACCCCCAACACAAACAAAACAGGATATTAAAAATATTCCTTGCAGTAACTAATTTATCTATGTTCTCAGTGTAACAAGCTTATCTCTATCTTTGGCTGAATGTAATCAAAACTTACTAGAATCTAAAATAATCAAGCCTGCAGTACTTATGCTGATAAGTCAGTAATTATGAGCTAGCATATAGATACATATATATCAGAGCTATTACTGAACGAGTACCTCCTTCAGTCTAATCAATGTCTTCACCACTTAGAGCTCAAACCTTTATCTACATAATACCCAAAATTTAATCACTCTAAGATTAACTTCCATCTCTTAATCTTATTAGTTATATAATTTTATCCTCTCAAAATGCACATTCTTTCATTGAATGGTTAAAGAAAATACTCCATGTGAATTCATTTTATAAAATATGCTGCTATATAATAATTAAACAGTACACATTTTTATTCTAGAAATTTTTCCAATTACAATAAATCTTTAGGAAACTCATAGAGTATTTTCTAATTCTTTTTCTTTTACCTTAAGATTTTTAGTTTTTTTTTTCAAGTTTGTTTGTTTTTTTTTTTTTTGTTTTTTTTTTTTTTGCTTAGTTATTAAACTTAAAAGGATAAAACACACACAGACACACATGTGCACAGACACAAAGACACACACAGACACACACACAGTTTTTTTAAGAAAGCAAAAGAGTTGTCAATATCTTTACCCTCTTTCTGGATTAAATTAGTAAGTAACTAAAAGCTAAATGGTATCAAAGTGTTTGCTAAGAGTGCAAAGAAGTCAAGGGTCATTCCAAGTTAAAAATCAGGTACTTGTTACAAGGTCAAAGGTTGCTTAGATTACACATGGGCAACATGCCTTACAAAATTTCAATCTGAATTATCTAATACAAGTATTTGATATCAAAGTTTTGATTCTGTTCTAGTGACAAAATGCAAGAATTATAATTACTGGTAGCTTAATTGTTCTTGATAATTATTCAGTTGTCACAATGTTGAAATATATAACTGTCCATCCCAAATTACAAAAGACAAAACAATATATTGAGAATAAGGAACTTTATCTCTCTTCTATAGACTGTTCAATTTTCTATTTCATTTTTTTAAAACCAAGAACTGTCAGATAAACATGGTAGCTACAAATCATGTCAAATGACTTGATCAACAAGAGCAGTCAGCTAAACAGGGTAAATGAAAATGACAAAAACAAGAACTCAGATAAAACTGGGTAGCTACAAATGACTTGATCAACAAAAGCAGTAAGCTAAACAGGTTAGCTACAAATGACCAAGAAATGCCAGAATAACCGGGCAGCTACAAGTGATTGATCAACAACAGCAGTCAGCTAAACAGGACAGCTTCAAATGATTTGATCAACAAGAACTTTCAGACAACCAGGGTAGATGCTTATGACAATAACATGAACTGCCAGATGAATAGGGTAGCTACAAATGACACACTAACAAGAACTGTCAGATAAACAGGGCAGCTACAAATGACACAATAACAAGAACTGTCAGATAAACAGGGCAGCTACAAATGACACAATAACATGAACTGTCAGATAAACAGGGCAGCTACAAATGACACAATAACAAGAACTGTCAGATAAACAGGGCAGCTACAAATGACACAATAACAAGAACTGTCAGATAAACAGGGCAGCTACAAATGACACAATAACAAGAACTGTCAGATAAACAGGGTAGCTACAAATGACACAATAACAAGAACTGTCAGATAAACAGGGCAGCTACAAATGACACAATAACAAGAACTGTCAGATAAACAGGGCAGCTACAAATGACACAATAACATGAACTGTCAGATAAACAGGGCAGCTACAAATGACACAATAACAAGAACTGTCAGATAAACAGGGCAGCTACAAATGACAATAACAAGAACTGTCAGATAAACAGGGCAGCTGCAAATGACACAATAACAAGAACTGTCCAATTAACAGGGCAGCTATAAATGACAATAACAAGAACTGTCAGATAAACAGGGCAGCTGCAAATGACAAAATAACAAGAACTGCCAGATTAACAGGGCAGCTACAAATGACACAATAATAAATCTGAGTAGCTACAGGTAACATGCAACGTAATCAACAAGAAATGTCAGATTAGATGACTTGATCAACAAAAATTTTCAGACAAACAGGATTGGTACAATACAACCAGATCAACCAAAACTGCCAGATAAACTAGATAATTTTATTTATTTAGAATCACCAAACTTAAATGATGCAACCATTGCAAGAAATGACAAAAACAAGACTGGTTTGTTATTACAATAGGGTAATTAGAAATAGCTTTATTGATTTTATTCTATTTAACTAATTCGGGTCACTAAACTCCATCTGCAAACTATGCCTGGTATGATACAGAATGGTATTTAGTCACCAAACTCCAAAAAACAGATTGTACCTTGGATGAAAAAGTCTGTTTATGTATATGTATATATGCAAATACCTACCATAGCTGCCTGTATATTCTTCAATGCAAATACTGCACATAACTTTGGGTACGATGTACGAGTTACTGGGGTCACCCGGGCACTTCATTTATGCCAAAATATCTCAATGTAAACTATGCAATAAACACACGAGAAATAAACATATGGCACAAAAATATACACAAAACGTGTCAAAATTAAAGTTACACTTTGATATCTATTGCCGTCTTCAACGTCGACACACCTCAATAATTCCTCAATATGAGAAAAATATTTGTGGTTTTTCTGGTGTGACAATAAGATATGATATTTCTGTTGTTTATATACTTTCTAGATTTGTTATCACATTAATAATAAATCCATAAAGGCACTTGTTAAAGCAGGTGTGAATTAATCTTCCAAGATAATCCAATGTCAAAAGAAAAAATAACAACAGGTGGCTAGTCACGATTCACAGACACAATACACTATATATATATATACTGAGTTAAACTATCTTGTATGCAAAATATTTTTCACTGCATAGAGCGATTTTTTTTTTCTTTGATAACATCAAGGATGCTGATCTTTTTAACACCTTAAAACTTTGCTTTTTTGTAAATTTACGTAATCTGGCACGTTGTTACAGACAGACCATACGAACAACGACCACCAGTTACCGGCTGTGTAATCTGCCAGATGTTGATCTATACTTCAGGAAATAATTAAAAACAAGAAATTTTGCTTTTATGCCAACAAGTTTTTCTTTTAAATCCCGTTAATGTGTGTAGCATGAGAATCTTCAGGTTTCGACACTATAAAGTTTCTTAACAAAGCAAATATCCTGCCATCGACCAACTAACTCTTAATAAACACTGGGAGAGAAGATTGTTTAATTTATATGATGAAGATTTAACAGACTTTCGTTCTTCTACTGGTAAATTGTAACTTACTTTCCTTACACAGCAAGCAGAATCATGTAACTTAAGATTCCAAGATTCAAATCCACATGTAGATTCCTTAAAATTATGATAAGATCAGAGCTTGAAAATGAAAATAACACTATACAAATCCCAAGTTTATTTATATATTATGTATGTAGTCTCTCATAAAAAATCTTGCCATAAAATCTAAAAATCTATAATTCTTATTTAGCTTCAACTCTTTAAATCTATCTATTAAAACTAAGACAATGCAGTGAGAAGGAATTTCAAGAGCTCTCCTGACTGATGTAAACAAATAAAATCCGTCAATTTCAATTTTCCCACCTTCTGTGTCTATAAATAGAAGGGTACATCACAATACTGCACATGTATGCCTGTGTGAAAACACAAACAATAAAATTTCCATTCACAAATCTAAAACCGTTCTAAATATGTCCTTTTTTTAAAGCACAATGCATGTGACTGAATGTGTATGTGTAAACTACTGTGATGATGATGACACTTGTCAGACTGTATGAATTAATAACTTTCATTAATGCTAATTATATAAATTTATCCTCCACACACATGCACCTTCATTCCTACATATTTTTACATAACTATTTCCTCCTATCTGACCTGAATTCAAGTGCCTGGGATCTTTAAATAACCGCAGAATTATTTATATAACACATAGAAGTAAATGGATCTTTACATAAAACAGAGTGAACTTTCCAACAACTTTTAACATCCATATACATATATATATATTATGTTAAAAGGGAAAAGAACAAAAACTTGATACAACACTCTATTTTTAAAGAAAACTTATCCTCCCCATAAGTAAATGATTAAAAGCCGATTAGATCCTCTTCAGGATAATCAGGGGTTAAAAGAAGTCCTTGTTTAAAATCAGACATCTATATCCATCTATATTGATATCAAAACATGTGATCTTTTAACCACAATAACTTCCAGTCATGACTCTCTGTCTTCCTATTTGAAGGTGATGGCATTCCAGAACTCATTCACAATGGTCACTGATGCATGTACAGGTAGTACCTATCTGTCTATTCTTGACTGGCTGACTGACCTGATAAGTTACTTATACATCTAGTATATATATATATATATATAAGTAAATAAAGGTCTCATATATAGACCATATTAATTATACAAGCAACATACTTGTTATATACATGTATGTATATATATATATATAGTAGAGAATTTTTCCTAGTTCATATTATTATGACTCAGTCATTGGTGTATACACTACATCTATTGGACTTTGATCTACATCCAAACATATTCTCAGAATTCATTCATTGTCTGACTCTTTGCCAATTTTTTCTTTTATATAAGCCCCAGATTACCATTTCTGTAAAGAGGAACCATTCTTACCTGTCATATCATGCTGCGATTTTAAACAAATTATCCTTTTTTTATTGAATACAGATGTACCCAAAAAAACATCATACAGTAAACCATGCCTAACACTCAAACTGCACATGCACAACTAAATTTAATCTGTTCAACTTCATAACTGCAATTATTTCAAAATGATTCAGAGGTAGTATCAGTTATTGACTGCAAGCGACAAAACAGGATTTACCTTGCCATAGGTTTAATATATTGGTTGATTGTAGTGTTATTTAACGTCGCATCAGCTTTTCAAGACAAAAGCAAGTTTATTAAACTCTAGGGACTAATCTAAGGACAAGTTTGTGTGTGTTTATGATGTGTATTTGTGCAGTATCGTCTGCCTTGTCTGCATAGCATGCATGCAGGGCAATTTTTTGTTGAGGTGCTAGCTCATTGAATCAGTTGATGGCCAAGTGGTCTAAAATGTGGCCTATGAATCACAGTGTTTCTCAAATCTAGTTTCAAATCCCACTTAGTAAAGGTCTAGTTTTTCAGTTTACTTTCAGTTTTCTGGGTACTCCAGTTTTCTCCACAATTCTAGAACTAACAAAGGCAAAAGAATTTGGACTGAAGAATAAAACACAGTTTTTTCATTTACTTGGAACTCGTAAATTTTTCTTGCTTGTTGTCCTTCAGACCAAATTTTATGCAAATATTTCGATTTTTTGAAAATGCAACTACAGGTAACAGATTCACTATATTAATATACCAGTTCCTGGTTCAAGATCAGTAGGTCTGAAAAAAAATTGTTCTGAGCTCTTCAATAGTGTGTGTAGGCATTCACATCCATCTGCTATCTATAAAATGTGGGCTAAAGAAAACATAGGGAGTTATGTAAGTAACTTGACAAGAGTTATCTGTTATGTTAAATAATTAAGCTTGTTCCAGAACAAGTTTTAATTAAGTACAGATATCTTCCAAGTCTGTAAACATCACAAAGCCAATTAAGTCTAATCTGTATAATTATTATATATGCTTTTATCTACTAGAATCAGACTTTCTGATTTGTTGCAGTTCTCACCAATCAAATCCAGTCTTACATCAAGATCAGAGGCTGCCAGTAGGGGGCGAAGATAACTTTAATGAAAACCTGCCAAGTTTGACACTTGAGAACTATAAACATCCATGACAAAGAGGAACACATTTTGCATGTTTTAAATACATAATTCTGACTTGGACCGTTTCAAAATATTTATATTTTTGCTAGTTGAGGCTGTTAAAATTGTTTATCTTATTCATAATCAAAAGTACTTGAAACAAATTGTAATATTATGACTTTCTCCTCAAATTTTGCAATAAAACTACAGAATACAAATTTTAGAATTCTTAAGATACATTGAAAACACTTGGAATTATCATAAAATAACATTCTCTCCTTATCAAAAATGCAAAAATATTTTAAAACATTGTAAAATCTTATTTCTATACCATGTGCATAATTCCCCTGAATCCTATCAAATTTCACACTAGCTACTTAAAATATTTCACTGTTGAATCTCAAAGTGACCTTGAAGAGACCTCTAAATCAAATTTTTATAAAAAAAAATTATTATATCATATGACAATAATACTTCTAACAATTTTCAGAAAAAAAAACATGAAAATCAACAAAAATTATGAACATAAGGGTTACAAATTACTATGTACACCTTTTACATCAAAAGTTTAAATCCATTATTAAATGTCAGAGATCAGTCAGTAAAATATGTATAACATGACTTTAAAGTTGATCAGAGTTTTAAAGATTCTTCACATAATCCTATAATATTTCAATGACAGGATTCATCACCACCTACAAGTGATTAGTTTTAACATCAGCTACAAGTGATTTCATAGACAATGGTTCATCACCAGCTACATGTGATTTCATTGACAATGGTTTATCATCAGCTTCAAGTGATTAGGTTTCTCATCAGCTACAAGTGATTTCACAGACAAATTCATCACCAGCTACAAGTGATTTAATAGACAATGATTCATCACAGGCTACATGTGATTTTATAGACAATGGTTCATCATCAGCTACAAGTGATTTTACAGACAAGTTCATCACCAGCTACAAGTGATTTTACAGACAAGTTCATCACCAGCTACAAGTGATTAGATTTATTATCAGGTACAAGTGATTGCATAGACAACGATTCATCACAAGCTACAGGTGATTTCATAGACAATGGTTCATCACAAGCTACAAGTGATTTCATAGACAATGGTTCATCACCAGCTACAAGTGCTTTCATAGACAATGGTTCATCACCAGCTACAAGTGATTTTATAGACAATGATTTATCACAAAGCACAACTACAAGTGATTTTATCACCAGCTACAGGTGATAATCTACAGGTGATTATCAGATAATCAACTGCCTAATCTTAGACAACTAATGCTTAGTGTAGATGTTATTACCCCTTCCTTAGACACATAACACAGCCCAATGATGGTTTAAACCTCCGACTCTTATTCTGGTTTTAAACATTTTGAATTCCGTAAAACATTTCGAATTTGGTAAGTGAAAATCAACGAAAATCATATAACATTATGCCCGAAACAAAAAAACTTGTGATTCCTTATAAAATAAATGACTTGTACTTGTTCATTTCTTACCATCCTATAAATGTTTTACAACAAAATTGTCACTAACAAAAACACTTCAGTCTTATTAAATCGTCTCAAAAATGATATCATTTCTGTTTCTAATCAAACAGTTAACACACCTGTAACACCTGAAACATGCTAAATAACACCCCAACTTATAAAAACTGAAAAACTTGTATAAAAAAAAAAAAAGAAAAAAAAAGTGTTATTTATTTACTTCCTCTTATTTAATTGATAATATCATTTTGGAAGAATTTTTTCTGTCTTTTCTTTTTTCAATTAGCTAAGTTGTAATTAATAAGGTTATTGAACTATGGTACAAATAAAGCCATTAAACCTTGTTCATTAATCTAGTATGCCTTTATACAGAACACATCAAAACTGCATTAAAAAACTATTACTTTACATAGATATACGATTCATAGGTCACTTCACTAATTACGATTATATATCCTTTTTTTTTCTGGTATAACAAGCTGGAACCTCTTGTACATGTATAAAACTTGTTATAGCTATAATTTCAGTCATTTATTAGTACGGTAGGTAATTAGCACCAGATCTTATCTTGTCACCCCCTAAGTTGCTAATAGACTGGACTATAAATTGTTCGTGGGTATTAACTAATTTCAATTAGGTCTCCTCTCCACTATGGCCTCCCAAGCAGATCAAATTAAACAAGAGGCCCATGGGCCTTAACGCTCACCTGAGGACATGGCCAACCTGAGGATATATCCAAAATCATTTGCAAAAATACATAAAATATTCTAATATACATTCCTACAAAAAAGTTAATAGTTTTCAAGATAATTAACAATTTGAGTCTTTTTATGCATCTATGACCTTGACCTTTAAACGTAAGACCTTGAATCTTATATCAAAATAATCACCATATCAATTCCTACAATATTCTAATACACATGCCATACAAAAAGTTAATAGTTTCCAAGATAATAAACAATTTCAGTCTTTTTATGCACCTATGACCTTGACCTTTGAATGTATGACCTTGAGCCACATATCAAAATGATTGTCATATCAATACCTACAAAATTCTAGTATATATACCTTTGCAAAAAGTTAATAGTTTTCAAGATAATTAACAATTTGGGTCTTTTTATGCATCTATGACCTTGACATTCAAATGTTAAACCTTGAATCTTATATCAGAATGATCACCATATCAATTCCTACAATAATCTAATATACATGCCAATACAAAAAGTTAATAGTTTCCAAGATAATTAACAATTTCAGTCTTTTTATGCACCTATGACCTTGACCTTTAAATGTATGACCTTGAGCCATATATCAAAATGTTTGTCATGTCAATACCTACAATATTTTATAATACATGCCTATACAAAAAGTTTATAGTTTTCAAGCTAATGCACAACTTTAGTCTTTTTTAGCAAAAAAATAACATTTCAGGGGCAACAACTCCTACATGCATTATCATACAGTTACGAAACTTTGTACCTTTTTACATTTTGTCCTGCTAAACATTTTAACAATGTTTTAATATTATATATCTCTTATAATTTGGAAGAAAAAAGCCTAAAACTGCACAAATTACAAACTAGGTCATGACCTTGAACTTTGACCTTGACCCCATTTTGAAGGTTATTTCAAGAAAAAGTCAAAACTGAAAACCCCATGTCAATATCTATTCATATAGTCAAGTTATAATAATTTGAAGCCATTTTACAAAATTTTCAAAATTAAACGCAAAAACGCGTAACCTAATTTTTTACCAAATTTCACGAAATGAACAATTTATAAGCTTAAGACCCTAGAGAAGCCAAATATCACATCAGATTTTTTCTCCCATCATCGCTTTCGGAGAAGAAGATTTTTTAAGTTTTTTGGAACCATGGGTCACCTTGACCTAGTTTTGGGAGCCATGACAACGTCACGAACAAATCTGAATTGCACTGGCCCATATATGCATCTGACCAAGTTTCATTGAAATCTACCTCATAGTTTTAGAAAAGAAGTTGAAAATGTAAAAGTTTACGCCGCGGACGACGACGACGACGACAACGCCGCCGACGACGACGACGACAGACAAATTTTGATCAGAAAAGCTCACTTGAGCCTTCGGCTCAGGTGAGCTAAAAAAGCATTAATTGGTTATTTTCTTTGTAATTTATGTTAAATACCCAGGCTGTACAAGTGCAAGGGTAATGAAAATTATAATATGTTTTCTGTTGTTTCCCCCCCCCCCCCCCCCCCATATATTAATTGGCTTCTAAACTTCTAGCTTTCAATAGCCATCAATTTGTCCTCTAAAGTGCCTTCATCAATAGGATTTTCAAATTTTTGCAGTTCAAAGTGATAAGTGGGGCCTTAGTGGCAGAGTGGTCTTATGCATGTGCTTACGGATCACATTGCCTCTCAACGCCTGTGTTGGAATCCCACTCCGGACAGATCCTAGTGTGTGAAAGTTTGTCAGTTTGCTTGCCGAAATTCAGTGGTTTTCTCTGGGCACTCCAGTTTCCTCAACCATCCCAGAACTGCTTAAAATAAGTGAAAGAATCTTGACTGGGGCATAAAATACCATTACTCCACTTCATTCCACATAAAGTGATAATTATTTTACCAAAAGTCATATCATGAATTATCTCCCTTGGCAATTTTCATCTACAAATCCTCAGAGAACAAACAACTCAGTAATTCAAATATGGCTGGAATTTTTCACTTTTATTTTTCTTAACAAATATTAAATTTTATTACATAACCCCCCCCCCCCAAAAAAAAAGATATGAGTTATTTCCCTTTGTATTTAAAGAAGTCAACAAAAAGGACTTTATATTTACAAAACTTCACACAGCAAAAAACAACTCATTTATTCATAAATGGATGAATTCCAAATATTTGTATTTTATTTTCTCTTTTTTAACACAGACATTGCATTGTAGGTATAGCCAAACTATTTAAACATGATATCATTGTAAATACAAAATGCCAATTACTTCCCTTTATTAAGTATTTATCATGATCCGATATTGGAATATATTCAAGCTTTTTTTTGTAATAGGGGAAGACTTATAATGTAGTGTCAGTTGTCAGACTGTAATTGAAGCATTAAGTACTGACATTACTAAGTGAAAAAATACACCTATTGAAAAAAAAGAGCTAGCTAAAGGTTTTGCCAAATCCCGCTTTTTGACCTCATTATAGAAAGTGACAACTGATTGAGACCAGACACCAGGATATATTATCATGTCATATCAGCTAAATTGTTTTCCGTAAAAAGTTATAAAACATTCATTATTACCTTCTAGGTAGTTTACTGTTTTAATATATAACCAGTAAATGTTTAAATCACAGTTTTATATATGACTTACATAATTTTACTTCAAAATCCTCCAAGCTTTCACATCAAATCCTTTTACTTGGTATACATATTAAACTACTCATATTACTGCATTAATTTATTATCTGATCCAGACCAGATTCAGAGTTTTGTAAATATAAATCTTCATCAAATAATATGCAAGAACAATCCCTCAAAATACATATATTCTGATTTATTTGAAATCTAAACATGATGCAGCAGAAAATTTTTGGGGTGATGGAATGAGTTCACCTTTTTAACCAGGAACCTTTGAGTGAACCCTGAAGACTCAAATACGGTAGGTATGACTTTGAAGGATTTAAACTCAATAATTCGTAAAGGTAGTGCTGTGACAGATTTTAACTCGAGCAAATCTGCATAGAGGATGATAAAACTGTTCTCCCTTTTAGTTGACCAGGGTCAAATCTTGAGTTGAACACTAATGACCTAACCACTTGGTCACCATGTACCTGTTTTTTGAATTTTATTTTATTTTATTTTATTTATTTTATTTATTTATTTTTTTTGAAGGGGGGATTTAGACTTGTTCGAGCAAGGCTTGAAAAGTTTTGTTCCAGATAAGAGTAATCCACATCAGTTGAGACTTGCTTGCTGTTGTTGATATCAATGGATTAATAATGTTGTGTAGAGCACCATGAATTCAAAACTTTGTTTAATAACAAATATTATTCTTCTACCTGGCAACAACAAAGTCAGGTTGGTCACATGACAAAACCTTCTGATACCCACTACCAGTATATATGGATGGTGAGTGATACTGATATACCAACATACAGTCCAAAACTTCAAACATATGTATTTCAAATACAACAAAAGTTAACATTCACAGGAGATAGGAGTTCTTAACAAGGTTCAATATATCATCAAGATGGTTGTCAAAGTGTCACAAACTATTGTACAAAGTGTCCTATAAATAGTCCCTAAGTCCTGATAGCACTTATAAAAGTGACTTTTTATAAATTCTTGACCTCTGGCATATGTTAAAAGATGATTTTGTACTATAATTGTCATTATACAGCCTAGGTTTTTATAATGCCAACAAAGGCCAATAAAAAGCTTAGATATCATATAATCTTGCTATTTCAAACAACTACCTTTGCCAAGTTCTGATTAGGGTGCTCCAGACAGTGACAGGATTTCATGCAGCAGTTGAGTCATCTATTCTGTAATTGACTTTTCTATGCATTGTTTTAGACTGAATCACTTATAATGAGGGATTTTAACAACATGGTTATACTTGATTCAGGTGTTCTGTTCTGAGGAGGGATTTCACTGTCAAAAATGAGGTTCAGACTGTGTGTTTAGTTGAGGATTGAAAAGTTTATTCCAACCTATAATTTTCATAATTGATCAAACTTGCATAAAAAATATAATCCATAAAAATCTCGCATTTTCAACTCTGCATGTTTCTTTATCATTCTTTTCTTAACTCGGTAATTTCTCTTTACTTTTATTTATTTATTTTTTCTTTGTTCCTAAATGTACAGGTGTAAAAATTACTAATCTGCTAAAAGCTGGCATTACTTAACTCATTGTAATAATAACTTTATTATGCATATAAAATACAAACATCAGCAAGATAAAAATCATAATAACACAAGTAAATCATAAAATGATATAATAGAGATATTAAACGGTTTTTTAATTGATTATGAGTAACCTCCATAGTCCTATCAGATGTTAAATAATGGCTTCCTAAAACACAGTACTCCAATCATCCTGTAACTGAGTTTTAGGAATACTGTATCCTATAATCATTAGGTGATAACTTCTGGCGTCTAGACTTTATGTGTCAATAAAAAATTGTCTGTCTCTGGTAGCCAAGTTAATTATCAAACATAAATACAGTGACATATAAGAATGACTTATAAGACTGTGCATTATATATATACAATACATTATCATATATATATTGATATAGTATAATATATATAACACAGGGACACACACACACACACACACACACACACACACACACACACACACACAAAAAGGAAAAAAAAAAAAAAACACACAAAGGCCTGTGATCATCACCTGGACAATTCTGATGACTGCAGCAAAATCCTAAAACCCTTCTGGACTGCAAAGTATATAAAATAAATAAAACAGAAGCACAAAAAGGCCTGCGATGATCACCTGGACAATCTCTCAATGTCAAAAAATTCATCATAGGTTTTTGCATATAATGCAATTTATGTAATAAGAACACAAAGACCTTTGATGATAACTTAGACAAACTGACAAATGTATATTCATTATGTTGGCAGCCAAAAATCAACAAAATATCAAATCTTTCATACAGTAATGTGATGTTAAATCCATAGCAGTTAGTTATATTTGTTTAGACCAATATAAAAGACTGACCACTTGGCAATTCGAATGGGATTTGAACCCAGGTGGTGAGAGGCGCTGTGATATGTGAGAGCTCACTTTAGACCACTCGGCCACCAAGGCCCCAGTGTCATGATTATTTCCCTTAAACAGTGTAGCTAAATTGGGAAGAGTGAAAAAACCAGGGTATGCTGAAAAAATCACTGATCTTAAAATGGTTCGAATTCAATGTGGGTAAGATTTCCAAAGTACAAGTATCATCAATTCTTAGTGCTTAGGTACTTAAATAAACACATACAAAATGTATATTATTTTTTGTTAGCATCAGGTCATTTTCTTCATTAATCAAAGGAAGTACCTGTTAATAAAATGTCTGAACATCTGACATATGTTAATCATTTGATCATGTAGTAAATGTATTTTTAATTTTCATGTCTATTGTCTGACTTTTAACACAAAACCTGATGTGGACTACATCCTTGATTTAACTTGCCTTCTAGAACATGTATAAATGTATATCACATGATTTTATAAAGCCGACATGGCTGTTACTATGATTTATATCGTTTTGCTGACATGCAGAACCTGATATGGAAACAATCTTTTTTTTTTTTAAGGGTCATATATTCACATCTATTATGATAACCTATTAAACGTTTAACTTCTGTTTGAAGATTTTACTCAGGGGTGTCCGGTTACTATAGAAGGGCATTGGTCTAACTGGGTATTGACAGGACGAGCCATCCCTGGTCAATCACCAGTAGAATAACAGTTCATTTATTCCATATTCCTAGAAACAAAAATTTCATTTCACTCTTACAACTTTAATAATTTTTTATCAGGCAGCACACAGAGATTTCTTTTTTATATTTTTATCTGAAAAATGAACCTAAAATATCTAAAAAGAAATAGAGATTAAGATTAATGCAAAACATTCCTTAGCTGGATTTGGATTCACATATTTTTGGAACTTTAGATTCATTAATTTTCAACTTTTTGGGGTATGTTTTTTAATCTATCAACTTTTTCCGTCCCTTGTGTCACTGATGAGGAATGATTTTTCGAAATGTGCACATCTGGCACATTAAAATTTAGCATGTATTTGTAACATATTTAAAATGCCGGTATAAAGTGCATTAGATAGAATAACTAAAAAGAGGGAAAAAAGAACTAAAAAGTGAAAAAAAAAATTCTCAAAAAAAAACTACTTTAACATGTACCCTGAGTTGGCCTAAATTACAGACAATTTATCAGTGAAAATATCTAAATAAAAAGAAAAAGAATTTTAAAACATAATTAGGAAAAATTAGTTGCAGAATGAACGAAAAACGGAAATTACATAACACAGTTAATGGATCTTTTAAATGAACGAAAATCACAACGTGGCAAAATATCAAACAATTTTATTTATATATAATTGCATCACACTTACAATTTTCCATTTAATGAATGACAATTTCATTGCAAAAAGCATCCTAAAATCTTTATTTACCCATTTAATGGATAGAAACTGAAATTAAACAAGAAATTTAAACTGGGGACAAAATCAAAATACTGAATATGTAGATGACTGTTTTGTGAAATTGCACGTCTGCCAAGATTGAATGATTTGAAAATGTCACTGTTTGACTGTTTATGATTAAACTAGGTTAATCATGTAATTAGGTCATTTAAATATGTGAGTGACCTAATGAGGTGTATAAAATTTAATCTAATACAGTAAAACCCAAAATGAAAACTTTAGAAAGAGGACAGTAAAATTAGTCTTAATGGGCTAACATGAAATGTTTGTGATTGGTTGGTTGTATTGTTGTTGTTGTTGCATAACCAGATATTCATGACAATAGAATTTTTTTTTTACATCTCTTAGGGTTTATCTTAGAACAAGTGTGTGTATATGTGTAATGTGCGAGTAGGTATTACAGTCTGCCTTGTACTTAGGCATACTTTGAACCAGCTTGTGTTAAGGTGGTAGAAAGTAACTGAGTCAGTATGTCACAACAGTATGTCACAAACAAAACCAATCCCCCATTCACATTACACTGATACAAAGAGAACTGGTCTATACTCTACCTCTTAATGCCGAGTACCAGGTGAGGAAGCGGTACAGTATCTCAAATTTTAAAGTCCTATTTATAACCTGACCAGGGTTGGATCCCATAACCTTCTGCTCTAAAAGCCAATGTTCTGCCTCTCACCACTTAGGTTCAAATCTCAATCAGGCATATTTAAGTAAGAGAAGGTTTGTTAGTTCACTTGGCTTAGGATGGTGTTTTTCACTACAGTTTTCTCTCCTAACCCCACCCTCAGCATCCCAAAACAAACAGCTCCAATATCAAAGAAATAATGTGGCCTAAAACACAATAACTCTATTTCACTCTATTTAAATTTGATACCTTGACTAACAAGATAAGTTTTGTCATTTTTCTTGCCCCAAGGTTGATGGTTTTTCCTGAAAAATCTGGATTTCCAACAGCAACCCTGATTTGACAACCTCAATAAAACTAAAAGAATCTAGAATCCTCACTTAACTTGAAAATTAAAATCAAAGTCAGATTATCAGTTCCATTCACTTTTTAAGTAGAGAGATATTTTTATGAAAAGCAGCAGGCAACTCACCATTACTTATTGCTTTACCTGATAAAACCAAAGTTTATAATTTTTTAGTCTGTTGGAATTAAAGACAATTTCAACTCAAAACTGACTTCTATCCACATCCCTGGTTTCAATTTACCAATGGTTCTGTTAAGACAGGTTTTACTGTATAAATAACTTACCTTCAATAATCACAGTAACAAACCTTCTCATCTGTTTATATTCTGATTCTTTTTACTTGTTATTCAACACTGACAAGTGAGCTTAGTGACAGGTTTATAGAGAGACAACACATACACAATCCTTGGATAGAAATTATCAAAACAGTTACCAAGGTGATCAAATAAATTCAAAAAGGTCAAATGACAATGGACTGGAGGTAAAAGTTAAAGTAAATTAAAATTAACACTTGTCTGGTCAATGATGCAGTTTTGCAACATGAATTAGTTCATCCAGAGACAAAAAACTGCCAATGACATCATCAGATCTAGAAGTGCTGTTTCCATCATGCATTTCTGATTTGGTTTAAAGGTTATTTATACAAACACGCACAACATACAAAACAATGCCAACATGAATTTCAGAAGGTTTTTTTTCTAAAATATAGATCATTTTTGACATTTATATCTGGTTCATAAATCAGTAATTCAGCATTATGGTCAGATGTGGTCCAATTTACAAAATAATCTGCCAATGTGGTCCTAGATATTTATGACATAGCTGTCATTTCTGATGCAGTTGTCATAGTGATTTCAGTAATTTTTATTGAAAATGCCATATTAGATGCCTTTTTAAACTAGCCCTAACAGTGGTCATTATGTAGCTTTCACAGTGGGGCCTATATGTCCTCTTTTGTAAGGATAGGTCTTTCTCTTTTCAAACAATGCTTAAATGTCTGCAAATGTGAGAATCCTGAAAGAGACCAACCCTTTAAAAAGGGCTACATTTCAATAGTTACATAAGTGAAGGCATACCAAAACATGTAAAAAATATTTTAAAACTGTCTTTATAAAGATATCTGAAATTGTTTTACCTTTTGACGATGTCATTCTATTTTTCTTATTTATGCTATGGATGAAAAAAGGTATTGATTTCTTTTGTAGAGAATTCTCACATTTTGAAGGTGATAATTGAAACACTCACTAGGATACCACTTCTGTATCACCTTCGAGGAAAACTATGTCAGTAGTATAATAGCAAATGTAACTTACTGGTAGGTACAAAAACATTATGCAAAGAATGTACATGTTGGTAAACTGGGGTGAATTAGGCTTGTTAGATGGTTGAATGAATGTTGTTTTACATCACATGATCAATTTTTCAGCCATTTGTTAAAAAGCAAACTTTTCTTATTGAAAAGGTACCACTATGGTAACTCAGTTTGTTGAGTGCTTGCTATGCATGTGGGAGGTCAGCGTTCAAACCCCAGCCAGGTCTGACCAAGACTTGAAAATAGGTAGTGACTGTTCTTTTGCCAAGCACTCAGTATTTAAAAATGAAAGTCACGGGGTCCTTAAGATGATCATGAGACCTTAAAACCAATGCCCTGTGTCACGGAAAACTTTTAAGCAAGTGAAATTAATGGGACTTCTTTCCAATTTCAATTTCCAAGACTTAAAAACAAATAATTTTAAGACCTAAAAATTTTATGTAAATAAAACAGTACAGAGGCACTAAATTCCTTACATTTCAAGAGAAAACAGTTATACCAACAGACCAAAAAAAAATTTAGACCGTTCTGCAAAACATGACCTAGAATTTATGTGACATTTCTCTTCTGACATAAAAAAATATGAACTTGCCACTTTCAGATACTGCAGTGATGACCTAGTTCTCAGCCAATGGAATTTGTTCCTCAAGAAGCAATAATGTAGGAAAAAGTATGCAATATTTGGGTCAAAAATTCTTACATGTAGAATTACCAGATGTTTCTTGCATGACAATATAAAGAATTTCAGTTTGAAGTCAACTGGTATGGTGTGTAGTAAAATGTGGAATAGACTTGGAGACATGATACAGATCTACAGATTTAGATCCCTGCTGCCATTGCAAAAAATCTAAGTGTTCCTTGTTTTTACACCTTAAACGTGATGAGGCATGATAAAACCCTAACTGTTCCGTAAACATGTCAAGGCATGATAAACTTTAACTGTTCTGTGAACATGCTGAGGATATGATGAACCCTAATTGTTCCTAAACTTGAAGACGAGGCATGATAAACCAAAACTGTTCCTTGCTTTACACCTTCAACTTGACGAGGCATGATAACACTAACTGTTCCTTGCTTTTACACCCTAAACTTGATTGGGAGTGATAATCCCTAACTCTTCCTTAAATTTGATGAGGCATGATTAACCCTAACTGTTCCTAAACTTGATGAGGCATGATAAACCCAAACTGTTCCTTTCTTTTACACCTTAAACTTGATGAGGCATGATAAACCCTAACTGTTTCCTTGCTTTTACACCCTAAACTTGATTGGGAGTGATAATCCCTAACTCTTCTTAAATTTGACGAGGCATGATTAACCCTAACTGTTCCTAAACTTGATGAGGCATGATAAACCCAAACTGTTTCTTTCTTTTACACCTTAAACTTGATAAGGCATGATAAACCCTCACTGTTCCATGCTTTTACACCCTAAACTTGATGGGGCATGATTAACTCTTATTGTTCCTTGATTTAACAACTTCATCTTCAGCTCAAAGTGCCTTGGTAGATGTGAAATAATCCTGAGTGGAACATAAACTACACAAATCTTAAGTTCAGTTTAGATTTTACAACATACACTTACTGCAATGCGAGACACTTACATGCTACTTATTTTTTACAGTTTTTCTAACAGATTTTTGTGATGATAAAAAATGTTTGTCAGAAGTAGTACATTCCATACACTGACTCTAATGGTTTAATATCAACTCATTTTCTACATCACAATATTCTTGGGGTCTCTGAGGACAAGTGTCCTAAAGCATTCCCTTACAGATTTATAGCCTCTTGCTGCTTATGTTCGAATCCTACTTTGGCAGATTCTAGTTCAAGAAAGTATGCAAGTTAACTTGCTGATGGTAGGTGGTTTTCTCCAGTCACTCCAATTTTCTCCACCATCTTAGAACTGAATGCCTCAATATTTGTGAAGCTCTCCACTCCACTACACTACACTCTATTCCAGCTCCTCACTCCACTACACTATTCCAGCTCTCCACTTCACTACACTACAACACTCTATTCTAGCTCTCCACTCCACTACACTACATCACTCTAATTCAGCTCTCCATTCCACTACACTACACTCTATTCCAGCTCCCCACTACACTACACTACAACTCTCTGTTACAGTTCCCCACTCCACTACACTACACTCTATTCCAGCTCCCCACTACACTACACTACAACACTCTATTCCAGCTCTCCACTCCACTACAGTACACTACACTACAACACTCTATTCCAGCTCCCCACTCCACTACACTACAACACTCTATTCCAGCTCCCCACTCCACTACACTACACTTTATTCCAGCTCTCCACTCCACTACACTACAACACTCTATTCCAGCTCCCCACTCCACTACACTACACTCTATTTCAGGACCTTACTGGTCGCATATGTAGCATGTTAAAGGTTAACCATGATGAACTGGTACATTATCTGACCTTTGACTTGTTTCTCGCATGTTTGACAATTATTGTTATATAGCCAGAAGGTAAAACATTGGTGGTTGTGTACATCTTCTGTATATGTACTATATTTATAGAAAAATTGTACCAGAAAATATATAAAACATGAGAGAAATGTGTAAAGTATTGATATAACAAGGCTAGGTGAGCAAATTTTGCCTGAAAAGTGTGTCGACAAAAAACCTTGACCCAAAATGAGATCCATATTCCATCTTTTTTAGTTTGTTCCATATTAAATATATATGACAAGTCATTTATACTGTTAGAATTTTTTTTAAAATGAAAATGTTTAGAATAAAAAATTTAACCAAACAAGAGGGCAATGTAGGCACTGGATGCTTACCTGAAAATGATGTACACTCAGCTTGGTTTTGGCAAACTGGAGCTTCTATTTTTAAAAGAGATTTTTCGTATATTTCGAACTAGTAACCTACTTATTGACCCAACATGACCCAACCTGAGCTAACTTTTGTCAGGAGGATCAATCTCGGCAAGTTTGATGAAGATTGGTCTAAAATTGGGCCTTCAGATGTGTTAACAGGGTTTTTATATAATTTGACCTAGTGACCTACTTATTGACCCAACATGGGCCATATACAAACTTAAGCTAGCTTTTGTCAAGAGGATCATTCTGACTAAGTTAAATAAAGATTGGACAAAAATTAGTGCCTCAGGAGTGTTAACAAGGTTTTTCTATTATTTGATCTAGTGACCTACTTATTGACCCAAAATGGCCCATATATGAACTTACAGTTTTTGTCAAGAGCATCAATCTGACAATGTTTGATGATGATTGCACTTATATTGGGGCCTCAGGAGTGTTAACAAGGTTTTTCTATCTTTTGACCTAGTGACCTACATGTACTTACTGACCCAACAAGGCCCATATATGAACTTGAGCTAGCTTTTGTCAAGAGGATCATTCTGAGCAAGTTTGATTAAGATTGCATTCAAATTGTGGCCTTAGGAGTGTTAACAATCAAAAGTTGATGACAGACCAATATGGTTGTTGTGTTTCTCATTTTTCATGCAAGGCAAATAGAATGATGGACAAGACCTGTACAACTGATTATGTATTTAAAATACTTCCTTACAATTTTGTTGGAAATGTTCATCTTTTCTCTCACAATGAAAACTGGTTGGGCTTTTCTTTTTAAGGAAATTACATTTGTTGCTACATCAAAACAAACAAAGTAAAATAAGAGGTTTTATGTGTCATTATTTTTCAATGTATTTGCACTTCTGGTAAAAAAAAAATTAATGTGTTATTTATTGACATATGCATCTGTCAAGTATATTGTTAAGCTGAGTTTAGTAATGGTGTTTTACAATCTGAATTTGGAATAAAATGTAGTGTAGTGGAGTGGGGAGCTGGAATAGAGTGTAGTGTAGATGAGTGGGGAGCTGGAATAGAGTGTCATAGTGAAGTGAGGGGGCTGGAAATGAGTGTAGTGTAGAGGAGTGGACATGGAATAGAGTGTAGTGTAGTGGAGAGCTGGAATAAAATGTAGTGTAGTGGAGTGGGGAGCTGGAATAGAGTGTAGTGTAGTGGAGTGGAGAGCTGGAATAGAGTGTTGTAGTGGAGTGTGGGAGCTGGAATAAAGTATAGTGGAGTGGAGAGCTGTAATAGAGTGCTGTGTAGTGGAGTGGAGAGCTGGAATATAGTGTAGTGTAGTGGAGTGGAGAGCTGTAATAGAGTGCTGTGTAGTGGAGTGGAGAGCTGGAATATAGTGTAGTGTAGTGGAGTGGAGAGCTGGAATATAGTGTAGTGTAGTGGAGTGGAGAGCTTGAATAGAGTGTTGTAGTGTAGTATAGTGGGAAGCTGGAATAGAATGTAGTGTAGAGGAGTGGGGAACTGAAATAGAGTGTAGTGTAGTGGAGTTGGGAGCTGGAATAGAGTGTAATGTAGTGGAGTGGAGAACTGGAATAGAATGTAGTGTAGTGGAGTGGAGAAATGGAATAGAGTGTAGTGTAGTGGAGTGGAGAAATGGAATAGAATGTAGTGTAGTGGAGTAGAAAGCTGGAATAGAGTGTAATGTAGTGGAGTGGAGAACTGGAATAGAATGTAGTGTAGTGGAGTGGAGAAATGGAATAGAGTGTTGTAGTGTTCACTACTACCTTTTAGATCATAATGATGCCATTATCTAGGATCGAAGTGATTCTCACTTCCAAAGTTTGATCCTTTTAGGGCAGAATAATTAATCACGATATAAGTTCAGCTGGATTATCATTCCAAGGATAGTGGAAAAAAACAGATTACCCTTAACAGGCAAACTTTGAATTTTTTCTTGAAATAAAATTTGGATAATCTTGAACAACCCCCCCCCCCCCCAAAATTTGAGAGTTTTAGTTTTGAGATGCTCCAATCCCTTCACACTAATAAGTCATCTAGCACATCCTGTTTCAGAAAGAGAGAGAGAGAAATCAAAATACAAAATAAAACAGATATGTTCATTAAAAAGCGGTAGTTACTTTACACACACACAGACCATAAACAGGATATGCATCTAATCTACCAGTACAGTAAAATCAATCTAATGACTTAATTGTCTGCCTATCCTATCCTAGACTATTTGTACTGCACTACACCAGAGGCAGCAGCAGCTTCATAATTATAGTTAATAAAACAGACAAACTTCCAGCAGGTGGTTGTATGCAGAAATCACCATTAACATCTAAACCTTTTAACCTTAAATAACTATAATAGTATCTCCATTTTTTAGTATTTCAAAAAGCATATTTAGAAGACTTTAAAACAACCCCCCCCCCAACCTCAAGCTTTCCCATTTTCAATCTTTGGTTGACACTCACACTTCAACACTCAATGGGACACAGCAGTTTCTTTTTTCCAATGTAAGTATAGCAGTATTTTGAGTGTACAAATTACCTGTATATATTTTTTTTTTTTTGCAATTTTATCTTCCTCAGGTAAATGGATACATAAAATAGTTTGAGCTTATAAGGTGTAAGGTTTTTTAATTTTCAGTGACAAGATATTTTTTGGCAGGTAAGGTCCAGTACGGGATAAAACCAACAAACGAATTCACTTTAATTACTAAATGACCTTCCAGAGTGGTCAGTATTGTCTCAATACAAACAAACAACTCAGCAATATAAATATATATTTTTAAATGGATTAATCAATGCCAAAATGATTGAATATAACAGTGTGAAAAGTCCTTCTACAGGAACAATATCTACCAGTTTTTAAGACATCAGACAGGTCTTTAAACTCTTTGTAATAAGTGGCCTTCTGGATACATACACACATGTAATTTGTAACTTCTTATTTAAATTTTTACCCAGTCCTAACAGATGATATCACTGGGGGTAAATGAGAAATAGAGAAGAATTGATTTTTAAAAAAAAAAAAAGCCAGAAATCTTTTGAACCAGTTTAAATAGAACACAAAACTTACAAAAAATGAATATAATTTGGTCCTGTCTGCACTGTGTATGTCTGTCTTCTTGAAATACCATACAATGTACTTTACCTTTGTAAAAAAAATAACTATCAAACCAGCCAATGTAAACTACAAAAAAGATTCTGACATTAGGCCCATTGGTTTGTTTTCTTTTCAATCGTTTTTTGTTTGTTTGTTTTTATGGAAATATATTTTTTAAATTTACCAATCAAAATTTTTTGTGTTGTATATTTGTAAGGTGGTATATATGCAGCATAATGTACAAATCCGAATTGAATTTCATTTAAAAAACTAATCTGTGATGTAAATCAGATATTAAAAAAAAAATTATTTAAATTCATGACCTGAAGTATAAACATGTTTATAAAATATTGTGACAACCTGAGATTTCGAGGATAAAAATACACCTGAGAACCTGAACTAAAAAGTAAAACTCTTGTCTACATGGCTCCAGAGTGTTATCAGATAATGTAGCAAGTAGTATCAGAATTACTTTAACTTTTACTTTAACTCAGAAGTAATCAAATAAATCTTTGTAACAGGTGCCCTCTTCAACTTAATGTTAAAAGTACAAGTAACCAGGCTTAATCATATTGTGAGAAAATTACAACACAAGAAAAAACTGATACTCAATGTTCAAAGGGAGATAATCCCCAAAACACACATCAACAGGCATAAGTGATTTAACCAGTTTCATGTATCCCATCTAAGTCCTAAATGCTGATAAATTGAATACCTTGGCAAAAGTAATACCCAAATCTCTTTCTAATATGCATCCTAGGATCGCTCAAAGCTCCACATCATATCCCCATGACATACAATCATGAATATATAAAGCTTGTGGTAAAAAGCATTAAAATTCTGAAACAATCACTGCATTCACACTGACCCAAAACTTGAAAGTGGGTAGTGACTGTTCTTTCGCCAAGCACTCAGCATTACGAAATGAAAGTCACGAACTTTCAGATGGGAACTTAAACGAGGTCCCGTGTCGTGGCGTTAAATTTTGAGGCCAAAAAATTTGATTACATTTCTTTCTTTCTTTTATTGCTATTAAACTTGAATATAAAGATCACCTGCACATATAGAATTTTTAAACTTTTCCTTATGGGGTCTTAAATTAAACAGGTTTGGTGATAACAGATGTGAATTTTTCAGATTTTCTGTTCTAATGACTGATCAGAAATGATTTTAGCTATTGATGTCAGTGATATTGATATAGAAGAAAAATGATCACGAGTCCTCCAATTCCTGTATAACAGTTTCAATAATTTCAGAGATCAGCTAATAAATTCCATGTTTGACTGTGAACAATGTCAATATACAAGTTATCAAATGTGTATGATGACATTAAAACATGAAGAACCAGAAAATCGGAAAAATGCTCTATCTCTGACTATGTCATTTATCAGCTGCTTCAGCAGTCATTGGGACTCTAGGGATTACATGTGTGCATTTACAATATTATAATCTGACAAATTACTTAAAAACAAATGGTTGTTGTATGAAATATTAATTATATTAAAGCATGATGTAAATCATGACATTGTGACATCAAGTCGGTTTTATCTGCTTATCCTGACTGGTTACAATATTGATTTTTAACTCTATATAGGGAAGCTGTTAAATAACTACATGTATTATTAATATTTCAAACATAACTCTAAAAAATTCAATGTTTAATCTTTCCTGTTTAACTTGTAAAAGACAATGTATGAAATAAGGCACAACTTGCCAATGAAAATTAAAAATGACAAAAGTGAAAGTAGGTTTTTTGATGAGCAAGTTGGAAATTAATCAAAAGTTTAATCTTTCTGTATTAAACAGTGGTGCTTTAAATGGTAAAGGGAACTTCAAGAATAAGTAGAGGCTTGTCAAGGTTGCTATGTATTCCTGCCTTTAAGCTGTTATTTGATTAGAAAAAACCATGTCACAGTGAAAAAGAGAAAAGCACTTAGCTAGAGAGAGACAACACAATATCATGTGCCAAGATTAAACCTTGTTTCATAAAACAAATAATTTGGCTACATCTGCAGACATAATGCTTGCTATTCAGTGTTTAGACAGCAAACTTTATAGATACATATATACCTGAGACAAATACCATACATGCCGTATAAAACATTACAATCACCCTAGTCTGGTTGATCATACTTGCATCGCAGGCCAAGAATAAGCAATTGTGGGGCATCATTGCAATAAAGGTCAAGACAACCTAATAACAAATATGGGACAGCATTGTATCATAAGCCAAGAAACCCAATAAGCATTTTAGGGGCATCACTGCAATATAAATCAAGACAAACAGAAACAAATTTTGGGCATGATTGTATCATAAGCAAAAAAACCATATAAGCATTTGTGGAGCATCATTGCACTAAAGGTCAAGACAACTTGCAAACATTTTGGGCAACATAATATTTATCAAAAGCTAAGAATCCTGTCAACAAATTTGGGGCATCATCGTATGATAAGCTTAGACAGCTTATAAGCATGTTTGCCACATCACTGCATAATAGAGCAAATCAGCTTGACTTGTTTTGGGCATCATTGCTTTATTAAACAAGATACCTTGTCAACATACTTATGGCATCATTGCATCATATGCTGAAACATTGTATAAGCATGTTTGTGTCACCCTTTTAGCATGATCAGGACATCATCCATCATTGTGGGGAAAAGAAACCATGTAATCATATTTGTTACATTAATGAACAATTACAAAAGGAGAAATCTTATCAACACGAGTCTATAAATGGTTAAAAATCAAGCTGCAGTATCATTTCAGTTGCCTGCCATGTGATATTATCACTGCCTACTTAATACTTAAGTACCAAAAAATCAATACCATTATAGTACTTTACTTCTATTTCTGGGAGTAAGTGCTCTATTTTAAATCTAATTATATAAAATATTATCTAGAAACAAATTTAGTCAATAACCAAAAATGTCCTGTTAGAAAGGTTATATAACAAATAAAAGACTTTCTAATAACCACCACTAGGCCACCAGCTTACATGTACATGTATCACCTTCATGACAAATAATTTTAAATTTCAAAATATTCTAAAATGTATCTGGAAAGCAGGTTGGTTGGTTGTAATGTTTTATGTCACATCAGCAATATTTCATCGATTTACAACAAGAGCATGGTTATTAAACTCTAGAAACTAATCTATGAACAAGTTTGTATATATGCAATGTGTGCTAGTGTGTATTACTGGTCTGTCTTATAGTAGTGCTCTATCAGGACTAACATTTTGTTATGTGACAGCTTACACAGTCAGTATGCTACAGACAAGCAAACCTATCCTTAGTCACATTTTCCTGGCACCGGTTAAACCAGTCAATACACTAAGAGGAAGCAATATCTCAAATTTTAAATTCTTACGTATGACCTGACCCCCGCAATGTTAACCTTCCCCTATCGAGGCAAATACTTTACCACCAAGCCACCAAGGAAAGCGAAACTTGTCATATAGATTTATCAAGACATATGAATATTTATATGATACAGATGTTGCTATAAATGATAGAGAATGGATTACCCTAACCTTAGGCGAAGAGGTACTGAAATAAAGATTTTTTCAGACAAGACTTTGGTAATCTTTAGCTTTTTTTATACAGTATGACAGAGGACCTTGGTATCTAGGTAAAGCTTTTACAGATTACAGAGCTTTGAATCCAACTCTTGACAGGTCCTTGTGTAAGAAAGTATGCAAGTCTGTGGTAGTCCCTGGGTACTCTAGTTTCCTCCACCATCCCTAAACCAAGCCTTTAAAGGGAAAAAAATCTTGACTTGGAATTCCATTCCATTTTTGTTTATATGAATAGCTTACCCAGTTTCTTTAATAAAAATTATCATAGCAAAACTCAATATTTGAATTTTATCCCAATAAATATTATTGGGAAAATACCAAAAATGCCAAGTCTATAGAATTCACAAAATGTATCACAATATATATGTATAACATGTTGAACTTTTTAAAAAAATTTTGTATAATTTTATTGGATTAAAAATTTTAAAATTCCTGTGACCTCAGCATATTTATAGTACTACAGTTGCACTGTGTATACATGTAAAAGTGTATTAAAGAAAAATTTGCATATGAACCAGTAGCCTAATGACATACATTAAAATATGTCAATCAAGTTAGCTGACAGATCTGACAAGATGGAATTCCTTTTGTTTATTAATAACATGGACGATTATTTACATTAAGTATCTGCTTTGTATATCAACATAATGATAATGAATCTTAAAACAAATCAGAAAAAAAAAGTTCCTTTAAACACAAACAAGTTCTTTGTCCATAAAGCCTGTTTGTAATCACCATGAGAGTTTTGATGACTGATGTTTAAATTATGAAATATGACAGAGCCTGGTGAATACAAAAAAGATTAGGAGAGCATGATTTAACTGCATGGGGAAGCAGTGACCAAGTGGTTCAGGCCTTTGCCTTCTAACACAAAGTTTTGTCATAATTTAGTAAAAATATCGACTTGCTTTAAAGATTAGGTTATTCACTTCTTA
This sequence comes from Tegillarca granosa, assembly GCA_029721355.1. Classification (NCBI taxonomy): domain Eukaryota; kingdom Metazoa; phylum Mollusca; class Bivalvia; order Arcoida; family Arcidae; genus Tegillarca; species Tegillarca granosa. Next base: position 21,555,439 of record CM056602.1, on the reverse strand, counting down.
ATACATGTCAACTGATTTTTTACATGCGAATAACTGAAGACAAATGGTTACCAAGGTAACATAATTAATAATTTTTTTTTTTTCATTAACTCTAAATTTTTTTTTTTAATTTTGATTTTTTCATCTTGACTTTTAATAGCTACTGAAACAACTCAGATGAGTTCGTAAAACACTACAGCATATGTATGCCCTTGGTAGATATTTATGTAAAGTAACCCAACCTACTGTCAATTAACTGCCTACACTTAGTCCTCAGGCATGACAGACTATTGCATGTACTCCACACATGTATGCTGGTTACTAGATACCCTTCAAAATCAATATTTTACATACATGCGTCATCTGTCTGGAGAGTTATCTCCCTTTATTCTTTCCTTAGGGCAGTTATACATTCGTAACATGTATGAATTATTAATACCTATTGTTTTAAATTAGAATGGCTTTGCTTACAGCAAAAATTAAACACAACATTTTCTAAAGAAATAAGGTTTGAGTTTTTGTACACAAGACAGATGTGAAAAATCCATAAATTTTTATCCACAATACTCTTCAGGAAACTCCCGAGATGATACAAAATCAGATATTTAAAAAATCACTAAACAAATGAACAATATATTATATAATTATAATTATATACAAATATGTAAGATTCTACTTTGAATATTGCACAGGTGACACAACCAGAAAAAAATTATACCAATATAGAGAACATGGATGGCCATTCATGAACCGACAAATGGGCAAAAAAAACATGAGCGATATGTTCTGATATGTTCATGCACAATCTTCACAAAAATAACACACAAACACAACCAAGATAAAGTTAAACCAACAAATGAAGAAACTGAAGGCCATTTATAAACCACCAGATTGACTGGAAAATGTGAGATACATGTTTCTATATGTTCATGCACAAAGTTTATCATTGGATAACGAATGATCAATAATAATTACGGTATTATTAGTATAACACTATATCACAAAATGCCATAACAATTAAATATTCCAGTATGATTACAGATCAGATCCAGTGATAATGGCTTTTTTCTTCTGTTATAGAGGTTTCATTCTTGTGGCCCAACTTGTTTGTAAACTTAGTTGACCCAAATTCATACATACTTGTCCCCAATTTGAAAATATCTCATATTTATGCTATTAATTAAATACCAAACAAACAAATATGAAACTACCCTAAACAACATGTTAGAACAACAAAGCTGACAGTAACAAAATAATAAATAAAATAATAAATAAATAAATAAATAATCTGTGTATCATAATATAGCAATACAAGTGTGTTTCTGTCAATCCTTATAAATTAATAACAAATTTGTTTATTTTCAACCATGAACATGTATACAAATAAAACAGATTTGTAAAACTAATCATAAACAAATCTACTTGAAGAAAAGCACAAACATATTCTTCTATATTTACTCAGTAAAGGATAAGCAAATTTCAAGACAGTTCAAGGAAATAATGTGGTCTAAATTCATAAAATCGATTGATAGTTCATCACACCTGATATAAAATGCCTTGCATTCATATACCGAAAAAGGTATTATTATCAACGATGAGGTAAATATGGTCGATGATGACCAAGCAATCCCATGTAGTGACGCAGAATTATATTATCACTGACGAAACCAAATCAATATTCAACATCTAGGCTTAATATACATGAACTCCTACTATTTTCATATAGAAATCCAATACTGGATTCTCAAATGTGTATCGCATTTCTAAAATATACACAAAATCATACTTTTATAGATTATTGCCATATTAATATTACAAGTGCCTGATGATCAATGAACTTTAGTCTGTAAGAGGAATATTAAATCAAAGTACTGTTGGTGCTGTCAGGCATAAAAATTTAACTTGTTAAAAAACGTATTTTCCAATGGTTTTTGTATAAATTCAAAAGCTTTTTTTTTTAACATTTGGGAAAAATATCATCAAATACAACTTTAACCAGTCTGAATGCTGTTTTAAACATACAAGTCTGCCAGCTGAATGCCTTCAAGAAAATACTGAAACTCTAATAGGTTTTTTTAAAACTCATTCCAAGATGATTACATCATGTACTAAATCAAAGTACTGAGGGCACTGTTTTGAACATTTATATTATTGTATAAACCTGTATTCCTACAATAGATAATCCTACAAATGACATAATTTTAATTATTATATATGAGGTCCGGACCGGTTCAGACCGCTCAATGACGTCAAAACAAAATTATCCAATTATTTTCTTTATTTACTCCGTTGAGTTGCTCAGTCATGATGGAGGAGACAGCATTTGTGTATTGTTTGTATTGCATGGAATCTACTTAATTTCACTTGAAATAGGCAAATAGTTATTTGTCATATAATAAAACAATTATAGTCTTTGAATTCGGTCAATACATGGTTCTATGGACTTGATGCAACCAATATTCACCGAGGCCGAAGTATTATTGACCCTGTTGGGTTATGTCATTTTTTATCGCCCAAGTTACATGTTGCTATATTTTAACATGTTATTTTGTCCCAGTTACATGATGTGATATTTTGACAACATATTTTATCACCACAGTTACATGGTGTGATATTATGACAACATGTCATTTCGTCCCAGTTACATGGTGCGATATTTTGACAACTTATTTTATCACCCCAATTACAATGTGCGATATTATGACAACATGTCATTTCGTCCCAGTTACATGGTGCGATATTTTGACAACATCAATCAGACAAGTGATTGACAGATAATCACAAGAATGTAATCAATAAATGCAGTATACACAACAATAAAATGTTCAACTACAAAATAATTACAACATGACAGACAGTCAATGTGTCTGTATAAAAGTTACACATCAATATACCTGTGCTAATCAATCACTTCACCGACTAAAATTTAATTGGTTTTTTTAAAAAAAAAAAAAAAAAACAAGAAACACTAATGGTTATCAATCTGTGTAACTATTTCTATCTTAAAGATAAAAATTTGAATTTTTCACTGGGTCTTGGACCTAAAGAAATTCCCAAAAATTTTACATGCATGAAAACAAAAATTCTAAAGCAATGAAAGGTTAGGAAAAACACATGATGCCAACCAGACACAATAAGATGTCGTTATTCCCATTTTCAACATTTGATAGTTGTTGCAGTATCACTGGTGAAACCAAAATGTTAAATAGAATGTTCTTACCTTGAATGTGTTGTATTTGATCTCCAACTCTGACTGAAAATGTTTCACCCGGCTGAACATGAACGTGAACAACATGCTGATGATTTGGTGGTGAATGTTGACCTTGTGGACTTGTTCCCCTTGGCGATGACTGTGTGATTGGTGAACAGTTACCTTGGTGATTATGGTTACTATAGGAACCATTACTTAATGATGAAGATGCAGATGAAGTATTACTGATACCATTAACTGAAGGTGCCACTTGCTGCTGTGGTTGTGGAGAAATGTAAGTAGGTGCCACTGTCACAGCTGGCACAGCACCACTAGCAGCCCCATTTTGTCCATTTTCACCACAATCGGCACCACTTTTTAATGAGTTTGTTGGACTAAGATCACCATTTTCTTTAACTTCTTGTTCACAGGTTGCTACTACTGTCATGGAAGCTGAACCATGGTTACTATGGTTACTATTTTGGTTAACATCAACTTCTGGCAATTCTGACAACTTGTCCTCTGTAACCTCTTCCATCCTGTCACTTCTTTTAAGTAATTTTCTGAAAAAAGAACAAGTTAAATTTACAGAGAATCTGTCTAAAATTGACAAATGTAGAAGTGTTATCAGAATACTAGTATAAGTTTTTAGTATATAATTAAAAATAAATTTCATTGTTAACCAAAACCTTTTTCTCACTACTGTCAATCGCAAAATTTTCATGTCATTTAATTTTCAAAGAAATGACATTTATGATTCACATAATCACATACCTATTTAAAGTATTGTTTAATGATGGTCAGTAAAAATTCAAATGAAAATATTTAAATCAGTTTTATTTCCACATACCCTTACTCTCTCAAATTTATGCAAAAAACAAAATAAACATGAAAATTTTCTGATTTACAGTCTATATTTAGACAAGGATTCCAAACAATTTACATGTTTCCTGTCAGTAGTAAACTTGTTTATTTATTTATTTCATGCTCTCCGATAAGTTGAATGACAGGGAAAATCCTTGATTCTCTATAAGGAAGAAATGTCAACCACTTCATAGTGGGAGTTACTCTAACAAAATAGTATTTAAACACAAATACATGAAACAAATACATTTGTTTTAAAAGCTTTAGTTCATCTATAACACAGATGTATATGCTTCTTCATTTACATCAACTTATTTTAATGATAAAATAAGGGGGGGGGGGGGGGAATCACTCAGGAACAGATTACTGGATGATTTTTTTTTTTTATGAAATTTACCCTATGTGAGTAAGACTTCATGACAGCATTTTGTGAAATGAACAATATTTCTTTAGATTGCTTATGATCATACCATAATATAGGATGGGCATAGTCTGGTATCAAGGAAACAAGAGGCCCATGGGCCTTAACAATCACCTGAGGATATGGCCAAAATCATTTGCAAAATACATACAATATTATAATATACAAGTTAATAGTTTTCAAGATAATTAACAATTTGAGTCTTCTTAAGCATCTATGACCTTGTCCTCTGAATGTAAGACCTTGAATCATACGTCAGAATAATCGCCATATCAATTCCTCCTACAATATTCAAATATACATGCCCATACAAAAAATTAATAGTTTCAAAGATAATAAAAAATTTCAGTCTTTTAATGCACCTATGACCTTGACCTATGAAGGTATGACCTTGAGCCATATATAAAAATGATCGTCATGTCAATACCTACAATATTCTAGGATATATGCCTATGCAAAACGTTAATAGTTTTCAAGATAAAATTTGATTCTTCTTGTGCATCCATGACCTTGACCTTTGAACGTAAGTCCTTTAATCATACATCAGAATGATGGCCATATCAATTCCTACAATATTCAAATATACATGCCCATACAAAAAGTTAATAGTTTCAAAGATCATAAAAAATTTCAGTCTTTTAATGCACCTATAACCTTGACCTTTGAACATAGGTCCTTTAATCATACATCAGAATGATCGCCATATCAATTCCCACAATATTCTAATATACATGCCCATACAAAAAGTTAAAAGTTTCCAAGATCATTAACAATTTCAGTTTTTATATGCACCTATGACCTTGACCTTTGAACGTATGACTTTGAGTCATATATAAAAATGATCGTCATGTTAATACCTACAATATTCTAGTATATATTTCTATTCCCTGGTCAACAGACAACATCATATGGTTTTAGACACAGGATGTAAGACTTTTTAACATGTACAATGGTGTGGGAACAAGAGGCAGTTTTTATAAACCATCAGCTTATGGTCTTAGACACAGGATATAAAAGATTTTTACATGTACAATGATTTACAAACCATCAATGTTAAAAAAAACTGCTGTTCCTAACTGGTGAACAATAGTAGGGCAATTAATTGAAGGACAATATCTTGTGTTCTTTGACATAGGACTTCAGGGATTTTTACATTCTTTGACATAGGACTTCAGGAGATTTTTACATTCTTTGACATAGGACTTCAGGGATTTTTACATTCTTTGACATAGGACTTCAGGGATTTTTACATTCTTTGACATAGGACTTCAGGGATTTTTACAATGTCCTGAAAACAATAGGCAGCTTCTCTAATAAAGCATTAATTGCTCAAAACTTGCTGCTCCCAACTGGTGACCAATTGCAGAGCAATTTCCTTGGTTAAAGAACAACATGATATGGCCTTAGACATACTGTAGGCTTAAAAGAAATTTTACAATGTTGTGAGAACAATAGGCAGTTCTTCTTATAAAACATCAATATTTATAACATATCAAAGTTCAGAAAACAAATTCATCATTTTTTATAAAACAAATCAATTATCTATATATGATGCAGGAAGTTTGTTAGGAAATTTTCGTTTGATAATAATCAATACCTATGATGAATTTAAAAAAAAACATGACATGACAAAATAATCATCTTTATGACTAAATTCGTTATTTACGAAATGTCAGGAAAATTGTGTTAATCATTCCCTTCCTAACAACCCTTAAATGTTTGTACATACATGATATACTGATACATATATTTGTATAACTTTCTACCTGCAGTCATAAGGACATTTCCTTTTTTATTTTTTTTTATCATTATAATCATTTGTATTTTTTTTTAGAGTGATTTATTTATACAATGAGGCCATTTATAAGACCAAAGTATTCATTAATGAGATTCTACAGTCTATAATTATGGGCCAATTCAGGAAAAAAAACTTGAGCATGTTGTCCTTATATAAAGGTTCTCATGAGGAATATTGCCAAATATCTATTTATAAGGCCTCTTAAGCAAGTTTTCCTGCTTCGAAGATTTTGCTCATAATTATCAAGTTGCTTACAGGCAACAGTATAAATAATGATGTCACCATGATAACCATTGTTACATCTTAGGCAAATCTATAACTTAAGAAATTATGATGGGAAAAAAAACTGTCTTTGAAATGTAATTTCAAAATTAAAATCTGTATTTTCAGTAAGGAACTTAACTTTTCAAATGGGAATTCCACATGTCATTGGCAATCTAAGCTCCACATTTCCATATTTTCATTTTTTTTTTTTTTTTTTTTTTTTTGCAACAGTGGCCATGACCTTTGACTGAGTGTGATTTATTGCCATTGGTACCTTATGTTCTAATCAGAAAAAACTACCCCTAACAAAAACTAATCAAGCCAAAAGGATCTAAATGAAACAGACCACACCAATATGACCTTTACATACATGTATGTTATACATGTAAGATGTGAATGGAACCTACAGAATCTATATGACCTTAATGTCAGGATTTAAATGAAACAGAGAGAACAGATTTGACAATTATGTCATAGGATATTAATGGAACAGAAAGAATCGTTATGACACTTACCGGTATGTCAGAGGATATTAATGGAACAGAAAGAATCGATATGACAATTACCAGTATGTCAAGAGGATATTAATGGAACAGAAAGAATCGATATGACACTTATGTCATAGGATATTAATGGAACAGACTTTAACTGATATGACCCTAATATCAGGATTTAAATGATAAAAGACATAACTGATATGACCCTTATGTCACAGTATATTAATCAATATGACAGATGAAATTATTCTCAATACATACATGTACATGTAACTCAGCATTTAATTTGCCTACTAAAAACAACACAAATGAAAAGGTTATCAAAATACCTGCAAGTAAAAGGGCAAGAAGAAGTACTGTAGGTACCTATAGACACTCGGAGTACTGAACACAAAAGTTTTGATTTTATTCATTTTCCCCTCAATTTTAACTCTGTTTGATAATAAAAAAATACCAAAGTTCTGTACATAGATATATTGTTTTACTTGTTTCATTTACGTCATCAACCCAAACTTCTTCAATTTTCAAAAAAAAAAAAAAAAAATTATTTAAACATTATTAAATTCTAAAAGCATGAATGGCAGCAAATGAAAAGATCTTTATTGTATCTGAAGCAGAAGATTTTAAAAAAAGAAGTTTTTGAAGTGTAAATCTGATAAAAGACTTATAAGGTGATGGAAATACATGTGCAATGGAAACTGGACAACAATTTTCAAATCAAGAGCATAAAAAACAGGTACTATATAACAAGATTACAGATTCCCAGAGAGGGGATCACAAATATGGAAGATGGAGATAAAATGGGGTGACAACACTTGTGCGTAAAATGTATATAAGAACTTATAAATGTTGCATCCAATGCATATGCTTCGACAATAACTTTGACAAATATTTTTAAAAAATAAATAAATAAAAATAGTCTTCACGTTTTTAGGAATCATAAGTGTCTAGGTTTAAATTCCACTTGGACATATCTGGCAGTGAGAGAAAGTCTGTAAGATTGTGTGCTGATGGTTTGTGGTTTTCCTCTCTCGGTACTCAGGTTTTCTCTACCAAACAATCCCAGAAAACTTAATAATATTCAATCTGCGACTTTTTTCACCAAGTTTGGATCTGATTAGCTTAGTATTTACACAGAAGATTCAAGTTACAGGAGGATGGGTTAATATTCCTTGTAATAATATCAGACAAATGACCTTTGACAAGGTAAGCAAAACAAATAAAATGTCCCAAGCCTTGTCAAAAACCAAAAATAAAATCATATTAATGATTTATGCATGAAATTTTTTTTTTTTTTTTTTTTAAAAAATCAACAATACACATTTCAAATCAAATTATGTGTGTACTTTGCCACACATTCAACATGACCAAGGAACAGGTGTAAATTTTTGCAATCAAATAAGGACAGGGTCAAGAATTTGGCATTCTTTAAATGAGGCCTAAAATAAAAATAAATAAATTTTGTTTCCTACCTACCTACCCACATGTGGATAGCATGGGTCGGAAAACAGTAAACAAAGAATTTTTTTAAGTTAGGCCCGAGCATATTAAACCTTTACCATTGATGCTAGTGATTGCACAATGGTACTGACATTCAATAAGCTCTCCTGCATTTTGCAAGGTTGAACTAATTGACAACATGCAAACAGAGTACCTTGGTGGCTCATTGGCAGTGTCTGCCTTGAGAGCTGGAGACCAAGGCTTCTTTTAACAGCTGAAATCAATGTTGCATCAATGTCTCGATGTACGTTTTAAGGTTATCTTCTTAATTACAAATAACGTGACCCCCGGGATTCCAATTTTGACTATCCAAGATGAAATTGACTTCTAAGCTTTAAACTATAGCCAATGTGTGTGTATATGATCTGACGCTTGGGATTTCGTTGAAGAAAGTCAATTGATTGTTTAAGCAATGTTCAAAGTGTACCACCTACATGCTGTTACACATATCAATTATAAAAATCAATGTTAATGTCAAATAATCTTTAAAAAAAATAGGTCATCTAATGGGACATTACATGATACCCTGGCACGTTGTTCAGAAATAAATCTATGCATTTATATAAAAAATAATTTTCTGTTTCTATTTTTATTTATTCATACAGTAAGCTTTTTATTGATTTGTTGATGCATTACTTGTATATCATAGTAAAAACATAGATTTGTAATTTTATGTTTATTTTAATTATTGGTTTGTTTTTGTTTTTTTGTATGCCACCCCCCCCCCCCCCCAAAAAAAGACAAATATGCAAATATATTAAATCTGACCTGCATTTATGACACAAATGGTACAAAATTTAAACCAAAAAAATTGTTTGATTGGTTCTAAAAGTATTATTTGAAAACCACACACACACACACACAAACACACACAAACACACACAAACACACACACACACACACACACACACACACACACACACACACACACACACACACCTGTAAATGAAAACTGAAGATATCATATATAGTACCCAATCACTAGGTGTGGCATGGTAAAACAATTGAAGAAAAAATATGATTTACCATATGTATTAAAGATTGATTGACTTAAAATGTTATTATCAAATCAATATAAAGATAAAACACACTATAACCTAAAGGTAATCTTTTAATATCTGCAAGCTTTACTCAATAAAAATCAATGGTAAAAAAACAGAAACAGATGGACCTTGCCTTAAATCTACATACATATATACATGAGAGAGAGAGAGAGAAGAGAGAGAGAGAGAGAGAGAGAGAGAGAGAGAGAGAGAGAGAGAGAGCATATATTCTAATATTTTATTGACAAAATAAATCAGAAGGACAGTGGCATATCAAACAATGTTTTAATGTTTATTAATCAGTGAGATTGATTAATGAAGTTTACATATACTTGATAAATGTCACAACCAGTATTGTGAACATATTTACCAAAAAAGGACATCGCCACTGACATGTTTCCTGTTACAGTGGGTGTCCAATTAACAGTTGTCAACTCTACATGTAGGACAAGAAGATTCTGGCACTGTTCAAAGCCTGTTTCTTACTGGCAGATTCATCCTTCATGGCAAGAAGGTCTTCAAGACAATAAAAAATGTTGCCTCTACAACACTAAGATTCTGGTGCTGTTGTTCATGATTTGACACACCACCCAGACTTCAGTCTAGTCAAGTCTTGACTAAACGATGTGGAATTGAAAAAGAATTAGCATGTCACTTAATCATGAATCTTGGAGACCTCAACAACTCACTTACATATCTCAATCTTTCCAGTATAAACTAAACTTGCTTGTAAGAATCTCTACAATGTTTACCAATCTCACAATTCTAGTAAACTACATATATATATGTTGATGAAGGTCAAGACCAAAATATTCAATACAGTAGGTCACTTCATGGTCCTAACCATTAAAATAAAACTGAAGTCTGAATAAACTGACATACTGTCTTACTTCAATACAGCTACATGTATGTTCAGTCCAGCAGGTGTCTTAACTCAAACCAGCTACATGTATGTTCAGTCCAGCAGGTGTCTAAATTCAAACCAGCTACATGTATGTTCAGTCTAGCAGGTGTCTAAATTCAAACCAGCTACATGTATGTTCAGTCAAGAGGGTGTTAAAATTCAAACTAGCTACATGTGTATGTTCAGTCTATAAATTGTCTAAATTCAACCAGCTACATGTATGTTCAGTCCAGCAGGTGTCTAAATTCAAACCAGCTACATGTATGTTCAGTCTAGCAGGTGTCTAAATTCAAACCAGTTACATGTATGTTCAGTCTAGCAGGTGTCTAAATTCAAACTAGCTACATGTGTATGTTCAGTCTATAAATTGTCTAAATTCAACCAGCTACATGTTATGTTCAGTCCAGCAGGTGTCTAAATTCAAACCAGCTACATGTATGTTCAGTCTAGCAGGTGTCTAAATTCAAACCAGCTACATGAATGTTCAGTCTAGCAGGTGTCTAAATTCAAACTAGCTACATGTATGTTCAGTCAAGAGGGTGTTAAAATTCAAACCAGCTACATGTAAGTTCAGTCTAAATTCAAACCAGCTACATGTATGTTCAGTCAAGAGGGTGTTAAAATTCAAACCAGCTACATGTATGTTCAGTTCAGCAGGTGTCTAAATTCAAACCAGCTACATGTATGTTCAGTCTAGCAGGTGTCTAAATTCAAACCAGCTACATGTATGTTCAGTCTAGCAGGTGTCTAAATTCAAACTAGCTACATGTGTATGTTCAGCCTATAAGTTGTCTAAATTCAACCAGCTACATGTATGTTCAGTACAAAGGGTGTTCCGTTCAGACAGATCATAATGTACACATACATCAACTTCAAAGACAACAAGAATTCCACTGAATTAAATGTCTCGTCTGGTTAGTTTTTGATCTAGTAGAAAATACATTACTTTAACATAAACTTTCACATTTTGACATGCTGCCACCACCTACCACACCAGAAAAGTAAGACCTAAGCCTTGCCTTATGGCAATGTCAGACAAAAACCTTAAAAGACATTTGAAGATTTTACAATATGTACACGTAAGTTCATATATGTCCATTGAATGATGATTCACATGACATAGTAAGCTTGGTCAATGGTACCTTAAAGAAAATTTTTCATTGGAGTTGATGAGTGAACATTTACATGTTACCAGAAAATGGAGAAAAATATCAACCTGAAATGTTGAACTTATCATGTATAAAACCCCAAAAATCCACTAAAAAACACTGTATTAAATCACTTAAAATTGCCCTTATGAAAACCTTTATTTCAAGTGCTAAAAATACATTTACAAACCAGAAACCAGTAAATAGTGTAAACCAAATACCAAATCTCCATTGTAAGTTTGGTTTGAAATCTACATGTAATCTGTTGATATGAAATCATTCAAAATATCAAATCTTAGAAAAATTTGCTGCTGTTAATACAAATGTACAGACGTTTTCCAACATTTTCATTCTCTTAAAGGAGGTATCATACAGAATATATACACACAATTTAAAGAGTTTGTGATAGAGTTTCAATCACAAACAAAATGGAAGTCAGCAACTACATGCAGCTACCTAATTTTCAGAAAAAAAATACCACAAAGAGACAAATTATAGGAATGTTCCATACAGACTGGAACCATAAAATACGGACCAGACATGTAAAATTAACAGTACTATATACTAAAATAAAAATCAAAAAAAGGAAAAAAAAGAAAAAAGAAAAAAAAAAAAAGAAAAACTAAAATGTCAAGTAAAAAATTAACATTTCCTTTTCATAAACAAGAGGCCCATGGGCCTTAACGCTCACCTGAGGACATGGCCAACCTGAGGATATATCCAAAATCATTTGCAAAAATACATAAAATATTCTAATATACATTCCTACAAAAAAGTTAATAGTTTTCAAGATAATTAACACTTTGAGTCTTTTTATGCATCTATGACCTTGACCTTTAAACGTAAGACCTTGAATCTTATATCAGAATAATCACCATATCAATTCCTACAATATTCTAATATACATGCCATACAAAAAGTTAATAGTTTCCAAGATAATAAACAATTTCAGTCTTTTATGCACCTTTGACCTTGACCTTTGAATGTATGACCTTGAGCCACATATCAAAATGATTGTCATATCAATACCTACAAAATTCTAGTATATATACCTTTGCAAAAAGTTAATAGTTTTCAAGATAATTAACAATTTGGGTCTTTTTATGCATCTATGACCTTGACATTCAAATGTAAAACCTTGAATCTTATATCAGAATGATCACCATATCAATTCCTACAATAATCTAATATACATGCCAATACAAAAAGTTAATAGTTTCCAAGATAATTAACAATTTCAGTCTTTTTATGCACCTATGACCTTGACCTTTGAATGTATGACCTTGAGCCATATATCAAAATGTTCGTCATGTCAATACCTACAATATTCTATAATACATGCCTATACAAAAAGTTTATAGTTTTCAAGCTAACGCACAATTTTAGTCTTTTTTAGCAAAAAAATAACATTTCAGGGGCAACAACTCCTACATGCATTATCATACAGTTACGAAACTTTGTACCTTTTTACATTTTGTCCTGCTAAACATTTTAACAATGTTTTAATATTATATATCTCTTATAATTTGGAAGAAAAAAGCCTAAAACTGCACAAATTACAAACTAGGTCATGACCTTGAACTTTGACCTTGACCCCATTTTGAAGGATATTTCAAGAAAAAGTCAAAACTGAAAACCCCATGTCAATATCTATTCATATAGTCAAGTTATAATAATTTGAAGCCATTTTACGAAATTTTCAAAATTAAACACAAAAACGCGTAACCTAATTTTTTACCAAATTTCACGAAATGAACAATTTATAAGCTTAAGACCCTAGAGAAGCCAAATATCACATCAGATTTTTTCTCCCATCATCGCTTTCGGAGAAGAAGATTTTTTAAGTTTTTTGGAACCATGGGTCACCTTGACCTAGTTTTGGGAGCCATGACAACGTCACGAACAAATCTGAATTGCACTGGCCCATATATGCATCTGACCAAGTTTCATTGAAATCTACCTCATAGTTTTAGAAAAGAAGTTGAAAATGTAAAAGTTTACGCCGCGGACGACGACGACGACGACGACGACGACGACAACGCCGCCGACGACGACGACGACAGACAAATTTTGATCAGAAAAGCTCACTTGAGCCTTTGGCTCAGGTGAGCTAAAAAACAAAACATCTTTTAATAAAACCATCAAATCACAGACTTAATGTTAAACTGAAACATGTTAAACAGGTTAGAACATATGAAGACAAAAAATATATATAGTAATTTTTATACAAAAATTGTCAATAATTCATCTTACTATCTTTTATAAATACAATAAATATATTAATCTATACTTATAAAATCTGTATTAATATATGACAGATAAATAGGTGGTCGCCAATTCTCTTTTATAGAAAAATGGATGTTTTATCAAATATTTCACACGAACAAAATTGGTGGCATTTGAATAAATACATTTAAAACACAAAAAATGTTATTGTAATTATGTTTTTGATGGTAAAAGACACATTTACACACAAATAAAAATATTTATATGAACATATTCAACATAAACTGTGAAATTTTAACAGAAATTGCAAACACCCCATTTTACAGTTTGTGATATACAACCTAATACAAACCATATGTTACATATCAAAATAAAAATAACTTACATTTTTACCATGTCTTGCTTAAATACTAAATCCCTCCTTTTAAAGATGATGAAGATTACCACATGAATTTTTAAAAATGAAAAGTACTGACAAAAAACCAATAAAAAATCATAATGTATGACTTTAAAGAAACTGGTCAACTAAATGTAAATTTATCACAATCTTGTTACATTGTTAATTTCACCTTGAAATCAACATCAATCAATGAATGAAAATTTAGGACTAATTGATGCAAGTTGAATTACCACGCTCCCATTCTTGTTTCTACGACATCTCCCACGCATTTACGTTAAAATGTTTTATTCAACCAACCAAAGGATACAAGTTAACAACAATACTCTTGTCGCTGAATCTATTTCATAATAATTAATCGATATTCACAAATCACTTCATTCACGATCTTTTTAAAAGACCGGACGTACAGTGCTTTTACATGTGTTTGAGAACCCATTCGGTCCCAGCACCATTACCAATTTAGTTTAAGATACATTAAACGTTCGAGACATAAGAAAATAAATAAGACGATATATTTTTGTCCAGTTTGCATAATTTAAATAATGTATCAGACCTCGAAAACAGCTGGGACAATCGTTTGTCTTACATATGTTTCGAACTATCACAGATTAAACTATGAATTTTGAATCAAACAGTTTATTTTAAGTGTTTAAATATCGTTAAGAATATTTAAATGAAATTATCAATTAAATTTCCCATTTATGCTTTTGTCTTGAAAAGGGGTTCTTTCATTTGTCATTATTTTTAAAATGCGTGGGGGTCTTCACACTGTCAAAATTTCAACGTGTCAACCATGCCACTGTTAAAATTAACTTTAAATATAGTTTGCGGTTATAATTAAACTAAAAATAAAGTGAGTTATTAAATATAAAGCCAAAGTATGTTTTGCACTTCAAATTAGGAAAATATCATTAATAAATATTTTTTTTGCACAGAAAAATTAAAGAAGACTCAATTACCTGAAGCCTTAGTCCGCCATTTTGAATATTTTAGAACATAGAATTGTGGGATTTGTGTTTTGACATTTTATTTGGAACTTCTCTGGTTTTACCGTATTCGAATACGATGCAAAAATAGACATTTTCCCGAAAGGTAGCACATGTATTTGTTTACATTTTTTTAAAAGACATTTGGTGATGAGCCAATAATGCTGTCATTTAAATACTTAATCATTCGAAGTTAAAATTAAATATATATACAATTATTTAAGAAATCCCAATATAATTAACATTTTCAATAATCTGATTGGTACAATTTTTGGATTAAGAACTGGTACATAAGACACTTGAAAGGTGACAATGAAAAGAAAAAAAAAAACAAAAAAACTCTAAGGCTAAAAATGAAAAATGTTAGGGTAACCGTACATAATTAATAAGGTTCGGAACACAACTTGATGATAAAGTGCAGGGTTTTACCGGGGATTTAAACCTTAGGCCTTATAATGACTCATACAGCCGATATCTAGCTGACCAAATGAACGAAGAAACTTTGTACAGAACGAGAAGTAGTGGAGTAATGGTGTTTTACGCCCCAGTCAAGAATCTTTCACTTATTTTGAGGCGGTCTGTTCTGGGATGGTGGAGGAAACCGGAGTGCCCGGAGAAAACCACAAACCTTCGGCAAGCGAACCGGCAAATTTTCCACACTAGGATCTGTCCCGAGTGGGACTCGAACCCAGGCGGTTAGCGGCACTCTGATCCGTAAGCGAGCGCTTTAGACCACTCGGCGATCGATCGAGAGAGAGAGAGAGCAAACATTTAAGTTTAAATGCTTATGGGGGGAGTATATAAACTAAACTTCATGAGCTTACCAACTCTAGTTTTATTGGCCGGGGGGTTGTTTAAATAGACAGTCAATATAAAATCTCATTTAATCTGCATTTATAACTGCAGTTTCAAAGTGTTTTACATGGGTAAGAATAGAATTGCACACGACTGAAAACTGAGCATGAATATATTACCAGACATAGTGCAGTACCGCGAATTCACAATTGACAAAAATAAACATTTACCGTGGCAAGTTTTTTGTGTGTTTACATTCGAGTAAGAATTCATTTGTTATAAATTATCATTTACTTTTAATTTCTAGGCACGTTTTTATTTTATAAACAACATTCCTCACTTTGTACGTAATCTGTCATTCAGGTGTAAAACCCGAAGGTGTTATTTATGTTAAAACCTCATAACTTACGTGTGATGTTGTTAATTAAACTGTCGACATATCTGTGTGTTACATTAACTAGTATCAGAAATAAACAAATGCATTATGACATAGGTTTGAATAATGTCATTTGAATTTGTTCATTCATTAACACTTCTTTTAATGTTACCGGCTCGACTCAACCACAGATAGAAGTATCTCTGGATATCTTTACCCAACCCTTGGATGGGATCATTTTTCCCATCACATTTACACCAACTAAATTGATGACGTCGTAATCGTTGAGAACGTCAACAAAATAGATCACATCGTTTTAAGAAGAAACTGATGATAGCGTTAAACTGGGCCATTTAGTGCAAATATTTGTTTACAAATCGTGTTATTATTTTGCAAATGAGTTAGAAAAAGAATCCCATACAGATGACAGGTTCATCGTGACATCACTTTTTAAATTTTTATAAATGATGTATTCAAAAAGTGATTTACGACAATAGACATTAAATCACTTTTTGAACATACAATTAAAAAAAAAAAAATAAATAAATAAATATAAATCTAGATAAATAGATAAATAACAATTTATGTATTGCAACAGTGTAAGATTAAATAGATAAAATTACAATGTAAATTCTGAATGTCCAGAACCCGCTCAACTTGTTTTGGACAAAAAAAAATGTCGTCTGTCACGATGCAACTGATATAGGATTCTGTAATTCTTCTCTTTACGATACAAAGACAATAACTTGGGCATATACCTTGACTTGAAACTTCCACAAAAACCTAAAGGTTACGTTTAAAAATGATTAAATTTTATTATTTATAACTGTATTTGCATCATTTACATGTACACTCATTTGGATCGAGTCTCATAAAACAGAAACAACAACTATTATACAAAAGACACATTATGCAATAAATATAACAATTAATTTGCAATTTAAAACGAGATAAATTTATTTATACTGTCAAGGATTGAAGGATACAGATGAAAGGACGCCGAACTATCAGCCGTAACGACTGTAAGCAAGCTTTCTTGTTGATGTAATATAAAGTAACTTGTTTTCATTAAGACAGACAAGTCGGCCTACGGTATACCAAATTGTATTTTACATTATGGTATGTAGTGTAACGCATTACATGAACCATTTCCTTGCTGTCGAGGTTTGCCGACCTCTGCTCGCCGAGTAGGTTTGAATCCAACTCAGGTAGGTTCTTGTGTAAAAGCTTGTCAGTTCGCTTTCCAAAAATCCATTGTTTTCTCCGAAAACCTCGGATTCCTCCATTATCCCAGAACTGATCGACTCAATTTAAATGAAAGATTCTTGACTAAAACGTAAAACCTCATAACTCAATTCCTATCAAGGTGTACAGATGAAAAGTAATATCACGTGGACATGGAAAAAAATATTCCGGAAGTGCAATGTTTTCTTGTTGGCCAACAACAATTGCAGTATCTCGAACGGGAATACCTTTATCGTTAGGACCACTGCGGTAGCTCAGTTGGTAGAGTGCTCGCTCCGTAAGTGGAAGGTCGAGGGTTCGAACCCCGACCGGGTCTGACCCAAGACTTGAAAGTGGATAGTGACTGTTCTTCCGCCAAGCGCTCGGCATTACGAAATGAAAGTCACAGTTCTTTCGGATGGGAACGTAAAATAAACGAAGTCCCGTGACACGGTAGGCGTAGCACGATAAAAAACCCTGCTGTGTAATGCCATCAGCGCAACTCACAGGCAAAATTTCTGCACTTTCGCCTATAGCCTATTTTGCCTAAAATATTCTCAGCTCTATCGTTAGAACTGAATAAGTCAAATTGGTTGTCAAGTCTTGACTGTCTTAACATATAATCTGGATTGTAAGAACACCGCATCCCCGGTCAGAACGGAAAGTCTGTGTGTTACATCAAATATTTAACGTGTTCCTTTTGGCGTGATTTATAATGAAATAACACATGGGAATTTGCATGAAAACTTGGAAAACAGATATAAAATCAATATGGAAATTTATAATGGAAAACTTGGCGTCGGAAATCATATGCAATTGTATACGATAATCCTAGTAATCCTTGTATAAAGAAACTCTTTTAAAACATACATGAAATTTATTGTATACTGTATATGGGAATTCTTGTATATAGAAACTATATTGGAATTTAAATGGAAATCCTAAATATAGAAACTATGGAAATCCAAGAATATAGAAACTATATTGAAACGTATATGGAAATCATAGTACATAGAAACTATATTGAAAAGTATATAGAAATTCTTGTATATAGAAACTATATTGTAATTTAAATGGAAATCCTAATTATAAACTATGGAAATCAAAGAACATAGAAGCTATATTGAGATGTATATGGAAATCCTAGTATATAGAAACTATATTGAAACGTTTATTGAAATCCTTGTATATGTATATAGAAACCTATATTGAAAAGTATATGGAAATCATAGTATATAGAAATTATATTGAAATATATATATGGAAATCCTAGTATATAGAAACTATATTGAAATATATATATGGAAATCCTAAATATAAAAACTATGGAAATCCAAGAATTTAGAAACTATATTGAAACGTATATGAAAATCCTTGTATATATTGAAACCATTTTGTAATGTATATGGAAATCATAGTACATAGAAACTGTATTGAAAAATATATGGAAATCCTTGTATATAGAAACTATATTGAAATGTATATTTGTAAAATAATAATAATAATAATAATAATGATAATACTGATGATGATGATGATGATGAGGATGATGATGAAAGTGATGATGAGGGGGAGGAGTAGTACGACCACAACAATAATTATAATAATACAAATGTAACAACAACAACAACAACAACAATAATAATAATAATAATAATAATAATAATAATAAATCATAATACATAAATTTGTAGTGACCAGTGGTCATTGTTTATAAAATAAGCGGGAAATACAGAAATATTTAGACCACAACACCTTATGTCATTTTGTTATTATATCCAGTGCCAATCCGAAGTCCCAAACGTATTTGGTTTGCCGGGTAATTTTATTTATTTATTTATTTAGTATTGTGTAAGTTTCAGACCGACTTTTTATACATCTGTGACGGTCTTAAGAGAGCTATTACACTTGTTAGCAATGTCGCAGACCATCCGGCTTATTTAAACGGGGAAACAGACCATGTCTGCAGCAAGGAAGAAATACTTTCTCACTTGCCACTGACGGTTCGAACCCATATCGGTGACGCGTCTCTGGTTTCAGAAGACTAAAGCCTTAATCGCCCAGTTGCCGCGGTTTTATTTTCTTAAAACGAGAAAACCAGGAGTTGTCTACGACAAAGAAGAAATACTTATTCACTTGTGACTGACTGCGATTGACAGGGTAGAAATCAAATTGGTGAGGAGCCTTTATCACTCAGCCACAGCGGTTACTTTTTGTCAATACGAGACAACCAGTAGATGCTCACGACGATAAAGAAAATTCTTTTATCACTTGCTCGTCCCCGGGATCGAGCCAAAAACTCCGAGATTGCTTTGGTTTCAGAGAACTTGATGCCTTAATTACTAAGCCAAAGCGGTCCCTCTTTCTTCATCTTTTTTTTCTTTCTTTCAGCTTACTACTATAATGAAGGTAAAGACAGGACAAATGATTTAAGATTAATTTAAAAAAAAAAAAAATAAAAATCAGTGGAAAATATACAAAAACTACCTCTCTTTGTCGAAAGTCATTTTCCAATATACCGGTCCTTACTTGTTAGATAGCTGATAATGCTATTAAACCGTTCTCTGTAGTTTTAAGGATTAAAATACTAAATTTAAATCCAGTTACTCATCTTCAGATAAGTCTTGAAGAAAATAAACAGAAATTGGAAGTCCGAGTTTCTGATTGGTGTATATAAATAAAGTTTTAGTCACAAAGCTAATTTAAAATTAAAATTTCCGGAATCGAAACTATTGCGTAATGTTATGCAATCAAATTAACTTAGGAAGTTAATTGATAATGTGAACGATCGAGGCTCTGGGAAGGTGATACAATTATCAGAAAAACGTGCACACTCACGAAATGCCTGAAATTGTGTCAAGATTTTTCCTTGAGATTAATAAAAAATTCTCATCACGAATAGCTGATTCAAACAACTAACCTATCTTAGATTTCACATCGTGACCTTGACTTTTTACCCGCACATCAAAATTTTGTATATGGCACATACAGTCTCATGTTGCATTACATTTGTTCCAAGTTTGATTTAAATCCAAGTTCCAACTACAGAATTTGAAGTCATGTAGCTGACACTATTGGGTGACACAGATAGACAGACAGAAAGATGTACGGACAGAAGGAATGATTCCTATTTCCCATAAACTTACGGAAGGTATAAAGAAAATTTCGTTTACCGAACGATGGTTTAACGGGGCAATGTAAAAATTACAATGTGTTAAAGGCTACAATCTTTGAAAATGCAATTGATTTTGTTTATATGAAATGTTATAAGCATATAATATATATAAGCAATAAATTTAAGCATAGCCTAAAATTACCCAAAGGACCTCGGTGGCCGAGTGAATGAGAGCGCGCTTACGGATTGCATTACCTCTTAACGCCTCGGTTCGAATCCCGTTCTGGCGGATCATACTGTGACAAAGTTCGTCATTTATCTGTTGAAGGTTGATGGGTTTCTCCAGGCACTCTGGTTTCCTCCACCATCCCAGAACCGACTGCCTGGAAATAAGTGAAAGAATCTAGACTGTGGACGTAAAACACCGTCACTCAAAAATTACCCATGTCAGACCTCTTCCTTGATACCGATAATAATACAGGTTTAAGGAATTTTTTCCACCTTTGAAAATTATGCTATTGGACAACCATAAAAAAAAAAACGGAAGAAATTCACGGTTGTGATATCTAAACAGTTTAATTTCTTTATACTTGTATATGTTACAGAAACACGAAGCGTTACAAAATGGAAAAAGGATGAATATACATGTATTTATATATTTTTTTCGATTTAACGATTTCCCAAAAAGTCTGAAACACATTAAATAAAGCAAGTCATTGGCGAACACATGAAAATCTATAGCCATGCGTCATCAGTCATCATTGTATCATAAAACAACTTTGCTGCATGTAATTATTTAAGCAATATTAACTTTGTTTAAGAATTTCAAATGATTAATTTGAAGAAAATTTAAAAATGATTTCTTAAAAATAAACACCAACAATTACCTGCATAATACAAAACCGGGATTTTCCATTGGAAAACCCTTTGATCTGGCCTAACGATTTTTAAGAAATATATCGTTATTTTTAAGCCAAATATTTATAAATTAAATGACCCACACGTATCTACCGCGTACGGATTTTAATTTGTGATAATTTCAGAACAATAGCTTATTCATTTGAACAAACAGAAAACACAACAGGGAATATTTTTTCAAGTTGTTGTATATTTATAGGGTATTTCCCTTGGGAATGATTGAAAAATAAATCTACTTTCGATTTCACTTTGAAAGAATCATAAATAAGACGTTCCGTGATGCGAAACTTAAATATATGTCACTGGAGTACAACATTTAGAGGCCTCTGTGGCGTAGTGGTGTAAGGCACTCAAATACTTCTCGATTCTTACTTTGCCGATGTTCGATGGTTTTCTCCGGGCACTCCGGTTTCCGGTATCCCAAAACTGACTGCCTCGAAATAAGTGAAAGAATCTTGACTGGGGCGTAAAACACCATTAACCCATTCCAATCTCGATTCTCACTAAGGCAGATGCTTGTAAATGAAAATTGACAGAGACCGGAGGTCAATGTTTCTTTAATGCACACAATAAACCTCAACTATCCCAGAAATACCCGCTTCGGTATAAGTAAAATGTCACATTATAATTTTTTTAATATTTCATTCAGAAAATTTAAAAAAAAATTATAATATAACTGAAAGAATCTTGATAGGATATAAAGCAAGATGCAAATTGCAAGATGTCACAGACTAGTTCATTAATTCTTGTAAATTATCACATAATTTATCATGAATGAGTACAATATATTTTTCAAATGTATAATAAAAGCAATGACAATGTTATTTCATGATTGCAACATGTTTACCGTGCAGATGAGTGCAATATGGTTCAATGTAAATGATTGCATGGTTACATTTCAACGATCACAACCTATTTTCATATTGAATTTTAGTTATCAACATTGTTTAACGACATGTTTTCGTATAAATTATAACATAACGTTTACAATAGCTCTACATTAAATAGTTTTTAACCAAATCGGTTGCTCAGTGGTATAGCGTCTGTCTCGAGAGCGACAGGTCGGGGGTTCAAATCTTGACCGGTCATACATAAGACTTTAAAATTTAGATGCTTCTTCAATATTACCAGGGCAGAGTATCGACTAGTTTAACCTGGGTCAAGATCCTTGTCTGCGGCATACTAATTTAGTGAAATAGCACCTTAAAATGTCGCCCCGAGTGCGCGCTACTATGCACACTCGCGCATGTCACGAGTACACGAACTTGTTCTTAGAGTAATCCTTACGGATTAATAACCTTGCTCTCATTTTTATTCATACTATTGTCATGTGCCACTTTTGAATTTTTATAAAATAATACAATTCAAAGGTAGCACTACTTTTGAATTGTATTATTGACACTATATTCATGTGCCTCTTTTGAGTTTTTATGTAATAAATATCTAAAAACAGCATATGAAACTCTATTCGGTTACAATTATTATTATTACAAATGTATCATCATCATCATCATCATCATCATCATCTTTTAATTGCCTATAATTTTATCAGCTTTGTCATGTGCTGATTTTGAATTTCTATTTTATGTGCTGTGCTGATTCTGAATGCATTATTTTAATAGAAATTCAAAATCAGCACATGACAGCTTCATGTATTGATTGTTTCATTTCAATTGAAATCTAAATATGAAATCTGACAATCTATCGTTTTGTAACTAGTTAATTTATAATCTCACGCGCTGTCTATTTTATCAAACTATGTGCTAATTAAAGTTTAGTTTCTACGTCATCTGTTATCTAAATGCGTAAAAACCTAGACAGATAGCTTCATCACCAAGACAGGTGTATTAATTTAGTTTTTCGTGGCCTTCTAATTTAGAGCATCAAACGTATCCATGGTAACAGACAATGTCCAGCAAATATCAATAAGTGTTTAAAAGATCTCTCTCTCTCTCTCTCTCTCTCTCTCTCTCTCTCTCTCTCTCTCTCTCTCTCTCTCAGAGCTAACTGCACACAAACGTAAAAGTAATCCCTTAATTTTATTTTCAATCTTTTTCGTTTTTAAATTCCATTTCTACTTCTATTTTTATAAAAAAAATTCATTCATTTCTTTATTTTTGATAGCTATTTTGCAGACATTAAAAAATTGCTGTCAAAATTCAAACAATGCTTTAATTTAAATATGTTTCGATTCGGAATTTTAAAATCAGAGTTCTCATGTTTACCAAATTTCGTTCGTTCGTTTGTTCAGTCGAATATATGTTTTTCGTTGTCGCATCCTGTGTTTTATAGATGCAAAGATTGACGAATCGTAAATGAAAGATCAACATATAATAATGCCGAGCAGTTTGGACTGACATCGTTAAAAATCGGAAGATATGTGAAAAAGTATATTATTTCAATTTTCTTTCACCTGCATCAATTTCATTCAACTAACACATTTTCAGTTTATTTTTCACTTTCCATTGTATTTGGTTTCTATATGCGTTGACATCAGGTTTCCACGTGCCTTTCAATTGGTCCTGACCCCGTATCTCGTATGTCTCATGTTTCATCGATAAAATCGGAATTGCAATGACTGGTGCAGGAAAATTCCACATGTCGTTGATTTGTACCATTGTCTTCTCACGCGGATTCATTTCGGGTTTGGTTTTTGATTTGTCTTTTAAATTCGCCTTTTTGTGTTTTGTCTGTTATATTTGATTACTTCGTCCTTAAAATTTGTCTTTTCGCCTATTAATCTTTTAAAAGTTAAAAACGGAAATCCTACGTAATGTAATTTTAAAAATAACTCTCAGTAGGTCTTTTAAAATTCTCGACAGGTTCGAAGTACGGAAGCCTGTTCGTGACATCATTCTGATTTTTTTAATTTTCATATTGTACGAATTAAAAAAAATCGTACCAATTCGCCCAATTCGGTATGAAAAAGTCGTATCCGCGAATTTAAAATCGTATCTAGGAATTTAAAATCAAAACTTACAAATTAAAAATTATAATTAAATACTCGTACCATCGAACTGTGGCTACTGAAAAAGCTTTATTTTATGAATCATACATAAGATTTTAAACAGCCGTAAATACGAAATTAGAAATCGTTTCTGCGGTTTAATAACAGAATCAATTAAAAAACTTAAAATTATAAAATATCGTTTCTAAGATTGTCAAAATAGTACCTAGAATTTTTTTAGCTACGATTTAAGAAGTCGTTGTTTTGTTGTTGTAATGTTGTTTAACGTCGCAGTCAGCAATTTTGCAGCTATTCAAGTTGGGGACAAGGTTAACAATCTCTATGGATTAATCTAAGGTGTGTGTATGTGTGTGTGTGTGTGTGTGTGTGTGTGTGTGTGTGTGTAGCCTGTCGTGTACTATCGCGCAGTTATGGTGACTTTTTTTGTTAAGGTGCTAGTTCAATGAGTCAGTATGCCGCAGGCAAGACTACAACTCTCCTGTTCATTATCCTGGCACCGGGTAAACCAGTCAATACTCTATCTAATGTAGAGCTATGGAACGCTGTAATCACATTTATTCGTTAAAGTACATTAGCGGTCGTTAAAGTCACAAGTCTCGAGTGTGGCACTATACCACTAAAGCGGTTCGTGGAGTGGAGTTGAAGCGGAGTGGAGTAATGATGTTTTACGTCCAAGTCTTTCACTTAATCTAGGCGGTCAGTTCAGGAATGGAAGTCCGGTAGGAAACCCGAGTGCCCACAAACCAACGATCTTCGGCAAGCGAACTGCCTAACTTTCTCGGGCTAGGATCTGTCCATGTTGGATTCAAAACCTAAGCGGTGAGGGACGCTGTGATCAGGTAAGATTGTTGCTACGATTTTTAAAATCAAATGTATGATTTATAAAATTGAAGATTTTTAAAAGAGATTTCGTTGGTATGATTTTCAAATAAAGACGTACGATTTTGAAATTCACAGAGACGATATTCAAATTCACAGAGATGATATTCAAATTTGTAGGTACGATTAAAAAAAATCAAATTGCAATGTGGCACGAACAGGCTTTCGTATTGAAGTGCATTTTCTGAAAGGATTGTCAAACGGAATACATCAATATGCTAACGTAAATACCAAGTGTAATTATATATAATGGGGAAATACCTTACCGGGGAAGAAGTAGGCTATTTCTGATACATGTTCGTGACTATGTAACACGTCCGTATATTTTCTTACACAACATAAGTTTTAGATTTAGGGGGGCGGGAACGTCTAAGTGTTTTGATAAATAAGCATTATCAAAATTTTATGTTTAACGTTGAAAAGAAAACATTAAAAAAATTATTTAAGTTACTGGAAAAAAAAAAAGGGGGGGGGGCTGATATATATCGATTTGTCAATAGTTCAATAGCTGCCAGGTATTACTTTACGTTTATCATGTTTATTATCAGGCCTCGGTTGGTATGTTGCCAGTACCGTAACTACCTATGAGTTGCCTCAGTAAAAATTTAACCAAGTACTTTTTTAACCAGGTTAAACGATAGACCTATTTTTGTCTGATAACACGCCCACATACAATTTAAACTTTTAAACTATCCTCTAATCTGGATTACGAGGTTTAGTGGTGTGGTTAACATGGCACAAAACCATCCAACTATTTTTACAACAGCTAGGTCTAATTTTGAGCTTTCCTATTATACTGTATTATAATACGTTCCTTACATGTGAAACATTAAAAAATTGAGACTGTTGGTACTGTGTCATTTTATATATAGATTCATCTTCAATTCTTACCTCGGTTTATTTAAGGGCCAGGTTACTGTACTGGTTGTGATGATGTTTATCGGCACATCAGATATTTTCACCTTCGAATTTTCAATAATTCAATATCTGCGAGAAATTACCTAACGTATATGTCAGGCTTTGGTAGCTGTAATGTTGTTTAATGACGCATCGGTAATTTTTCAACTATTGGAAACGAGAACAATTTTATTAATATCGGAGTAATCTACAAGTAATTTCATGTATATATGAAATGTGCGAGTTTGTTTTATGGCGTGTCTTGTACTAGCGCAACTTGACAACTTGAAGATGCTAGTTCACAGAGTCAGTACACCACAGACAAATGTACCATGCCCTCGGCTACGTTATCCGTACAGGGGATTAACCAGCTGATAATCTATCCTCTTAATGCGGAGCATTGGAGCAGTATCCTCAATTTAAAAGTCTAAATCTCTACTGGAGTTCAAACCCACAACTTTTGCTCTAATGGCATAGAACTGCATGTGGTAGGCACTGCACCACTTAGGTACTGTTGTTTTTTGTTGTTACTGTTGCTCTTTACATGGAAAAGGGGCAT